>JABFEB020000036.1:10172718-10194343 GCA_019775895.2 Stomatorhinus ivindoensis | reverse complement strand
GTGAGAGGTGTTACTTAAATGACAGGCCTGTAGCCCACTGGTATGAAACTGGGTGTGAGAGGTGTTACTTAAATGACTAAATGTGCTGCATTGTCTGTCTGGCTCTCCTCCTGCACCCCCCCCCCCTGCAGATATAACATAGAGCCCAGCCTGTACAGCCCCTACTTCTCCCTGGGGACCTGCATGGAAGGGCTCAACGCCCTTTTCAGCCAGCTGCTGGGGGTCTCCTTGCAGGCTGAGCAGCCCGAACCTGGGGAGGTGTGGAGTGAAGATGTCCGCAAGCTGGTGCGAGACCTCAGCAGCGCATGAGAGAAGCGCTCATTTCAGGGGCAGGGGGAGCGTTTAGGCTGACTCGGTGTTAGAGCATGTGGCGGGTGGAAACTCCCGTTGTAAATTATCACATCGAGAGTTAAAGGATGTAACTGAGATTGCTTGTAGTAATTACTTGTTACTCGGCGCTTTATAGCAGCCCTGAGCAATGGCAGTGGTTTAAACAGTTAGTAAACTCACTGTAATATGATATATCCTATTGAACAGTTGGTCTTTGGTCTGCTGTTAACTTTAAAAGGATTTTTTTAAGACAGCACTGCCTCATTGTTGTCAGCAATATATGATAAGGGTTCATTCAGATTCATGAAATTACTTGAAATGTTCGTCCTCAGGCAGTGGTTCATGAGACGGAGGGGCTTCTGGGATACATTTACTGCGATTTCTTCCACAGGCCGGATAAACCCCATCAGGTTGGTTCCTTTGTCAGTAATTAACCTGCATGTCATGCCGGTGTCATGCTGGGTATGTTTCTGCTTTTCATCAAGATGGGCGGTCGTAGCGTAAGCTGGCGATTTTTTTAATTTTTTTTTATTTTGTAACCATACACTGTGGGTTATCTAGACGATTCGGATCAAGAACGCTTCATGAAAATGTCTTCACCAGATTACATCACACTACTTTCGAGACTTTTGAGGCCACAGTGGTATGTGGGGGGCCATGACGTCGGTCACAGGTAACGAGGCTCTGTCCCCATGACTAGGATTGCCACTTTACCATCCGAGGCGGGCGCTTGTTGGAGAACGGAGAGTACCAGCTGCCAGTGGTGGTTCTCATGCTGAACCTGGCACAGCCCAGCAAGAACACGCCCACCCTGCTGAGCCCGGGCATGATGGAGAACCTCTTCCATGAGATGGGCCATGCCATGCATTCCATGTTGGGGAGGACACGCTACCAGCACGTCACAGGTGAAGTCTAACCCCCAACTTTGGCGTAGGTTGTTGGTTCCAGTCCTGCTCTGTAAAAGTGTCTTCTGCAAAATCCCATGTTGTGGTCCTCAGAGGGCATTTTTAAAAAATAAGAAATTAGCCGCTAAACTGTATCCAAGCGGTTGTACTTGAGTTAGGGTTTGAGATCCGGTTTCTGGTTTCCGAACTTGTTCTTCCAGGCTCAGACTGATGTACATCGCATTTGACATCCTGCTGTAGGAAGCTCTTCTAACAGATAGAAACTGCCGTAGCAGTGCGGTGCCTGGGAAGGAGGGCTTTGCTCAGGGTGTTTTTTTTTATTGTTGTTTTTAAATGACAGATTTGTTAGTTACTGTGAATCACAACTGACACGTCTGATTACATTTCAGCAGGCATTTCATAGCCGGGAGATAAAATATGAGTTTGTCATGGGTTGCAGTGAGATGGTAAAAAAGATATAGAAATGCTGACATCACTTGTTATGGTTTAGTGGCGCAAAGAAGAAAAATCCGTAACACTTAAAGCTGTCATCTACAATGCATTCTACCTTTGTAATGCAGTACAAAACATCCTTTATGCTTACACCAACCGTTATAATGCAATATGAAGGCACCTATAGTGAAGCACTATATATGAAAGCTTCATTGGAGCTTATGAAGTATTATAATCAACACTATAATACCTTATGACTGTGAAAAGAAGATGCTGTAATGCTTTATCAATTTTTATACTGACCATTATAATGCTTTATGAAGGTATCTATAGTGCATGATAAATGAGCTTTATGAGGCCTTCATAATGAATAAATAACATATATTATGTTATACGTTCTAATGTTTATAACCATATTTATAATGCTTTATGAATGCATTATAATGCATTATGAATGTCTTCATAGATTCATATAGACATGACATTCATAGAAAGTGTAATGTTTTGACTACTTGGTTTGAGAGGACCTGGTGTAAATTGTCTTTAGTTAATGGTGATTTATGCTTTTTATATATATATATTTTTTACCTGGTAGACCAGAGATGAGACTCAGGGAAGAGCTATTTCATGCCTTTAAAGCAGGTAGTGATAGAGAGCTTTGCATCTAATCACTCCATCCATCCTCCAGGAACTCGATGCTCCACAGACTTCGCAGAGGTGCCCTCCATCCTCATGGAGTTCTTCGCCAGCGATTACCGCGTGCTGAGCCAGTTCGCGCGCCACTATCAGACAGGACAGGTACTTTTTTCTTTTTTGATGGCTTCTCTATTTTCTGGATCATGCTTAATGCCATTTAATTAAATTTGTGGGATGAATCAAATACTGAGCTTGGTAAGGATTTATAACTGATTGATAACTGTTTTAATACTCAGAATATAACATTATGAAGAACAAAATAAGCTAAATTGGATACAAACACTTCAAGCCATATCAATAGCTGTCAAGACAGCTAAATGATATGGTTTTTTTTTTGCTTTATGGTATTTAGACTTGGCCAAAACAGAAACCTCAAAAATAATTTTAAACATCTGACTTTCAAGCGATTAATGCAAGCAGTTTTTATTATTGTCATTGCCTATGCAGCAGGACAAATGGTGGGCAATTTTTATTTCAAAATTAAATTTTTTAATGATATATTTTATGTATAGCATATTTTGAATATATTTTATTTTATATTTTCTATCCAAGGGCTTGAATCGACTCAACATCTACACATATTAATTATCTGCCATGATAAGAAGGATGTATATCTGTTGTCACTGAGAGAAAAATGTGTTTTTTTCCCAGAAACAAGGAAAAAATGCTGAGGATTGGGTTTTAAAAATGACTCAGGACTGGATTAACACTTATCTGTAGCATTTCCTGTAGGCATTACACTTTATGGTCTGCTGTGTCACTTACTGCAGTATTTGATATATCTCACCTTGCTGTGTTTTTGCCTTAGTAGAAAAGGCTTCTGGTGTGTCTCTCTCTCCCACAGAGTGAGGCTGCAGCTCTCGGAGTTTTCCTCTTTTTTTTGTGTAGTGTACGGTTTTGCTTCTCTGAGATGTGGCGGTCAGCTCAGCAGGTCCACGGCCCCATCAGGAAATTACCCGCGGCTAAATCGGTTCCAACACGTGACCACAAGCAATCTGCTTTCAAGACGCGTCCACCCCGGGCTGCCCAGTCAGATTTTTCCAGTTTGAATCTGATACATTTCATGTGCTGCGCTGTTTTTCCGTCCCTCCTCTTGCTGGGGACCCTGTAACATTTCGGGGGATCTGGTCACATTCTGCGTCATCACAGGGAACAGTGATAGAATTTGTGAGCCTGTCATCATCTTCGTACACAGACCGTCCCACGCGGTGAGGGTTGCAGTGGCAAACAAATCAGGCCACTCTTGCTTGTTCTGGGGTTTCTCCAGACATCTCCAAGTCAGCAGGGAAATATTATCCCCTCCCAGCATATCCCGGGTCTCCCCAAGGTCCTCTGCTGAGTGTTACGTGCGCAGAGCAGCTTACACGGGAGCCAATTAGGTGGCATCCCCATCCGACGCCAAAACCGCTGCAGCTGACGGCCTGCTCTCCAGTTCTCTGAACTCCGACCCTCGCAGAGTGATCCTGCCAACCCTGCGGTGAAACCTCACTTCAGCCACATTTGCCCGTGACCTTGTTTTATCAGCCATCAGCCGCCGCCGCTCATGACCAAGTGTCAGAATAGGGACGTATATTGACTGGAACCACAAGCCTCGTCTGACGACCGCAGACCTGCCCGGATTTCCATAAACCTGCAGCTAGCGGATTGATCCGCCCGTCAATTTCCTGTTTCTTCTTAGCATGTATTTTTTTTTCCCAAACCCCAGTTGGAAAAAAAGCCACGCCCCTGCCAGAACGGCATCATGACGGTGCCACGCCTCTTCACGATACATACCTTCGGGGGTTTGAACGCGTGAAACTCGAACCACAGAGTGGACGCTATACGGTGCAGTTCTCACAGAACAGCCGCTCTTATTCATTACTCAGTCATCTGGAGAGGGGTGGCAGTCCTATGACGCCAGGTGGGCAGGTGAGCAGGGTCTCAAGGTGCTTAGCCTCCTAGACACGGGCATACTCTCGCCATACCTGATAGGAGGCAGTTATCTCTTATGAAGGACAGAAGTGCAGATTCTTATTCCCTCTGCGTCAAGTGTGGGCTGGAGATCATGGTCAGGTGGAAGCAGGAGCACCACCTCTGCTATCAACCGCCTCCCCATCCCACCCCCGGCCCTTTCTGGACACCCAGCTATGGCTGTGCTTTGATATCCTGCCCATCATGAAAATCACATAGAAGAATGGTGACGAGACACACCCTTGCTGAAGGCCAACACCTACTCCAAACGACTTCAGCTTGGTGCCAAGTATGCAGACGCTCTCGCTGCATTTCTGCGGGTACGGAACAGCACACCGTAGTGTCCCTGTTAATCTCCCACTTCATGTGCCAAGGCACCGGACTGTTTGCCTTCTCCGAGTCCATGTCGACTGCTGGCGTATGAACCCTCTCACCAGTGAACGAGAGAGACGAGCTGGTGCACTGTCCCAGAGCCGGGCCAGAATACCGATCGCTCCTCTTTATTCCTTGGTTCAGCCATTAGGTGGAGCTTCATCTCTGTAAGGCTTTCCACGGGAGGCTGAGAAGTGTCATTCCTCTACGGCTGGAAAATACCTTTTTTTTTTTTTAGGAAAGTAGGGATCACCACCCTTTCTTGGTAATCCAGAAGCCCATTTTGATGTAACCCCGAAGAGGCCTCTTAGACGTCACCCCAACAGCATCTTTTGGGCTCACTTTCAAGGTCAAAGTCTGGGGTCAAGTGTAGTGCCAGTAGGGTGGCAAGCATGAGCAAGAAGGACTTCGGCAGATCTGGGCCTGTCCGAAAAAAGTGAATGTTTTAGTTGAAAAGATGGCAAGGACTCCTGGGCATATTCCGATTCACACCCATACTTTGCCGGCTGACAATAAAATTTGTGCGTGTTTTTCCTTTCAGCCTCTGCCAGAAAACATGGTGGCTCGTCTCTCGGAGTCGAAGAAGGTGTGCGGAGCTGCTGATATTCAGCTTCAGGTAACGGTGTGGTCGCAGGGTGGGTCGGCCGCCTCGCAATTCTACGTGCGATGGCGTGCAACAACGGCAGCGAAAACTGCCGCATTTAATTACAGAACATAAAATTACTGCAGCTCAGGTACTATGCAAATGACATGATATTTTAGTTTACAATTCTGTGTGTGTCAATAGTTTACATCTATAAATACACACACTAATTTAGTATACAGTTCATATTTTTATGGGTGTCTATTACAAAAATATAATCAACGGTGTCTGTGATGGTTGAAAGACCATTTAGCTGCTACTGGAGGATGGATACGTTTGTCACTCTTGAGAAGGTTGACAAATTTGACACTTTAGTCTCTACACTTACTACTGTGATGAAATAAGTTTGTCTGTAATGCTGTAGTATTTAAATCGGGTTTAGTGAGACATTTATGAACTGCGAAAATAACTTTAGATTTTCCTAATGTTTATTTTTTATTACCGTGGCAGGTCTTCTACGCTGCTCTGGACCAAATTTACCACGGCAAGCCGCAAAACCGGTCGACGACGGCCATTTTGAAGGAGACGCAGGAAAGGTTCTATGGCCTGCCGTACGTGCCTCACACGGTGAGTACCAAAGTATCGTGAAGGCTGTCAGCACACTCCTGGGGGGGGGTCGGGGGTCCACCACTCACAGAAGGCACTTAGCCGTTTCCGTGGCGATGCTGGAGCATTCTGACCCCGTTGACGTTTGTTGGGGGTGGGAACCGACTCGGTCAGTTTGACAGACGGTGGAAACCCAAGAATATCTGCATAGGAGTGATGCAAAGTTTATTGTCTACGGCAGCTGCATATTCCTGAATTTCTTCCTTATTATTTGCCCAACATGTCCTTTTAATAATGAGTGGCTGGCAGTCTGTACCCACATTATTCCCAGTTCTGGGCTGGTGTGTAGCTCAGTGGAGTGAAGGTCTGTCCCCAGTCTTGTAGGCTGTAGAGCAGTGTTTCTCAGTGCATTCCTTAGGCACCTCCAGACAGTCCTTAGTGTTGCAACCTCCCAGCTTCCAGCAAACACATAAGCAACCCTAAACACCGAATACCTGGTGCAGATGTGTTGGGGGCTCAGGGGGAGCAAAAATGTAGACTGTCTGGGGGTCACCGAGGACTGGAGAGTAATTATTTAATCTTTGGGCTTTCGAGCGAAGCTGGAATTTCATTATGCAGTGAAACCCATTAAAAGCCCAGTTTATCTAATAACTCTTTGACTCTCTATCTATCCTTCATAAAAACATATCCACTGTAGACTTGGTGTGTCTAGGACAGGAGTACTCAAATGCTGCCAGTCCATCATGGGCACGAGGCAGGGGACACCCTGGATGGGATGTCCGTTTATAATACTGTTGGTGTTTGATCCTGTGTATTGACATTTAAGGATCCATGTACACAGATCCTCCTCAAAGCTGCCAAGGCTCATAATGCTCATAATCACGTTTTGTACATGAATGAATATTTGGTTAAAAAAACTACTTCTGCTGATCCCAGTTTTCATTGGCCTGCCTCAGGTCCAATCAGAGCTCATAAAAATGCTTTAGAACCCAAGACTCCTCAAGACCTGTTTCTCCTTTGAAGTCTCTTGCACTGGCATGGAAATATTTGGAGGATTGATTTATTTTTTACTTTTTGTTATCCTTCCTAAAATAACAAAGCGGAGGAATGCCATGAGTGACTATTCTTGGGGGGAAATATCTGAAACGGTTTCTCTCTCTGCTCTTGTAATGAATAAACGCTGACTGCTTTAACACAGAGAGTGTGCTGTGAAGAATCACCAACTGCCCACGAATTGTGTCAGCCACAGGAAAGCCATAATACATGAATTATTTCAAATTTCAATTATTTCTCACTTTATGGGACGCTACTAAAGCCCATTTATTTGCTTGTAGCTGAGTCAGGTATGATGCAATTATGTAATAAATTTGGAATAGAACAGAATAGAATAGAATAGCTTGAAGACTGAAGCGCTGCCATGATAAGATGCATCGTCGGCCATTTTGCCCTCTTCTGTTCTTTGCACTGAGGTTATTTTATTTCCACCATCCTGCACTCAAAAGATTTCAGGAGGGAAGCTCTCCAACCGATAAGTGAACATCTGAACAGCTAGTAGGACACTGGGAGACTCTCAGAAGATACACTCCATGACGTCTGTATGCATTCGAGAATGGCCGGGTTGGAGATATGGGGTTCTGTGTTGACGTTTTCGCTATCGGCTGCGGAGGAGGCAAGCCAGCCCAGTCATCTTCTCCGGAAAGCCTCTCGCCCTCATCCCCCACCAATGAAAACAGGCCAGCTTTCTCAAAACAGTGAAACATCGGAGGCCATGTTTTAGCTGCAAAACGAGGCAGAAGAAAAGCAGGGAGGTGGGCAAAGGTTAATATTAGGTGCATAGATCAGGTCCAGGAAGTAAAGATCCAGACCAGCATTTCACGTTTCAACCAACCATTTGAGTATAAAGAGTCACAGTCACAGAGTACTCTGCTGATTGGTTGAAACAAAATCTTGGCCTGGATCTTTACTTTCTGGATCTGAACTATCCACCACTGTGTAATGGTGAATGGATCCTGAATGGTACCATGGGTGGGAAGTGAGAACAGAGCTACGATTCAGGGCTTGTGTACTTGAAGTATGTGTTTTCCTACCTTTTTTAGCATCTCTGTATTTTTCCCAAGTTTCCCGTTGGGTTTGAAGGTTTTCTCTTGAGAAGAGCAGACCACCGCAATAACGGTGAAAACGGTAGTTACTGTTATTCCCGACCTCAATGTTTTTGCTGACGTGTCAGTGCCGTGACGCATGGACCTCGTTGAGCCGCTCGGGCAGCACCGAGTGCAGATTAAACTTACTAAGAGGCTTTTGAGAGCTCCACATTTTTGTATGAAGCATCTTAAAGTCTTAAGACCTTCCATATGTTCCCTGTGATTAAAGAAAAAAATAATACACCTAATAGGGTACAAAGAAAATACTAACCTATCATTTAGTCATGAGGCCAAACCAGACCGGCAACATGTGAACCTGAAAGGCTGTGAAGTGCTGCTGGAAACATGGGGGGGGTCAGGAGTTCAGATTATGAATTAATTTTCTGTTATTAATGTGTTGATGTTCCTTTTGCACCAAATTATAGCCAGCTGAACGTCTGAAGGCGTAGAGAGAAGGCCCTGGTAGGCTTGGGAATGAAGGCATTAAATCTTGCTGTGAGAGCGTACGCTGATAGTCTTCATGTTGGACTCCGCTGACTCTATTCACATCGTCGTCTTCTTCTCCTGACCATATTTCGAGGTCCTGACAGACGGCCATGACAGTTCCCATGCTCGGCGATCTGTGTTGATCGAAGGAGTTGCTCGGAGCAGAAGTTTGGCTCCTTTTCGTCCATTTTCCTCCCTTAGCTGACCCCTACCGTCGCCACCCCTCTTGTTACACTAAGCAGGCTCGCTGCAGGACGACGGGGATAGGGCCCATTCGCCGTACATCATAGCCTTTCCGGGCCAGTCTCGCTTTCATCGCAGTACGAGGGGATGCATTTTTGCGGAAGAATTGAAACTTCGGTGTAACCTATAGGAATGTAGTGTACAGACCAACGTGAACCAAAATGTTTTTCTCAATCATATTATAAGCCATCTGCCTGATTTCAGATCGACGTGTATCGTACGTAGCCTTTCCTAACAGCTTTGTTTTGCCTGGAGGTCAAAGCAAGATGATATTTAAGGGAAATAACAGTTTTCTAAAGAACCCGTGCGGTTGTTGTTGCCCCTACTGCTACTTTGCCGTCTTGACGCGCGTATCCAGTGAGACACTCGTACCTGCCCAGGTGTTGCGGGAACACCCTGAGTACACAGGTCCCCAGTGCGCGGGAACCGGGGCAATCCTGCCTGCCGTAACGCCGGCGCGGGCAAGTCGGGTCGTGCCGGCGCTCGCACGCTCGCACGCACGCACGCACGCACACCCTCCCGGGTCGCCACCTGGGAGCCTGGGAATTGGAGTGCCGTCGCTGTTGGGTCTGTAATTTACTGCAGCTTTCTTCACTCTGGAGGGTGGCCTTGTGTGTGTGTGTGTGTGTGTGTGTGTGTGTGAGAGAGAGAGAGAGAGAGAGAGTTCACTGGGTGTCTTTATCTTGTTTTTCTCTCACAGGCCTGGCAGCTGAGATTCAGCCATCTTGTCGGCTATGGGGCCAAATATTACTCGTACCTTTTGTCCCGGGCTGTGGCCTCCATGGTCTGGAGACAGTGCTTCCTCAGGAACCCCCTAGACAGGTAAGAATCCCTTAATGTGTCGTCTCAAATAGCATGAAAACAGGTAATTCACACTCGGGAAGCCCCCGCTTTCCCCACCACTGCGACCAAAAGGCATTTGAGAGGATAGTCTTACACACGCACATTTAATCTCTATCAGTATCGCGGCTATTTTTGTTTTCCTCAGTGTCTGTCATGCCTCTGTAGTATCCATCCTAATTGCAGAGATGGCAGCGGTGACGGGGTTAAAAGCGGTCTGCGCTCGGGGTCCAAGAGCAGTCTACCTTGCTCTGCACCAAACACCCCCCTCCACACACACACACACCCGGCTCAGGTTTGGTACTCAGCTCTGTTGGCTCTCCATTTTCTGGCAAGGGGGGGCACAATCGGAGAGACTTGGAGCTCGGCGCAGGCCTGGGGGGCGAGCAGGGCTGCCGGAGACTTCAGGTGCCTGTAATCTCATCTGTCCCCCCCCCCACCCCAGGGAAATGGGAGAACGCTACCGCAGAGAGATGCTAGCCCATGGCGGCGGGAAGGAGCCCATTCTCATGGTGCAAGGTAAACATCTCATACCCCTTGCTGACATGGGGGGGGGGGGGTGCTCTTCCCACTGCCCGCAGGAGGCCTGGTTTTCGGTTATCGGGATGGGTGATTCAGGACTCCAAACGCTTTGGTCTGATGGAACTAGACTCGACTCACATGTCTGGAAGCCACACACACCATCGTTGGTCTGGTCCAAGGCTCGCATGCCTGAGCACGGCCCTCGCTCGCAGCCCCTCCCTCCCGCTCACCCCACTGAAACACTTCCGTTAGCCCCCGTGTGAGCTAAGCAGAAAGGTCATGTATACAGTTTAGTTCATTATCCGAGGTCAATTATATTACTTAATTACTTTTTCTGTAGTGTCAGCATCAGGCAGTCAGGCTTGAATTCCAGAACTTTGTTTTTATTTAAAAGTTATACTCAATTTATGAAACCTATTTGACCTGTAGTAAAGAATGCCATTATGCCTTGCGGCGAAACCACATTCGGTGATTCAAGCACAGGTGATGTAATTATTCACACCTCTCTGCATTGGCCAGCATGGAATTCTGTCCGCCAATTACCAGCAGAGCCCGCGTGCCGACCTGCGCGGATGTGCTGTCGCAGCGGAGTCGTCCTTGCCTCCTTCCCTGCATGTCAGCCCCCTGATTTTATTACCACGTATATTTGCATGTTGCTTTATAAGATTCATCCAATGCTGCCGTTTCCCTGTTGCCAGAGATGCGTGCAGGAACACGAGGGCAGGAACATTAAACGAGGTTCAAAAGAGGGGCGTGTCGGCAAGTGCCGAATTCTTCGTCGCCAGGTAAACGGGCCGCGCTGTACGCCTCTCCAATTAAGACTCCCCGAGGATCCCACCATCCTTCCGGATAAATATTTTAGCCCATAATCCATTAGGCTTCTTCCCCCGGAGGCCACACCGCGGGGAGGAATCCAGTTGTCTTGGCAACGGTGCAAACTAATATTTTAATCCCAAAGCTGCTCAGTTCTTCATCACTGCTATTAATGGTGGTATTTTGATTTCACGTTTTGTGACGCTCGGCGTCAGCGTAGATGTTTTTGACGGCAACGAGAGAAGGCGCAAAGCGGAATATTTCGTGTCAGCTGTCAGTGGGGGCAGGTTGGAAAGTTCCCGTCTGTCAAGCACTGATGACAAGAGAACAAAACCGGTATTTTGTGGGATCGGGACGGGTGAGGGAGGGGCAGACAGTGAATCTGGTGACGTACGAGTATCTCTGTCATTCCCTCAGCTTCTCTGTTTGATTTCGGAGTGATGTGAAACTGAATGGGGGGGGGGGGAGGGGGGTGCCACGTAACCCATGTGGCTCCGTGCCGACGCCTGGTGGTCAGGAGGTCAGGTGGCACTGAAGTGCATTCTGGGTGGACTGGCGTCAGTAAGCAAAGGGTGATAGATGGACCGCTGCGTAGAGTGAGGCCTTCTGTTCGCTGGGCTGGAGCACATAGAGGGGGGCTTTCATGGCGCCCAGCCTTTCCCATAGCCCCTCGCTCAGGAGTCAGCTGTGACAATGGAATACCAGGTACCCAGATTAAATCCCAAGCCAGATCTTTGTCGCAGGCGGTACAATAAAGTCCCTATGTGAGTCTTAAAGTCTTAGCTTGCTTTTGCTAACCAGCTTTGGTAAGATTTCTCGCTACAGTTTTGCGTAATCCTTGTCGCTCGACTTGGAAAGGCGTAGCGGTCCTCACCTCAGAGCCTCCTTAGTCTTCAGGCACTCAGTGTTATAAGGGACGGCGTCTTCCTTGGAAATATGCATGGGTCAGTAGCTGGGAGAGCCTGCCTGGGCACCTGGAGATGTGTTCCTGTGTAGATGTGTTCCTGTGTAGATGTGTTCCTGTGTAGATGTGTTCCTCAGAGACACACACAAGCCCCCCACCCCAAACCACTGCTTTGTCCTGTGTTTTTAATGGTATCTGAGGAGAAAAAAAAGTGAGCCTTCCAAATCTTCAAAGACATAATTACAGAGGCAATAACAAAATAGTTTTTGCCTGCAGGTAGAGTGGAGGTAATTGCTGGCACTTCAGCATGTTTCAGATGGTTGTAAATGCAGGCAAAATGAATAGTTCTGGATCGACCAGAAGGCTCTGGTGTTGTAATTCAGTATGTGGGCTTCGCTTTCATTCAACCTGATATTTTGAATGAGTCGCAGAGGCACACTTTTTCCATAGGTGTGGGTCTTTCAGGTGAGTTTTTCAGGAACGGTGAAGGAGTCGCCACATGTTTGCATTGCAGAAAAGAAACATTAAAATATTAGTGTGTATTTTTTTTTTCTGTGCTGCACAGCTGCTACCCAGGGTTTCCCGAACAGGTCTTGACGTGACGTAGGCTTCTCCAAAGGCAGCGTGAGGTGTGGTTAGGAGGGACACAGTGTGGGTCGACTCAAAGCGAGCAAATCTCTCGCAATCCCGGACACGTAAAGCCTGAGGTGCGGCAGGTATATGGGGGGGGGGGGGTAGGTCTATTTAACAAGGCTGTACTGAACGGCAAACTAGTCATCGTGAGCTTTGATGATGTTCTGCAGAAGAATCGCCTTCCCCGGGGTCACAATTAACTCTGAGCTGTCGAGATTTCAGATGGTTATCTGCCGAATTGTCTCCCACCACCCCTTCAAAAAATAAACACTTCTTATGACGTGGGTTCAGCTTTCCGCCTCCCTTTGGGACTGCAGAAGATTGTTCTGTCGCTGCAGAGCAGATTTGGTATTGATGTCTGCACCTATTTTTGATGCCAAATAACTTTTGCACATCCTAAAAACTAAAAATCTGTAGTAAGCTGCTTACAAGATTACGTAAGGACTAGGTTAAACACAAGAATCTGGACATCATACTTGTACTCAGTTATAATTTCCCAGAACCATTTCAGGGCTTTTCAGTGTCACTAACTAGCACCAATACCTCACTTCTGGGGTTCGATTCCAGCCCCCATTGTGTGTGTGCGGATTTTACACGCCTCCCCCACACTGCACAGGTGTCACGCATGTAGACATACTGTAAGATGAGTCCGCATCTATGCTTTGCCTCTAATGTGCAGACGTGTGTGTGTGTGGGTCAGATATACATAACATTGTGGGGACCAAATGTCTGCACAATGTGATAAAAACTTTTTTTTTTTTTTTTTTACATTTTGGGCACCATTTTTTTGGTCCCCACAAGGGGGAAATCAATTTTAAAAAACTGACTGCATAAAAAAAAACTAAAAATATGAGAAGACTTGTATTTTGTTTGGTTGCTTATGGTTATGGTTAGGGATTAAGGTAGTCATAGTTAGCATTAGCATTTTTCCCATAGAAATGAATGAGGGATCCCCAAACAGATATGATTACACGACTGTGTGTGTGTGTTTGTTTATGTTTGTGTGTGTTTTTGTTTGTTTGTGTGTGTGTGCGCACATGGATTGGCACCCATCCAGGTTGTTCCCTGCGCTTTACCTCCTGGGATTCGCTCCAGGGCCCCTGCACTGGATTCACTGTCAAAAGACAGATGAATGTTTCCCAACCACATGAGCTTTGAGTTTTGCCAACAATATTTCTTATTTATCAAAGTACATAAATATTCCATGAAATTAATGATGCATTAACCCTAGTATGAATTTAACTTTGCACCACCTTGTCCAATAAAATCTGGCAACAAATAGGCCCATTTTTTCCCATGGATTTTACTATTTTGTGTAATTAACCAAACCCCTTCCTTTGTTTTTCATAACATTTTCCAGGGTCTTTGCTGCTCAGATTCCTAGTTATCCAGCTGGGCTTTAAAGAAATCAAAATTCGTACTGCTCACAAAAACTATTGACACAGCACGGCATACCACACCGTCCCGTCACTACCTTGACAATGACCCCGATGTTTGTTTTTTGTTCACTCCTAGCCTAGAAAGCTAGGGACTTTTGAATGGATGGGTGAAACCATTCAAGCAGGTTGTAGGGGGATCATTTTCCTCAGTGGCTCTTAATCCAAGTGAGCATCAGTGAGTTGGAAGCTGGGACACTCGAGCTGAAATACTGCCTATGACGTGTGAAGGCATCAGCCGCAGTGCCTTCTCCACCGGAGGAACAGGAAACTATATTATAAAGAAGACATTGTGCTTATTTACGTGCTGTGAAGTAAATAATTTTATGTTGTAGTTCAACGTGGGACCACAGGACTATAGAACAAGCTAAGGAACAAGCTGTCCCAACCCATGTTTGTGCTGCATAGCCCAAGGCTCATGATCATTGAACACTATTCAGACTCAATGGCTGCCAAATTCCACATCCCCTGCCGATGTGGGTATTCGTTTGGATATGTCAGGCTTATTTTTTTAAATTTGCCATTGCTAATAAATCCACCAGCAGTCACTGCTATATTATGAATAAGGTCAGTTTAAAGGGATGTTTAAAGGAATTTTCTCCCGTCACCTTGGAGGTACTTTGCTTTCTGAGATAAGAAGCCTTCTTAACCCACCATTTGTTGGTGCCTCTGGGAAATGGAGAGTAATAACATCCTCGGGGCCATTATACACCCCCCCCCCTACCCCCCCCGGCTCCAGGCTTTTCTGAAGGATCTCAGCAGCAAGTTAAGGAAGGTCTGCTTGCTCAGAGGAAGGGAAGAAAAAACTGAGGTGGTGTGAAAGCCTTCTGTGCGTAAACAAGACCGCCTCCGTCGTTTTTGTTCCGGGGGATTTCGGTGCCGGACTCCAACGCTGAGTCCTTTGTCTGTGTCTCAGAGGTAGATCCATAAACCTCTAAGCTGTCTGAGATCAAAGCGGCTGGCAGAATGGAGTGGCACGGCACGGATCCCGATACCATGCAATTAACTCCGCAGTGTGTAATTACGAGCTTGGGAGTTCTTGTTTGGTCTTCCGACACAAATGATATCACAGTCTTCCTCCAGCAAGCTTTGCCGAATGACACTGGGCATATAATGAGAGCTATCTCTTTCAAAAGTACAGTCATAGAGTTTCTCTTCCTACAGTTCTCAGGTTATCGTGAAATCTTCCGGCACCTTCTGGGACAAAGCCAAACCGCATCAATTTTTTTTTTAAATACTAATATTCCGTCTTCTTTTGTGAGAGGCAGGAAAAGTCAGTGGGAACAGTTATAAAAGCCATTAGCCAGATGCCATACCATCTCTACCATTGAAAAGAAAACGGCAAGAACGAACACTGTTTATAGTGGGACTGTGCGGCGTAATTACCTCTGTACCAAAAGTGCTTTCAGTGGGAAGCCAAAGGCTGACGTGAAATTCTAGTGGCTGGATCGTAGTACTGTGCTTGTTTTCCATGGTTTTTGCCAGCAAAACCGCTTTCTCTTTAACAGTGAAATGAACCGCATGTACAGATTCGGTCCCTTGGACATTTCAAGCTGTGATTTTTTTTTTTTCCCCCTTTTTTTTTCTCTCTCACCCCCCTCCAGTTTCTCTCCAGTGTTTGAACAATAAAGGCTGGTGGCATTCTCTCCTATCGCAGTCCAGACTGCATGCTGTTTGGGTATAATGGCCTATCTGTGGGCTAGTACAGCAGGCAGCTTCAAAGCCTGACCCTGTGAGATCCTCAGGCCAGGGTGTAACTGCTGTGTAATGAGTTACTGCGACGCTGCCACAGCAGGTAAATATAGGCCAGGCCACAAGAAAGATCGCTTACACCTGTCGAGCCAGTTTTCAGATCCGTCGTTTCATAGTCTCTTCTGTTGTTCCAATTTAGCAGGTTTTTCACAGTGTGATACACTTCAGACATGCAAGTATTATTTGTTTAAACTTTGTTTGGAGTAAATTAAGATTAGCGTTACAATTCTGCCTCTCAGAGTCAAGCAGCTTTGTTGCTTGCGATTTATTGTAAGAAAAGGCTTGAGTGAAGGTTGCACTGGCAGTATATTTGTGGGTTTTTTTGTGGAAGACTAGCACCCTTTTCCACATTTCTTTTGTAAGGACCAGGGTCTGCGTGGGTTGAGTTTGCACACATACGTTCCGTGTCGATGTGGATTTGGGGGTACGAGCCGCGATATTGCTCCACACACTGTGCGAGTGCAGGAGGGACCAGACTTCAGAGCTTAACCAGGCAGAGACCGGTGACCCACAACAGGGATATGAGGGCTGAGTCCCACGCACCGTTTACAAGGGGTGAGCGGAGCTGCTGCGATTGCGTGACTCACAGGCTGCAATAGCTGCAGATGCTTAAACCACACAGGTGTGAACCACCCCCCACCCCCCCCTCCACACACACACACACACACACACACACACACACACACACACACACACACACACACACCCCCCTCAGCTGAAGTTTTCATCATTCGGCTCATAAAATACCCAGACAGGAAATCTAACCAAAGCACCCAATTATTTCTGCTGCTGCTGATGTGGATTTTCCACAGATTCATACGGGTTATATTCGATCTGACTGTAACTGCTAGCTGTGCTATATTTCCGAAAAATTAGTTGTATGATAAGTTGTATAATCCCTCCTGATATATCTTCTTTATATTAACACCCTCAGTAAGACTTTCTATGTATGCCATGTCTATAGGAATCTATGAACACATTCATAACGCATCATAGAGAATTATAAAATATTATATAATATAAATTATAATATAAATTAAAAAGGAATATCATAGCCATGTTTATTCTGCATTATGAATGCTTCTTGAAAGTCTCATCTCTAATGCACTATAGATGCCTTCATAATGCATTTCTAAGCTTCCTTAATTCTTATATCTACCATTATAGTGCATTATGATGGTACCTATTGTGCATTATAGATGATCTTAATTGGGCATTATATGGAGTATTACAATCAACACTGAAACCGATTGTCAATAGATGCTGTAATGCTTTATTAATTCTTATACTGACCATCATAATGCATTATGAAGGTATCTATTGTGCTTTATAGATGACAGCTTTAAATAAAGTGTTTCCAAACGCTCTTTACATAAGAAAAACATTGAGGAGATAATTTATTTAGTACTAAGTTTCTGATGAGCCTGTACCTGTGGTGTTTTCTCTTGTTTCTCCAGGCATGCTGCAGAAATGTCCCACCATTGAGGACTTTGTGGACGCTCTGGTATCAGAACTGAACCCAGACTTTGAGACCTTTGTAATGGACTCTGAAAGTTGAAGGACCCATTGTCTCTTGGGACATCTTAATTTATCCCCGAAATGGCTCTGATTTTTATCCCGTAAGTCTACATCCCATTAGCCAGAACTTCACTCCCAGTCTCACTGGACCCTAAATCGCACTACTGAACCATTAATGACAAGGCGAGAGAGCAGTGGGGGTGAAATGGTTAGATTTGTTCTCCCCAGCATCGTTTTGGGGCTTCTGCCCGACATGTTTCCTTCCCAAAGAATCCAGAAGAATGTGTACGCATTTCTTCCCTTGTGTAATTTGCGGTTTGGTGTCTATAAAGATTTTTTTCTGTTTCACTTCTCGCTTTGATTTATGCTTGATAGAAGTACATTCATATACTGTAACCATAGCCCAATATTAGTGAGTATGAAAAGTGTTGTATGGAATTTGGGAACGCTTGAGAGTTTGAGACCTATGGCCAACTGCGACATTGTTTTGAGATGCTGTACAGAAGTGTAATATTCCCTGTGAATTCAGTCAACTTCTGAATTATACATCATAACAATACTGTCCCCAGCCATGTCTTCCTATCCAAACCTGATGCCCAAAGAGAAACACTAAGGCATGTTTCCAAGGCATGATTGTAAGGCATGTTTTCTAAGGCATGTTTTCTAAGGCATGATTCTAAGGCATTCTCGCGTGTCAATTTTTGGCTGGATTTTCATGACCCCCATTTACCCTTGACGGGTTAGCATTAAGGAATCTGTGGTTTAGCGAGGATTAGGATTTAATTCTCATTAAATCATCAGCCGTGACGAGACCTGGCATATTGTTTACAAGGTTTATTTACAAAAAACAGGAATAACGATGTGACATAACATAAGGTTTGCTGTGCGTACCAACTACTACAAATTAGGATGTTAAAGGACTTATTGTTTTGCTTGGCATTTGTGTCTACATTAGAAAAATAACTATATTACTATCTTACATTATCTACACAAAAAATCTGGATACCGTTGTAAATTCCGAACATTCATCGTCTTCGCTTGTTCAGTACTGTCTATACTTCACTCTTCGATGCGCGTGATATTGAAATGAAAGGTCTGTCAAGCTTCTCTTCTCTCTTCAAGAGCTATTTATATATTTCAGTTTTTAATAAAACTGCAGCATAAAAAATGCACATTCAAATACATCCATGAAAAGGTAAGTCAAGCTATAAAATTTCGGCGTGAAGCTCATTTTCAGCTATTTCTGTTCAATTCCAACTGACTCTCCTTTCTTCCCTCCCTTTCTTGGCAAGCCACTCTCAGTATCAGGATTTTCATGCAGGAACACCTTCCTTCTCACAACGATGGAATATAAAGTGTTTGCCTTTTACTGTTGACTTTACAAGGTTTGCCCTGGCAATAAAATAAACAATCACTGGTCTTCATCACGGTGTTAGAGATGGTCTCTCGAGTAGGCCATCTTCCATTCGCTGTCCCGTCTCTTTTCCTCTGTCCTTTGCTCCTTCTTTTTTTAATTTGTTTTTTTTTTTTTTTTTTTGCATACCATTTACATAATCCCTTCTGATGCAAGCCGGAAAAACCGTGGGGTCGGACTGCCGTACTTTTTTGGAAAAGGCTCGTGATCCGGCATTATCTGAAATGGGATCTCTGGTGCTGCTTTCACGTCCGGGGTGGTTCAGGAGTGGAATACGAGCAAAATAAATCCATGTCATGCTGGAAAAAAAAGAAAATACGCAGAGCCATTAGTCTCCACCTTGGCCTAAGGTCTCATTTGAGTTCATCTGCATGTTGGACAAGTCGGCTGTTAATCTCGGCCTTTCGTGATTAATTCATATTCCCAAGGACACCACAGTGGCTGAGTCAGTGCCGCTTCCCTTGACCCGGTAAGGAATATCATGGGTTTCAAATGCACTTTAATGTGCTCTGTGAACCACGAAAGAGCGTAAGGGAGGAAGGAAGAAAGAGAAAGTAAGCAGACCAGCCATCAAAGTAAGGAGCAATGGACAGAGGCCGCGCCGTGGCCAGTCGGTCCAGATGCCTGTGCACCGCCTCTCAGCCACATTGTGCTTGGCTTTCGTCCCCTGTGGATACTCCTATTCTCAGTCCGTCTCCTGCCACAGCTTGTGGCGGCCATTCTCAGGGACTCCTACTGGGCAGGGCAAGAATGGGAAAATGACAGCCCACCCCCGGACTCTCTTAACTCCCTGACTGTGGTGCTGAACACAGGCTGACGTGCCTGCGGTTTCTCAAAGGAAGCTCTCACCAAGTGTGGGCTTATTGGTCTGAAAACCATCCCAAGTTAGACATAATTAGTCTGATATATTATTGTGCAGACCATGCACGATTCATTTGGGGCAATAATTGAAAAATTAAGGCCACCTCCTTCCCTTTTACTGCCGTTTTCTTCTGTGTAGACTGATGTTTGTGGCCAGACTTGCTTTTTAATTTAATTTCTTTAATGCCAAACTAACAGTGTCAAGTTTACACCCACAAATCACTTTGTTTTTCATTTTAAATATGACTGGAAAGTACAGCAGAAACCAATCCAGCCAGTGGCATTTTAGGATTGACTGTCTTGGTGAACAGAGGTGGATAGTTCAGGTCCAGAGAGTAAAAATCCAGGCAAATTTATTTTCAACCAACCCGTTTAGCATAATAAGTCACAATCACAAAATACTCAACTGGTAGATTGAAACAAAATCTTACTCTGAATTTTTACTTTCTGGACCTGAACTATCCACCTTTGTTAGTGAACATACATCTACAAAGCTCTCAGCTCCTCTGGCTTTCTCAGTGAGATTACCTCGTCACGAGCAGTGCTGTGGTAGCTTTGCTTGGGATTCCTGTACAGGAGGTGTGCGGTCATGGTGCTGCTGGTCTTCTGCGTTCTGGTTGACGCCGAGTTTTGTGGTTTGTGGTGTGGGAGCTTCTTCTACCCAGCTTCCTTCCATCTCATTGTCTTCTAAGGAGCCAGCGTCCCATTCCTTTGTCTCTGGGGCACATTGGGACAGATCAAGGCTCCCTGCAGTGTCCAGGTTTTGTATCAATGGCCAAGACTCCGTTGACTCTGACAGTCCTCCAAGGTACAGTGGGACTCTTCCATCTAAATGGTTCAATTGTCTGGAAGAATGGAAGGCATTTGAAGTTTCAGTACGCAGATTTTAACCACTGCATGATTTATTCAGTTACTACTTATTGTGGGACTGCTGAACTTAAGTAAAACACATCACATATTTAACAGACACTTTTATTCAAAGTGACATAACTGAGACGGCAGGGTCAGCCAGTGTCCCTGAAGCAGTCAAAGTTAAAGACCTTGTTTAGGGGACCCACTGGTGACATCATCCAGGGGTATGTTTCCCAAAAGCTTCCGTTAGCAACTTACATAGCTGGAAGGCGCTAATGTTATTAGCAACTATGCTTTTAGGAAATGTCGCAGAAGATTTGAACCTGCGACCTTTCGATCACAACCACAGTGTCCTTAACCCACTACGCCTCACACTGCCCCAATCCGGTATTTGTATAGGCTCATATATTTTTATTATTATTTTGACCGGAGCCACCGGTCAAGAAAACATTGACTTTAGATGCTGGCGAGTTTAGTGAGTTTCATCGTATTTAAATCAGGGTATTGATGTTCTAGTTCAGCAAGAGCCAGAAGCTGTGCCAGGGGAGGGTGCTGAGATCTATTTTTCCATAACAGCAAACAACTGGAGGCTACGTCTGGGTAGATGCACCCATCTGTATCCTTTGCGGTTCGTACACTTCGCTCAGGTCGCTTAAGGAGTGGAATGGGCTGGTCTCCCTGCTGCGGTCCAAGCTGCAGGCTTCGTCACAGCACAGGGAAGGGATCAAATGGACCGGACCTATAAGAGAAAGAAGATCACCCTTCCAAACTACTCTTCTACCGCTGCAAATAGATTCTAGACGATCAGTGTGAGGCTGCCCCCTTTACTGCAGACTTCAAACAGCTCTGCCTCGAGGCTATTCAACGGAAAACCACGACCCAGGGTTAACCTGACAGAGTTGAGACCAGGCTGCAGGAATGTGTGAAGAGATCACCCAAGGGCACCTGTGGCCTGCCATGGTAAGTGGAGTAGGGCCAGCACAAAAAGGGGTCTGGTTGCAGGAACGGCTTGCGAAGTCCCGGGCTAAGGTGAGGTGGAGCTGGGAGAAGGGAGGGCAACCTACCACAGGTCTGGCCGGGGCTTTGGCGGCACTGGCAGCAGGGTTTGTGGGGAGCCTCATGCACCCGCCTCCGGTCAAAACACGACAGCTCCGCCTCATTATAAGAGTCCACCTGGGATGCCGACGATACTGCGAAGACGTGAACCGCCAGTTAAATCTGCTGCACCTTCAGACAGTGAGTAATAACTTTCAGCTCATCTTGCATTTGTTTCTACAGGTCAAAGGGAGTGTATCCAACAGCGAGTGCTAAATACGTCACCCCTTTATTGGCTAAT
>JABFEB020000036.1:10149430-10165459 GCA_019775895.2 Stomatorhinus ivindoensis | reverse complement strand
CCCCCACACAATGCTCGCAGCCGGCTCACATTAAGGGACACATCTGGTTCTTGTGAGAGCTCGGGAAACACTTGTTTATTCCTCTCGCCCATAATAGCACATCTCTGACTGTAAGTCCTCACAGTACTCAGGAAGGTCTTTGCGCTGCAATCGTCAAAACCGTGCAGTTCAGCAACATATTTGGGAGCACGCCCCATAAAACGAGCTCTCTTGAGGCGCAGCTGTTGGAAAAGGCGGTCGCTTGTGCAGTAAGCGAGTCTTTATCGTCTCATTCGAAAGACAACAATCGATTTGGAACCCATATTTCACATTCCAGTAGTTCCACTGTGCCTTGGAGCTCAGAAGACCTTTCAGCTCCAGTGCAGATGAGCCCAGATAAAGGACGTCCTTTTCAACTCCGCTTTGGTCTAGGGAATGTGGAAACCACTGTTTTGTTGTTGGGAATTTTTTTTTTTTGTCTTCCAGATATGCTGCCAAGCATTTAAAACAAGGATATGGTTTTTCTTTTTTCCTCAAAATGAACCGGCTGGGATTCTCATTGTTCTGAAACAGCACATGTGATGTATAATCTGCTAGTTGCAGTCATGTGGGATGTACGAGCATGTGACCGCTCTGGTCCACAAAATTTCGGCCGCCTTTGGCCTTAAAGCCGATCACCACCAGAAAGTAGTCCGAATGGGCCTAATATCGAATACCAGACATAAAACAGGAAACCTGAGGAGTTTACAAAGAAACACACCATTCACACTTCACAACCCGTGTCTCCTGAACTGATATCACTGACGGCCCTTTTAACAGTCCAACACACTACATACCAAGCAGAAATAAGAGTGTCAAAGGCTGTGTGTGTCAGTAACACGGAGGGTAACTTCAAAAGGATCACTTTACCGCGTCCCCTTTCACAGGCCGGCTGTACATCTGTGCCAGGAATGTCGGCTACATAGAACAAGGTTGAGAAAACTGACAAAAAAAATGAAAGTGGTGGGGGGGGGGGGGGGCATTAAATTATGGCACCACAGAGACGAGACCTCTGAGGGTGAGGAATCCATCGACCTTTGCCAGCTTTCCCCCGGGAGAGACTGAGCTGCCAGCCAGGCCCACCCTAAAAAGGGCGTGTGGGTGGGGCTTGGCCGGCAGGCGGGGCTCCGCCAAGGCAGGGCAGGCCTGCAGCTGTTGTTGCCCGTACTCCATATAAGGCAGGCCAAGAAGCCATGCTGGGAAAAGAGCAGGGCGGACCAGAGCTGGGAGGAATATCATAAGACACCATAATAAAGGATAGGAAATTGAGAGGCCGGGCACTTTAGGTCACAGGGCATTCTGCCCTTGGGTGAAAGAGACCTCAAACCACAGAGAAGGGGCAGGCTTGGCTTCTGCAGTACCCTAGCCTCTGTGCCGCCTCCGCTCTTGGCCTCTCAGTGAACGGCCAGTTACTATGGAGGTTATAGTGACCTCAACCCGCTTGGACGCTTCGCCGCCAAATTAAGGTCCGCCGTTCTACAGTGTTCACACTTTTCGCAGAAATCCAGTCATCCAGGACTTTTGTGAAGCAGACAGGGGAAAAATAGGGCTGCAAGGGAACCAGGGAACCTCGCGGAGGAACAGAAACATGTTCCGCGCACTTAGTTCTGAGAGCAGGGTGACTTTTCACTGCCCGACGGGAGTCTTTCAGCTGAGAACAGGGCAGCTTAACCAGGCGAATTGGTGGTGAAGTTGGTACATGCGAGTCCGCATTTCCCCCATCTATCTTCAAATCAACTTTTAGTGAGAAGGCCAAGCAAAACACGGTACATGCGCAGCGGAGGAGTACGCTGAGGAGAGCTGAAGCGTGTTCAGACGCAGAGATATATTTTGGAGATTAAGTAGGAATCAGAAGAGTCCCTAGGGGCGACGAGTCATCTGATCCAGTAATGCATGGGGCCAGAAAACAATGCGAGTTTGTTAACACGCCGCGCCATCTCGCATTCCCTGCGACTCAGAGGCCACCGCATGGCCCGTGCTTGGAAAACTGTATCCCCTCAGACTTCTGTCGTCTGCCTCCTCTACACTCGTGGTTGGCTTCGTGCAAGCACTTTGGCGTAGAATTAGGACGGAGAGCTTTAAAAGCGAGGTCAAAATCATAGATGCGGCACGTGCACGAAATCAGGAGGGTCTCAGAGACGTGAGTGACGGCCAGATTTACACGTGGCGAGGAAAGGAATTTCTGCGCCGTTTAATTCAGAATCTCCTCCATAGTGGAAATGATGCAATCGCAATCTGAAGATCTACACGATGTTTTTTTTTTCTTTTTTCCTTTAACCACCATCTGTACAAAGACTGCTCCAAGTTCTTATTTAGAAAGTGCTGTGTGAAGTCAGGCTGCCGGTCATCATGTGTGAATGTAATCAGGCCGCACCCACGTTTCTGTGTCCGTTTTGGGCCACGCTTCGGCCAGACAAAGCCAGCGAAAGTGCCCCGAGGTTTAGTTCTTAACTGATCTAGTTATTGTGCTTTTCTTTTTTTTATATATGACACTATGTTCATCTTTATCATCATCTTCACTCTTCTGAGTGTAAGGAAATGAAAAGGAAGGGAAAAAAAAGATTCTCATCAAGTCATAAGAGAAACGGGAATGGAAACGCATCGCTTTGAATGAATTGGACCAAATAAGAGTAAAACTTGTTTAAATCTATTAGAAAAGAATCCGTACGGATTGCAGGGTTCAGTGCACTGGGCTGAGATTTCTGCTTTCCTGCACTGCAGCTTTCCCTACTGCATGGTAGCTCTGTGACTCTGTGACTCCCCCTCTTCCACTCGCATAAATGAGGGAAACAATTATTAACCAGCACCATGGGGGTCCCTGCTCGCGGCCCCCCTGGCCAATAGCAACCGGCAGAGGAGCAACAGCTGTGATGAGGTATATAAATCGCTGTTGTGGGTATGCATGAATATATGTGTGGGGACAGAAAAAAACATGCAATACAGTCTTAAAGGCATGTCAATTACAAGACTGTGGTTCTATTAAGTAATCATACCAGCCTAAATCTCTGTATGTAATTCAGTTATCTGATATTCACACAACTTCTTTTATTTTCTTGGAAATTATAATAGTTATTAGGATTAAATTACATATTTATGTGTTCAGCTGTAATACATTTGCACATGTGATTATCATGGTGTGAGTCTACATATTGTTTCAGGCAAAAAAAAAAAAAAGTCATATCCCTTTAATGCAGTTAGTGACTTTCCCAAAAGGTGACTATGAAGGACAATAGCTTATAAAAGCTTATAAAACTTAAGAAAAAAAAAGATATTCTCTCCAATATAAGGTCAAAAGGTAGGGTGTGACTGATGTCAGATCAGATTTCAACAGAAGCCAATAATGGTTTGGCCATTTTCACCATGAAAGAAAGTATTAAATACAGGACTTGGATAGGAACCAATATGCTTTACTGAAGCCTACCATTCATACAGTACACTGCTTCAAAGCTGACCCAAGCATAAAAGCCATAGTTTGCTGTATTTGGCTGAAAGTTTGGCTTTAAGAGTGACCACATCCACACTGAGTTACATTAGCGTGCTCATCCACCTGTTACCATTGTCTATTAGGATGGAAGTTCTCAATGCGGAACAAAAACCACAGGAACGGCGAATAAACAGAAGATTGTGTACCTGGTATCTAACCTGCCACACCAACCATGATGTTACCTATTATTCCTACTGCAAGTCCGGGCCAATAACCTGTTCGGCGCTCGGGAAAATGAAAAGACCTATAACCCACTGTACGCCGTGTCTTCAGAACAAGGTTCACAAATCGCAGCGGCCCACCAATGGCAGGCTCCGGTGACCAACGACAGGCTCCAGTGACCAATGACAGCACACGTCAGCATTAGCTTAGCTTAGCATTACAGCCACATACTACCCAATGGGCAACTGAATTACTTGATTGCGCCGCACCAACCATACAGCTCACACACCTTCGATAGCTCCTGGCCAGCCTCACACTGCCTGCAGGCTATGCACCTCCCAGACTGCTCCTTGTACTCCTGTTCCCTGCATTCTCGTAGTTCCTCAGCTGTTGCCAGACCCTGGAACAAATAGACATCTCAGACCTTGTACCCAAATTTAAGTCTCACCCCCCCCCCCACACACACACACACATTTCATGATGAACTTGTTAACCTTGTCTTGATACACAACCGAGATTATCATAAAAGTACATAGAAAGCAGGTTATCAAATCGGGCCACAGTGTCATCTTTGCATTTCAGGCCCCGGAGTTCCGGACAGCTTTGAGGAGCAATGTGAGCCAGGGTCAGCGTATCGCTTACGACTTGAAGGGTCCAACTCGCCCGTGAAGGCCTGACATGATGGCGACGGACACCACCTTCTGAAGGCCAACTCACCAGGAGTGTACAGACCATCAGCAGGTCCAGCAGGGACGCGCCACCATGCTGGCGTCTCCTGGCCATTTGTGGATCTGCACTGGGGGGGTGGGGGTGGGTCTAGCTTATCCACTCTGTTAAGGAAAGAAGACTGTTAAACAGAGAATTCATAATCTTTGCCTACACACAGTGGGATAGGAATGAGTTTGATATCGGGGGGTGCACAAGTTAAATGTAAGCCATATTCCCTTTTTGGGGGAGATTATGATAAAGAAATACTTTAAATACTTTAATAAAAATACATGATTACCTCACCATAGATGTTTATTAAAGGATGAATTATATATTACTATTGTGCATCCTGTACTGTTTAGAACCAAACACAATCATTTTTAACATTGAGGTTCTTGTTTGATTGATTTCCTTAGGTGTATAGAATATCGATACTAGTCCACTTGATCATGAATTGGATTATGAAGTCAAATGATTTCCTGAAAGCAACACGGATCCTCACTTTCAAATGTGTGTGACTGAGAGGCACATCTGCTAAGGACATCCAACATAGAGTGGACCACAAAACACAACTGTTGCTTCCAGCTGACAGAGAACATGGATCATTTTTAGTAGGTTGTTTAGGATATGAGGACGTGGGCGATATATCATCACATTCTGTTGTATTCATCTTTCTGAAACATAGCCCAGCCAAATAGCCCGCTAGGTTAAGAAAGGGGTTTTGATTCACTCATTGTAAAAACACTAGGTTAGCCTTCACTACAACTTTGAACTACAACAAATGATTTCATATATCAGTGACAAGTAGGAACTTTAACGTTTTTTATTTAGCATGTCCTTTAAACTTTTTATTCTTAAATCATAAATGATTTCGTTTCTAAAATGTCAAACATGGGGCACAATTAAATAAACTAAGAGGCTGAAAGATTTCTGCTCGTCTTCCACACAGTGATTTTACTCCCTATTTCCAAAATGGTTGACTTCATCACAACAACAAAAAAAAATAAACCTGTGATTATGAGAACAGACACCTACTTAAATCATCAACTGCGCGCAGTTCGTATCTTAAACCAACATTTTCCAGATAGTGCTGCTCAGTCAGATTTGAAGGTACCGGCGAATACAAGACTTAATATGATATGATTTCACTGCTTAAAGTTTTCTGTATTAAAGGCGAAAGTGCGTTTACATTAATCTCAATTCATTTGACTACAAAAACAGGGATTTACTTGGAATTTTAATACGCAACTGTTTACTGCTTAACCTCCGTTCCAGTCTGACTGTATAAAATATTTGAAATCGGACTCCTCTCAGATAACCAAGACACACATATTGTTTTGCGCAAATATATTCACATATATACCGGTTTCACGTACTTATGTCTAAAGATTGTTGTATTTTAAAGCTAAAATGCATAAGCGGAGTATACATTACGCATCTATAATGCAGCTTCAAATTATCCAGCAAAACTTAACAATGCAATTACATGTCTGTTACAAGCAATTTGTGTAAGTTAGTAGCTAACTACTTTTGTATAAAAAAAATGTTCCTGCTGTTAAGTCAACAGAGCGTAGGCATGAAACAGGAGAGAATGTAAATCACATAGCAAAAAAAGGGGGAAAATGTATTTCTTCTTACCAGAAAATGAGATTGATTTAGTTCAAGAAGTTCGACTTGTTTACTGTATGTCGGGAAAATCGAAGTTTCTCTCCACTAACTTCTGCACGAGGTTCAAAAGCATTGCTCTTGTTCTGCTCGGCTCGCCTGCGCGACTCAGACAAACCAGCAGATCGAGGACAAAATCTGCACGTAGATCAAAGGCAGGGGATGGTCGCGATCAAAGCCGTGTAATCTGATCTGTGATCGGCGTGCACATCAAAGCTTAACCAGCAGTGGTCAGACACCAGCACTTTAAAACACGTCCATTCGATCACAAAGTATTATCGGTGATGCATAAACCATTTGAAATAATTAGGAAATAGAAAAGAAAAAAACTCGGAACAGAAAGCGGGAAGATAATCTTTATTCTCTTTAAAAATCACAAACCCTCCCGCTTCCAGTGTCACCACCCCCCGTGCGATCCTGTCTGTCTGTTAGGTTTATCATTGGGCTCGGCGTTTAATGCTAGACCGTGGTTTGAAGCCTTGCCCAGTCTCAGCGTTCCCCTTTCATCTCAATGAGCTGCAGATGACTTGACGTCACCCCTTCGCTCTCTGATTGGCTGGCCCGGTTTGACCGGAGCCTCCAGCGGTACTTGCGCCAGTAAGTTAACAAGCTCCAAGGTAAGCAGAGCTCCAGCGCCTTGGTGGTCGATTTCGATAAGCGTGCCACCTTTGCTGCTAAAAGACAAAACTCATTTTTGCATGGGGTAAGAGAAGGAATACTATACCAGGTTATAGACTAAATCCAAATCAATCAGAGGGACTGAGAGTGAGTTTCTTGCTTCTCTGTAAATGCAACGAAAGCCATTTGGGGGATTTATAATCACTAAGCAATTTTTTTTTCACTCACCAGTAAAAGGATAAAGAGAGACGGACAGAGGATTAGTGAGGCCAGACTCCAGATGTAACGCAGAGCTGGAATCATTGAGGACAGCTGGACTTATTTGTCAACATTTTATACCAGGCTTAAAGGATCAGGCCTTTTCACTGAAATACTGTATTTATAAAACAAACACACTTAAGGAATAATGTCATTGCTTCTACAAGACCTGTTGCATGGCTGTTAAGTAATACCTTATATTAATCCACCTATTTTCTGAAACCACATTCTATTCTGGGTTATGGGGGTTCTGGAGCCTATTCCAGAGGCTACAGGCACGAGGCATGGATCAATTCAGGATGGGAAACTGACCCATCATAAGGCTCACTCAAGCATGTACATCTATGGACAATTTGGCAACTCCAATTAGCCAGGAAACCAGAGTACCCAGAGGAAACCCCACGACAACACGTGCAGAACATGCAAACTCCACACACATGGAATCCTGGTGGAGACTCGAACCCAGGTCCCAGAGGTGTTGTGCAACATTGCTGGCCGCTGCATCTCCATGCTACCCAATGCCTTATGGCCCATATCCTATACACATAAGAAAGGAACAATGTGTTTCCAGTGCACTGTTTCCCAATCCAGTCCTTGGGGACCCACAGCCGGCCCACATTTTTGCTCCAACCTAGCTCCATGTACGGCAAAAATGTGGACTGTCTCTGGGTCCTTGAGCACCAGATAGGGAAACACTGTTCTAGTGCATCACAGCTAGTGATGATTCTTCCATGGTAAGTTGAATATTGGTTCTAACTTAGTGAACAATTTGCACTAGCAAAGAAGCCTGTCTACAAATTACCCGGAGTCATTCATTATTCCAGAAAAGTGAAAAAACCCCATGAAAGAGCAAGCCGGGAAGCTTCTGGAGATATCACACCCCATAAAAGTGCATCATGTTGGGCCCCAAACCCAGACCAATCTGCCTGTGTTCTCATCGGGTTTCCACTGGGTGTCACCCACTAATGGTGCTCCACTATTTATATTAGTAAGAAAAGGGTTGGTTTCCCATCAAGAGAATTTGGTTTGAAGCGCAGTACTAGGCTGCAAGCAATATTACAACTAGCGTAAATTCAGTTATCTGGAGGGAGGGGGCACTACAGTCCTCTAAAGGGAAAGCATCGAGTCAGAATATCCTGCATGGGAGTATGATTATTTATATACTGAATTGCATGCACGATTGAGATACGTGTGAAATTGTACATTATATAACCTCAAGAATATTACATACTCTATCTGAGGCTGGACTGGGATTAAAAGTGGGTCCTGGAATCTGGGGGTGTAGGAATCAAGGGAATGGGAAGGCGACACCGTATTTGTTACATTTGAATTTATTCATCCCCTCAATAAACAGACCTTTGCATTATAATTACTAAATTTAGCAATTTTGATCTTTCACACAATTGTTTGCCCTCCCACGAAAGTAAATATATCATATAGCCTAACTATATATTGCATATTTTGCATTTTCTGTTTATAGGTCGAAAGCTAAATGAAATGAATCAAAATCAGTGAACGTCTTTATTGTAATCATTATTATTTGTTGGGAATGGCCGCCACCTAGTGCATCTACGGTTTTCGCTAATCACGCCAGGTCCCAGTGACCCTTTTATCTGACCGTTTATAATTTATATGTGTCATTCACTAAGTTCAGCCCCAAAGTTTCGAACCCAAAAATAGAGGCTAAGGTACTCGAGTTGAGCGATTGCCCTAAAATCCCATATTATATTAATATAGACGCGAACATATATAACGAGTTAAAGTTATTGTCTCTTGATCGTAATGGAGGGAACCTTTTTTCAAAGGACGCCATGATTCATATTTACATTGCGCCAATAAGTGTTGTATTCATTTGAGTATTATTATTATTATTATTATTATTATTATATATAAAGGCCTAAATTATTTGCAAAAAAATAATAAGCACCTTTACATCATCAGAATTTGTAAACGACCGTTATCACGTGGGTTTTGTGTGCTTCCGTAAATATTTTGTACCGTACTTCTGCGCCACCTAGTGGAAAAGCGTTATTATAACACCCCTTTTAAATCACGCGCTTATTGAAAAAGGTTCAATTATCCATCCATCCGTCCATCCCGTAATCGAAGTTCGGTTATGATGCCTATCTTCTCACTAGCTTAAAAAATAACTTCGCAGTAGCAATATTGCTGGTTAGTGTCGGAGTTGTCTTAGACAGTGGTGAACGTGGACACATAAAGCTATCTTCCACAATTAAACAATTGCTTATATAATATAATATACATTACATTTATACGTTGTTTAAATTCACAGCTAATTGTATATGTAACATATTAATACATTAATACTCAATACATAATTCGACTTGATGAAGATTGAGGAATCACGACATATGACAGTTAGCCTTATAATTGACCGTTGTGCTTTGTTTTATGGCCAGTTTGCAAATTCTGTCCTGCTGCAGGATAATATTGCAGTGTGTCTCACTCCAAACAGGGAATTATCTCTCCCTAGCTTTACACACATTTTATGAGTCGTTTTCATTAGCTGTTCTGTGCTATTTTCCCTTTGCAATTAGCTGCAGCCCACATTCGGCCTGCGGTCGCCCGCGTCTTTCTACTGCCAGCCCTAGATATCAGGTTATACATAGATTGATTATATTTATAGCGTGAGAGGTTGGTCGCACACTATGTCATATGGTTGCGCTGGCCTGATTCACTCACTTTACTGTATTATGTAAGGATTTCACTTTATAACGACAAGAAATATACTATGTGAAAGGTTAAGTATTTCAGTGTTGATGATATGTAAAAAGCGGATAATGAATGTAAAAAAATGATAAAAGCAAGGCGATGGACGAAACGCCACAATACAGGTTGTTCATACCTTAAATAATTTCACAAACTTATTCCAGTTTTAATTGCGTGTGTGTGTGCGCGCGCGCTTATAGTTCAGCTTCACATAGGCATGTATTAAATTATATTGAGTATTTATCTAAATTTTCATACTCCCATCAAAATCGACACAGGTAAAAGATATGAGATTAAATAGAAAATAGATTTACCAGTCTATTTACTATTCTTTTATAACACGGTTTCTTGAATCCAGTCCAGAGTTTTTTTTTGACATTTCTTAAAATACTTTTTCTTCAAATAACGTAATCATATTATGATGATTTGATAATTTAGGGATCTATGCAGTATCGGACTTGTTCGAAGACGATAAGGTGAACTAATATATCATTGAGTCATATATGATCATTCCTCGGAGCACCTGATACTGATGCCAGTGTGGCCTTTACCCATGTAACACACTCAGTGTACCCCTGGGATGAAAAGGATGATGGAGGAAAAGAGACCGAAAAACGCACGAAATGAATAAGACGCGGTCGGACAGGGACTTGTCCGATCCGATGTAAGTACACTGGTCTATTGCGGCAATGAAAGTATGTTATGTTTTTTTATATGTGAAGACAACGGCTGAGGATGAATTTATTTTTGATGTCGTTTTGAATTTAGTAAAATTTGTTTCGTTTCTGTAAAACGGCGCATTTTCACCACTTGCCTACCTATCTTCTAGTCACAAATAAAGAAATTAAGCGAACATTGCAGAGTCATTTTGCGACGGTGGATGACGTCATCGTATTGCGTTGCATTACTCTGGCGGTGATATATAGCTATTACATTGCACCAAAGGTGGCTGCGTTTATGTTGTATAAAAGAGTGGAAAAATAAAATCATAAGCATGTACTCACAGTGAACTCAAGCACAAGGGTTATTTACCGAAATAAACTAACGGAAGACGTTTTCCTGTTTATCTCGTGCTTCTATAAAATACAATAAAAAAAGAATAGCGGGTCTGTTCTTATTGCAGTGGATCAGTGTTGCGCACAAGTAAGTTAAAATGGGCAAGGAGAAATATGTGTAGTTTTGGTTAAAAAACTAAAAATAAAAAAAATGGAATGAATACTGAAAATGAAACAAACAGTCTATTATTAAAGTGCACAACAGTTTAAGGTTTATTTATAATTGGGGTCGAATCCATTTTTATTGAATGAATATGTTTTAAATATGTTGTTTTTGGCAAATAAATGCATGGCTAACGACTAAACAAGATGCACTTATTTTTGAACGGTGTTTTAAAATATGACTTATTACTGCTCTCTCATCCGCCTCTGGTGATATCAGTGTTTTACTGTCCCATGACGACTACATCTACCAGAATTCAACGCAGCAGGAGAAATAGCCGCAGCTATCACATGTGCTGGTACATTATTAGTAACAGCCTCTTTGAGGGATTTACCATGTAGGAAGTGATCTTGTGTGCCTCTCACCACTTTCCTATTCGCTGTGTTACAGGGCTGCGGGGAACCTGCCTCGCATTTGGAAAAAGTGGTATCCTGATAAAGGAGACAATGAAGAAAATATCTGGGACCTACGGAAGGCTTGAGTAACTGAACAAGGGGGATAGGGAGGCGAGATCCATGACTGCAGTGATTCAGTTTGGAGCAGACATAAGAGAAATTAAGAGCCGTTAAACAAGAGCCGTTAGATGGACACCATCATGGGATGATATTCAGCCACAGGATAAACAGCGAGAAGTGTCCTGTAGAAACTAACGGTCCGCATGGTGTAATAGACTGATACATAAATATATATTTACGGGTGGAGTTGAATTATACGGTCTATGAAGAAGAAATAAGCCGAATGAATGTAAACCCGGATTGCATAGCGGGGAGAAAGATCGAGGATCATGGCAGGCGATCAGAAACCAAGGTGAGTTAAAGCTGGGAGTAAAATTATGAGTATGAAGAGTAAAGAGTGGCGGATGATAGGGGATGCATGAAATGTCAGTGTGATGAAAACTTTCCTTTTGAACGGTCATGCCTAGATTCTGTCATGCTGAACTGCGATGTAAGTGGTGCAAAATACGCGTGGAAGACCTGCTGCAGTGTTGTTCTATCGCTGGTACTGCGCCGTGCTCTTCTGCAGTATTTTTTGTGTGGATCCTTCAAGTAAGCATACTTAGTGGTGTAAACAAGCGTATTTTTTCAGTTTATTGTAAGTGACTTCTACAGTGTACGTACATTCAATATCCTTTGAGACTCACAATCAGCAGATCGGCGATAGCCCGGCTATATGAGTACCTTTCTCCTGTCAATGTGTTGCTTATATATGTTTATTTTTCAAGTGATATCTGACATCCTTTTGATCGCCCCACCCATCCTCAAGACAAATAGTATCCGGACGTTGCAGCTGGTGTCATTGAACAGAGAATACATTGCCGATGAATGTTTAATACTGTCATGTCGTTTATGACCGGCGTTTGCAGATTATAGCCCATTAAGCGCCGTACTGCAACTGCATAAGTAAAATAACGATAGAACAGATTTGATGAGATTTACATCACATGATGGGCACGATGTGTGTGGTCGTGCGTTGCTCCTGCTGAGGGGGGGGGGGGGTCCCTGATAATTAAAATTTCACTCAGTTGCTGAGCCCTGGATTTAGTGGATTAAGGCACTCAAGGACTATGCATTAATCTGCAAATTGCTGGATTTTGAAAGTAGGAAGAAGTTACCCCAGTGCAGTCTTGTGACAGACTGATGTAACATTAACTGGGACACTAATCAATCAGAATTGACCTGCCTTTGGTTCTCATGTTTCCCTGCGATCAATGGCTTCTATGAGGCACCCTGAGCCCTAACATCCCGGCTGTAGACCCATCGTTCTCTTAGCAGACCAGGCCTGCTCGTGACTAGAAATTTGTATTAGTTATCCATGAAAAACTGAATCGTTGTTAAAGTCCTGCTATCTGCGTGTGGAACCCTGTCTTAAGGAGAAAGTGTCCTGTAGAATCAAGGATGAGGACCCCATTGATGGACATGCTCAGGGGTGCCAACTTCGGTCAGCAGGCTGGCATGAAATTTTCAATTCGGGACAAGTCTGCACATGCATTTACATGTATGTAATGGTTCTATTACATTGTATATAGTCTGTGGGGTTTGCAAACTACTCTGACACTTTTGATGTAGCTAAATCTAGGCTTATAATGGAATAATATAGATTTGCTGTAAGAGTTCTTGGTCAGCGTGAGTGTCACGGCAGCCTTTGAGTTAACTTTCCATTAGCCATAGGATTACCCCAGGAATGTTAGGTTTGCAAGTATATCATTAATTGCATCATTAATAGTTATGAGTTGAGGGAGAGCAAATTTGAGGCTTTAGGCTTTGATGGGCTGAACTGCCCTACTGGACAAAGGTGTGGGGCAATTCTGGTATTTAACCCAATAAATATCTGTTTAAGAAGTGCTACTGTGTGTCAACTAAAGTAATAAAGGTTTATTGATTTTTTTTAGCAATAAGAAAAAACCCATCTCAAGTTTAAATTTAATCGGCAGAAAAACAAAAAGGGAAAATTTTATGAATGAGACATTTCTCTTAAAATTAGAAAAAGTAAGTTAAGATTTTCCAAGTGTATTTGGGTAGAATATTGTGATTTACAACTGATTCACAGAATATAGATACCATTCAAAATCTTACAACCTGGTTCCCTACAGATATGTGGCTCAGTCTTCAAAGTGGAACACAATGTTTGTCTGGCTGTTTGTCAGACCTTTAAGTGTGTTTGTTTTAAACAGAAGACAGATATTCTGACATTGGCGGAATGTCTGTCTCCTGATTCAAAGTGAAATTCTCTCTTTAGCGTCATCATTTTTAAATACATCATGACTTAAGTTACCGACAATTCAGTCCGTGACCTGTGTTATTTACCATTAAAGGGTTCTCTGAAAGAACAGCCTGAAGAATAAATTTAAACATACTGAAAGATAAACAATAATGACTTGCATGCTCCGCCATATATTCACCGCGAACCCTGCAAGATCTTCAGTGCATTACTAGAGACTACATTGGTTGAATTAAGCTTGTTTTGTTTGTTTTTTCAGGTTGCCGTGGGTGACTGTCCTTCACGAATACATTGGGCCCAGAAACTTTCTGGTTTCTCCCAGTACGACTGTCAGAGACGTCAAACAGCTCATTTATGAGGAGGCCGATGTTCCCGTTGCAGAGCAACGGCTCTTCCATCATGGGAAAACGGTAATGACTCTTCAGTTAGCTTGCTTATTACTATAGAATAGAAACCCGGCGACATATTAAGCTAAGCTGTTAATTATGCTGAGCCGAATGATTAACAAGAAATTGTAATTAATTTTTAAATGATTTTGAAGCCCTGCCCCACATACACAAAAAAATCCGAATGGCAAAGTTTGCAGACTTTTTGATCTCTTTTGTCCTTCTTCTGTGTATTGCACATTAGTCAGATAGTCATGTAATGAGTACTTTCAGGGATTTGATCTTCTGTCATGTGTCACCAAAAAGCCATCGCAGTGATTCAAAGATTCTCCAGTCCAGGAAAGCTATTAATACTGTTTGGGGCTCATAGCATGTCAGGTAAATTATCCTGTGTTCACTGCATCGTTTTTAGTACAGTGATTTTGTAAAAAGACCGTGTGTCATGTTTTATCTGGCATAAATGGATTATATGACAGGAAGTGGAGCATGAATTGACCTACTGTACCAGACGAAACGTAGCAGAACGTGATCTGATACGGTCACTCTGTCAGCACTGTATGTCAGAGTGTTGGGCCTCGCTGTGTTTACTGGACGGCAAGGGCTGCGATGACTCATCACCGTCGAGACGTTTCTGGTGTTCGTGTCATCACAGCTGCTGGTGCTCGGTGATGGTTGAAATGCGTGCGCGTTTCTCGTATCTGCGTCTTGAATGCCTTCATATCATTAAAGGTATGTTCATATACATTTGTTTGCTTTTAATTATACTATAATGGTATGTCATCCCAAAACGTGGTTGGCCAAACCATAAGGATGGAAGGGAGGCGCGTGAACTTTATTTCGGTCGAGACGGGGGTTTAATACCTTGAATAATCGGTGTAATCGGATGGTAGCTCAGTGGCTGTCCCTGTGACCTCACGCCTGTGCGGAGCCCCCGGGTATTCCCCCTGATTATGCAGGTTTGCCCAGGATACCGCGGTTTATTCAGACATGCCTGCACATGCAAGTTTGACTCTCTTACTGTGTGGCATCTGCGATGGACACTATCCTGTGCCCCCCCCCGCCCCCCCCAGCCTCATGCTCTGCAGTGCCTGGGACAGGATCCAGGCACGCCGTGACCCGGTATTGGATACGCGACTCTGGAAAGCAGATGGTTGGAACACTGCTGCTAGGCCTACAATAGTCTGACTATCAACATGCAATATTTTTATCGAGAAAGACCTTGAGTAACTTTTTTGTAAATTTTATTTCATGTACTACTACCATAGGAAAAAAACTAATAGGATATTATTATTATTATTATTATGTTTTCGTCATCATTATGTAGCATATTGGTTTAGTGGGTAGCATTGTTGCTTCGCATCTCGAGGTGGGGGGTAGATGATGGACTGGCGTCCCGCCCAGGGTGTGCCCCGTCCTTGTCTCCCGTGCCGTTGGGATAGGCTTCAGGCCCCCCCACAATAGGACTGCGGATAAAGAACTTCATTTTGACCACCACCCCCCAACATTCTTGCACCTGTGTAGCACAGTTAGACCATAATCCAGTACTAATGAGCCTGGAGCCACCGTTCTTTTTGCTGCATCCATTTGCCGTTGGATTCAGGCTAAATGTGTTTGAGCTTTGTGATGAAACTGAGGTACGCAGGTAGCTGTTGTTCACTCTGGTGCCTTAAATCCCTTTAGAACTGCAGTTGCTTTCTCAGCTGAATAGCCCTATTTATAAAAGAGGCTAATCACAGAAAAGAATGATTGCTAAATTTATCATGGTACAGTACTAGTGTACCAAATGTCCCTTGTACTGTTGTCTTTATTAGGGTCAGTCCTGTAAAAAGCTTAGTTTTCTTTAGAAAAAATATACTATAAAATTTCCTTTTCCCATGTTTTATATGGAATGGATGTGCACTACAGTGGACTGGTGTCTCGTCTAGGCTAAAGCATTAACCATAGGTTTGCAGACCAGCAAAACCTTGCCCAGGACAAACATGAGCTAGATGGATGGATGGATGGATGGATGGATGGATGGGTGGGTGGGTGTTATTCATAACTGGTCCTTGTTTCTCCATAATG
>JABFEB020000036.1:10092911-10149330 GCA_019775895.2 Stomatorhinus ivindoensis | reverse complement strand
GATGGATGGATGGATGGATGGATGGATGGATGGGTGGGTGGGTGTTATTCATAACTGGTCCTTGTTTCTCCATAATGCCAGTGATATTTTTGAAACAAAGATTTTAAATGACCATAACTGCACATCTTTTTCCATGGGTGTTAAAGGATTTTTTCCTAGCAGATGCTCTGCAATTAATGCAAACCTCAGCAGAGGTTATGTAAACTGAGGTAATTATGCCTCGTTTTCATGAATCCTCTTTGCGTCTGTCCTTATCCGCGTTATGTCAGTTCAGCAAGTTGGCGGGTAACTCGGATTTTCAGAGCAGGATTCAACAAGCCTACATAATGCTTGCAGAGGTGCGTTTGGACCTGGAGAAAACGGGCTTGTAGTATAGTGAATGATAGTACAGTGACAGCGGGGTCCTGCGGGATTGGCAAGTTTGATCATATGGCGTCTGAGACAGTTTATACATTTCTTTGGCACTCATAGCTCCCTTGAGTGTTCTTCAGCAAAATGACTGATAGGCTGATCAATATGTAACTTAGTTGGGTGATTTACATGAGAAAATCCTTTTGTGTGATGTCTGGTACCCTTCTGGTGCTTCAAAGCCACTGGAAGGTGTTTGAACCATCTGAGTAATCACTAAGGCATAAATAAATGTTGGTAAAGATTAATAATAATCTGATTACGTACTTTGCAAGAGTAATCGTAATCAATTTGTACCTGAAATTAACTGTGATGCTTTTATTACTTATTAAATCGGTTTTGTTAGTGAGTTACTTTTTACACTATATTAAACACATTAATTCTATCAAGCCAGTGAAATCCAGTAACTGTGATTGGCCAAATATGTCCACTGAAAATGGAGTCCCTTCTTAAGGGTGAACACTATATCCAAGGAGTCACACAGTATTGTGTACTGTTGGCACATGGCAAATGCTATTTGAGTAATCTTCAGAAATGCTTCATAATAAAAGACCCATTCTTGATGAAGTAACCTCATTATCCCTTTTAAACAAAGAGCCTGGTTTATATTTGCGATGCTCTCCTGTCTGTTGACAGACTTTTATTTTGTTGGAATGAAGGTTGGTGCTCACATTGTTTTAAGAAGTCGGCAATGGCTGAAAGCGGCTAAGCTGGTCTGGGGGACTGAACTCCTTTTTCTAAGGAAGGAGGTCAGCAGCCGGCCCATTTCTCTGCAGCCCAAATGATGTCACCGTTAGAAATTAGCCGGCGCAAATTGAGGCCCCTAATCTACTGTGATCAGCTGCTCACTGAGAATAACGCCCATTTGGTTAAGCTGTCCCTGACGGTACTTTTAAACCTGGCTGAGTAACATGAAGAACTTTTCACCTGCAGAGCTCCCTTGACCGGTTTAGAGCGATCATATTACACGCGTCACAACTTCAGAATGTAACATGTGTCCTGCCTACATGGGTCACTTTTCCGACATGTCGCACTTGGTACAAACTAACATCTTCGGTAAACCTTTCTCTGTTTCATTATATTGAAACAGCTGATATCTAATGAGTTTTAAAAGCTAATATCTAAAGAGATAAATACCTTCACTACCTTGGGAGTCTCTTGCTCTCTGAAGAAAGACATAAGTTTAACTTCAGCAGTTTCTCCTAGGGCATTTTGAGTCATCTGATTCTGCAAATATGAAAAATAACTAAAAATAAGAAGTCCCTGGTTGTTATTGGTTACGTAACTACACCAAAATTAATGAATAATTATAGTTGTTGCCATTGAACCTTTAAGCTATTTTCAGCATTTGCCATCCATAAAAGTCGCCCTTTCAACTTCTGAGAACTTCTGCGAGGTGTATATATATATAAACCTTGTGTCTGATGTGCCCTGAGCAGTATTATTAATACTAATGTTTGCAGTAAATGTCCGAGCTTCTTTGAATTTCACTGCTGGGATCCCAAAGGGCGAAATGCTTTATCTGGAGAGGTTTAGTGGTGAGTTGCAGAGTAAAATGAGACACTGGGATACTAAGCAGGTTTACTGCATCAGTTGAGTGCCATGGTGGCCATGAGTGATGGCGCCATGTAACAGGAGTAGCTGAGAGACATACTATAGTGCCGTGATTAAGAAAGGGGGTGTCCGGACCCCAGGGATTCCTCTGTGAGGAAGGTGTGTGGCCATTAATAGGTAAAACATTCAGCTGCATAGCTGGGTCAATGATGCATTGGGCAGAAAAGCGAGTTACCCAACAGCATTGTAACGCCTCATTGTGCTGTGCCAATTGGGGACAATATCTATTGCTTGGTGTTATATTGATTGATATGTCATTTATTGATTGATTGATTGTGTCATTGATTGATTGATATCATTTTTGAAATCATCAAGTGATGAAGGAGCTTGCATTATGCCAGTGTGCTTAACTGGTTTAATTTGCACATTTTGTTCCACTTCCTGTTGATTTTGCAGCACAGGGAGTGGTTTTAAAAAGGCTATGAAGGACAATCCAAAGGCAGCCTTTGTTCCTAAGTACTTTGTTGCCACTCTGAAATATTTACCATTGTTCTGGAAGGAAGCATAATTAACAGAAAGCCAGACATTGTAGCAGGGGTCAGGCTGGGGTCGTTACATCGTAGATGAACTGCGGGGACTCGGAAGCTTTCCTGAGGTCAGCGTGCCAAAGGAGGTCGTCTCAGTATCTGTGTAGCCTTGTTGCAGGCTGGTGCGTCTGCCGTGCCAGCAGAATGCATGGGCAGAGGAGGGGCTTTGACGCACAGCACCCCCCGTCCTGGTGCCCAGGCCGGACTGCTGACTATCCATCCAGAATAGCGCAGTGAAATGCCTGCTTATTACTGTCATTCATCTGAAAGTGTCAGGTCTGAAGCTTTTAGCCTTTAGCCTCGCTGCTGGTACAGCCACAACTCTTAGTTTTGCCTGGTGATGTCGATAGAAATCTTCCTAACATTGCTGGTCAGACTTAGTTCAGTCTTTAGTTGCATATCTAGAACAAGACTCTGCTTGTAGTGAACATCCAAAATCATCCCTGATAATGAAAGTCTTCCACTCTGGATTTGCTGCCTTTCCCCTTAGGCCATACAGCCTTAATTAAGCCTCCCATTTAGCATAAATGCTAACTTTCCCTCGCGGCGCATTCTCTTGTCACCTCTCCAGCTGCGTGACGGGGTGCAGATGGAGACCCTTCTGCCAGCTGGAAGCCATGAGATATTCATGACCCTGCAAGGAAGGGGTCTCCGAGGGGGAGGTAAGAAATCCTCTGGGGTGGTTATTAGGTACCTTGTAACTGCAGTATTTTAGCGTAATTAGAAGTATTATTTTAATACTGAGAAGGCTTAAAATTTTCCAAGTTTACATGATGTCCAAAAGAATTCTAATGTGCTAATTAGGCATCCCAGTGTTCATACACAGGCCCTGATTAATGTTCCTCACAAGACCGGATGACCAGAAATATTGACTGTAGTGTTTATAGCGATGATTTGTTTGGATAATCTGGATTTGAGTATTTATGAGGATATGGTCATGCAGGCATTATTTTGCAGTTTCATAAGGCTTTGAATTGTTTTTTTGCTCAATAGGCCGCATGGCTTCTAAATCAGGTAGCTTGCGTGTGGAAAGATAAAATGTTAATCCTCTGCATGTGTATCAGTGTGTGTTTAATGCCCTGCCCTGGGATCTGGGATATATGATCAAGGTAAACAGATGCATAATTTTCATAGAGAACTGCCACTAGTATTTTTTTCTTTCATTTGCCAACGTCTTGACGCAATATTCTTAGACACTTAAATGGAAAACTGGCACGAGATATTAATGATTTGTATGCTTAGGTAATGAAATGGAAAATTGAAGTGGGAAATTTTAAATGGATGGTCTGTGATGGACTGGCATCTCAGCTAACGTGTAGCCTGTTCTTCCTGTGTAGACCACAACCTACAGCTCTGAAGTGGTTGGAGGCTGGATCAAAATTGGATAGAAATTCCAAATAGAAATTCTTGGACAATTGATGTCCTTATCAACGTCACTGCTAGTTTTCACGTGTTTCTTGTTTTCTAGGGAGATTTGGCCAAACAACGCCGCCCTTGGTGGAGTTTCTGAAAGATATCCTGCGGCGGTATCCTGAAGGGGGACAGATTCTAAAAGTACGACCCACTCTGCGGTTCCTTTTAGACAATAACGAGCAAGAGGAAAAGCATAGGCAGTCCCGCTAGGTGCCCTTTTATCGATAACGCAACGCCGACACAAAACTCAACTTGTTGACAAGTGGCATATCTTCAATTACCACCAGAGTGGTTTGTGCCACATTTCAGCCCCAAGACAGTCCACTTGTCAGCTCCACAGGGTTTTTCGATATCTTGGCTAGCTTCTAGTAAACAAAGGCATATTAGCATTTTAGCATATTAGCATTTTGCATACACTTACATGCATTACACTGTAGACAGTCTAATAGGGTGTTCTGGGAAATGGTCAAAGGTATAATGGTCTGCTGGTGAACTTTTAGGAACTCATCCAGAATGCAGAAGATGCCGGAGCTACAGAGGTGAAGTTTATGTATGATGAGACAGAATATGGGCGTGAGTCACTTTGGTCCGAAGCCATGGCACAGCATCAAGGTGTGTAGAGTACAGCAATTGGGGGTTAAATATCTTCCACCTATGGATTTGTTGATACTTAATAAGAGCTAATCTGGTTTTAGATTTAGAATAAGGATCAAGTCATGGGAAAATAGACCGTTATTATTTAATGTAACGATTTTAACTGGATTATAACACTGAACATCGATTTCCAAATGACAAAGTTTAATCAGATTTGAAGCAACTGGCTGTAATTTATGGATCTTTGCTTATTGATTTCCTGACAGGGACAGCTTTGTATGTATACAATAATGCTGTTTTCACGACTGAGGACTGGAATGGCATTCAGGAGATTGCCAGGAGTAGAAAGAGAGATGATCCCCTTAAAGTTGGTAGATTTGGAATTGGATTCAATTCTGTGTACCATATAACAGGTAAGGAGTGATGGGTATTTATTGGGATATTTTTGTGTCACACTAAATAGATATGAAAATGATGTGGGTTTATAATTGTACATGCAATGAAAATTGAATGGGTTTTTCTGGAAATTTAGTCATGTCCATTTTTATTTTTGTATTTTTTTTAGATGTCCCTAGTATTTTCAGTGGCGATCAAATCGGCATGCTGGATCCACATCAAACCTTGTTTGGACCCCACGAGTCTGGACAATGCTGGAACTTAAAGTCAGACCTCAAAGAGATTACAGAGCTTTCCGACCAGTTCGCACCCTATATTGGATTATTTGGGACTTCGGAAAAGACTGTCAAGGATGGGAGCTTCCTTGGGACGCTCTTTCGCTTTCCGCTCCGCGTGAAGCCCTCCCAGCTCAGCAGCAACATCTACAACAAGGAGAAGGTTCTGGAACTCTTTGAGTCCTTCAAGGCAGACGCTGACACGGTGCTGCTTTTCCTGAAAAGCGTGCAGGAGGTATCCCTACACGTGCGCGAGTCAGACGGCACGGAACGGGTCCTCTTCCGGGTGACCGCCAGCGAGAATGCCGACCTGAAGATGGAACGGCCTAACTCACTCAAGTCTCTTGCGCTGGCCACTGACGGCTACAGCAATGGGGTACCATGTGAAACGGTGACGTGCGCCACCTACCAGGTGAACATCGAGACACAGGATGAAACCACAAAGGAAATACAGAGGACCACCTGGCTTGTTTGCAATGGAGTGGGAGGTCGTGGGATGTGCTGTGAGCTCGACTCACTAGCCGATGACCTGAAGTTCATTCCAACTATTGGCATTGCCCTACCGTTGACCCTGATTGACATGGATAAGGAGCCTACGTCAGGATTCTCGGGGAGGGCCTTTTGTTTCCTCCCACTGCCGCCTGGAGAGGAGAGCATGACAGGATTGCCGGTTCATATCAGTGGATTTTTCGGCCTGACCGACAACCGACGGAGCATCAAGTGGAGGGAGGTGGACCAGTGGAGGGACCCTGCGGCGCTGTGGAATGAGCTCCTCATTGTCACCGTCATCCCCAGAGCCTACTTCACGCTTATCATGGAAGCCATTAAGCGCGTTCAGGCTAAGGAAGATCAGGAGTTCCCCCTTTCGGCCAGGGGAACCTACGGGGCCTGGCCAGACCCCGGTAAGATCCGGCCACGCTGGAGGCCCATTCTTGAACCTCTCTTCCAGGACCTGCTTCAGCAGCCTGTCGTTTACTCCCTGAGTGATGTCTGGATGACAGTAGACGATGTTGTATTCTCTGAGCTGGATGAGGGTGAGAAGAGCACGGAGGTTGTCATTGGCTACCTCCAGAGCGCAGGGGTTCAGGTGGCCAGAGTTCCAGCAGCTATGGACATCGTATTGACGGGGTATATCACTGCACCCAGGGATGTGAAAAAAGTAACCCCTGCTTTGGTACGGCAAGTGCTGCGGAAGGCCAAGCACAAGGGGTCCTCCCAGGAGAAACTCGTCCTTCTGGAATTTGTCCTCAGCGACGCCTGTTACAATGATCTTATTGGCCTAGAATTGCTTCCTCTGCAGAATGACACGTTTATCGCCTTTTCGTCATCGGTGAATGACAAGGACGCGGTGTATATAACAAGCGAGGACTTTCCCAGGTATAGCCCATTTGCCACCAAAGCGACCGGGCATTTTCTCATCTGTCATATTGTATTTTAAAGTGAAATTTTTGATCAATCAGTGAAAAAAAATACATTTATCAGAGACATTAAGAAATTGCAACACTGCAGCACGTTTCTCATTTCATTTAACTAAAAGGCCTCGTAAAATCAATATAAAGATGGCAATAGAGATTTTATGAAAGTTTTGTATGTTTTGTAAAATGTTTATGAAATTAGGCTTGACTGCGATACCAGGTGCATGATATTTAGCATTTTAGAAGAAATATAGGTTATACACATATAAAAGTGTCACTTTAGGCTTTGCCTTCAGGTATAATCAAATGATTTGCAGGTAAAAATTGTGCAACGGCGATACACGAGCAGACAAACACTTAAAGACGCTGGTGAGGATTAAGAGTAAAAAAGAAACAAAAAAAAGAGTTTGCTGTTGAATCTCCTCTCCTAAAAGAGAATCTTGTTTGTCCTCCAGGTCCCTGTACCCTGGACTAGAGGGGCGGTTTGTACTTGAAAGCATAAAACCATCTGTCTTGACGAGCCTAAGGAATGCTTCCAAAAGCAGAGGTAAGTCCCTGCTCTCCGTCTGTTACAGGGATTTCCCAACGGCCACGCTATGATTTACTCGATGGCTTCGTTTTTTCCTCCGCTTTCTCAGTCTTGACGTCCAACTTTTTAGGGGGTCATATCTGTTAAAGATGGGTTTCTTTCTCTTGCAGAGAGGCTTGCAATACAGTTTAACAGTTTGTGGGTAAAGTGCTGGGGTAGAGATGATATTTTTCTGTTGAGGAATACAGTGGCAGCTTACAAGCAGGGAAGTGCATTCAGCTGCAGGGTCCAACAGGGTGTAAGACCCGCTCTCAGTGCTGATAGATAATTTATGACTGCTGTATGCGTTTATGAGCAGGTTTATTGGAGTATCTTTTTTTTCCGGAGCTTCGCATTCCACGTGCGGCTATCCTGGACATGTTCTGTCCCATACCTAGCTGTGAATTTGCCAGAAGGACAAGGTTCAGCTGAAAAACGCTGAAAAGTCTGATCTTCTTGAATGCCTGCTACAGAACATAGAACATGGCTCCATGCTTGCCCTGATCACCTTCTGGTAATCCTTAGCCTTGGCTTACAGCATCAGCAAGAGTGAAACCTTTGTCGAAGCTCTATTAGCCCAAACGCCTTAGCCCTACAAGCTAGCTTCCCCATTTATACGGGTCGAAATGGTTAATTTGTGCTGAGCTCTGCTGAGGTAGAGAAAAACCCTGACTCACCATGGTGAGACTGTAGGGTTTAGCATGAGGCAAAGGGAGCAGCTGTTCTCTGTCCTGCCCTGTCCTTTACCCCACAGTGTGTGCTGTGTTCTGCCCTCTAATGCCATCTGTGTAGAGAAAACGATCCTGACAGGAGTTTCTATGGTGAAAACCCAAAACAACTGGAGAACAGACCCTGTCTCGTGCTTTGAGTCCAACATTGTAGGTCTTCAGGAAAAGTAAAAATGTTTCTTTGAAGTATGTATATATATATACATACTTCAAACACACAGACACACAGCTCTGGAAAAAAAAATAAGAAATCAAAATGATCAGTTTCAGTCATTTCTTCCTGTGTAAAATATCCATTTTTACATACAAACTCCAGTCTGGCTCTTCTGTGCTTCTCATTGATGAAGGGTTTCCTCCATGCTTTATGGACCTGTAGGGGCTTCTAGGAGGCCTGGCAACCCTAACTGTCATAGCAGGTGCACTTCTCACCACTTCATGTTTCCTATTTGATGGTCATTTCTGGCATTAGAAACTTGGTTCTACCTCCTCCCTGGCAGTTTTTCTTTGTTACAGCCAGTGTCTCCTGCTTCAGCTTGTTCTTGTGTCCAACCGTCCTCAAACCTTTGAGCCTGGAAGCAGCCTGCCTCTCAGTGTAGCCTGGCAGCAGAACCCGACCATCAAATATTGATAGTTCGTTTGAATGTCCCTTCTTTGACAGGAAATCTCTTTTTTTTTTGCCACTGATCCAAAGACCATTTCTTCACTTCCTCTTAACCCACTGTGGCACCAGCGATCACCCTTTGCTGAATGAAGATCCTTTGTGTTAGATGCCACGTTTGCTACTTTCTTGAGACGTTCCTTCTGTTTGTAAAAAAAAAAAAAAAAAAACTAGATCTTCGGGTGCATAGAGATTGTTTGTTCTGTCATCCTGGCTCATATCCTGTGTATTTTGTGAACTTTTTTTTTAACGCCTATTCTGGAATCCAGGATCTAGAATTATGCTCCACAATATAATCTGACTTTAATTCTGAACTGTCACTGACTGATTGAATTCCAAAAAAACCCCCACCCGAGTGTTCTTTTCATTTTCCTGTACACATAGAACGATTGTCTGTTTCAGATTTACTGCCGCTGGGTTATTCTGCGACATACACTTCCTGTTGTCACAGCGGCTGTGCACGATTGAGGTCGCGGTGCTCGCGCTACAGGATCCACAGTGGCTGAGATCTCAGTCGAGTCTGTTCCCACTGCACCCTTTTTTCACCTACAGAATACCTGAGATTGCACGTGGTGCCCTCTCTCTGTAGCTAGCAGGGCAATCTGTCACGGTCCGAACCTATTTTAACATGCATGCAGGCCGTTGGCTCATCTGCTGCCCACTTCCTGTCACTGAGTGTGTCGGGGAGGGGGAGGGGGCACCAGGCACACGGCATCCACCCAGCGCTTAGTCAGACGGAGCACGATCTCAAGGACATTGCAGTGCTCTTACCCAGGGTACAGGAACCATGCAGCCGCAAGCTGTTATACAAACGGAACTTTCTGGAGAATTAACAACCTTGTTCTACTAATTCCAGCGTTCCTAGCATCCACCATTTTGGTGCACTAGTCACCTCCACATGTTTGTTAGTTGCTTTGGGTTTTCTTCTCTAGCTGTCAGATCGCATTCATGTGTCAACATTCCACATGAGCCTTCTAGTATACAACTTAAGTTGAACTTACCCTTTGGTAAAAATGTAACTATGCGCTTATTTGTTTTGTGGCCTCGTCTTTTTACATGACTTCTGTTTAAATTAAATTGCAGTGCAGCGGTTGTTCTGGGGCTATTCGGGTAGGTTTAACGGTAGCAAGTGCTCTGTGCTTGGAATTGACTGATTTTGAAATCAGTGCACAGCCCAACAGTGAAACTATGAAATCTCTGCTTTGGGGAACATGGGAAAGACCCTGAAGATTCTTATTTTGGAAAGAAGAATACCAAATTATCATTTATTAAAAGTAGAACTCATTTATGATACCTAACATTTTTATTAGTGGCCTTGTGTTCAAGATAAAATGTGGTTATGTTCTAATTTTATATGACTCCCAGTTTAATTTAACTACATTTTCCCCACACTTTTTTGTCACGGTAGTGATTTCATAGTGCGCTGTATGTACTCTAAGGAGGTGATTTCTGGTGTGAATATGCTTGGTTTTCCTTTAAAACATAACTTTAATGCTTATCCTTTCATGTATCTGGGAATCTTACTGCTCTTGTTCACTTTTGCAGCAATATTCTGTCATAAGAACAAGCGAGTACCAGTGAAGCATTTTTTAACCTTCTTTTCCCCAGAGCTGATAGTTTACTACAGCAAACTGTTTGACAGGACACCTGCTATTCCTTCAGGCAGATACTGTCAGATAATAAATGAATGAACTTCTGAACCGAATTCTGACAGAATATAAGAATAATTACACAGGTGGAAGGATCACGTCCAGAAAGTAAAAATCCAGACCAAGATTTTATTTCAAGTTAATTATCACATTAACTTTTTTAAATTACTCACCCAAAATCTTGGTTTGGATTGGTGGACCAGAACTGTCCGGCAATATTTACATAAACTGCAGTTCTTTTGAATATATGTACAGAGGGGTCAGCCAACGTAAATTAAAATGATATATAATTGTAATAATTTATAATGCTATATATAAAGAGTTGATGACCAGACTGCATGGTTTTGGTGTGAATTGGCTTATTGTGACTGTGTTTTACTATAACATCAAACATGACAAGACATGGTTAAAGGAGTGGTTTGCTCCTTTAAATCTGATGTCTAATGCATGCATTGCATGGAGTTGTAATGTGTGTGTAATGTGTGTGTAATGTGTGTCTTGGTGTTAGTGTTTTTTCCAAATGAGTCTTTATTGTGTGGCTCTCGTAGTAAGTAGAAAAGATAGTAAAGTCTAAAGGTATCATCACCATCAGTGATCTAGCACAATTAGTAAATTAAGCATAGAATAAATACCCCAAAATAGACATAGATTTTAAAATGTGTATATTTTTAAAAGCAGATTTTTATGATTTACTGCACTAAAAAGATTTTAAATATTAACACATATAGCATTTTTGAAGGCTTTATTTAAATCAGTACTTGGTTTTAATGCTTGCAAAAACATTACGTATAATTTAAAAAGTATTTCATTGCAATTGTGTATGATTTTTTTAGTGAGTTAATATATTTCTCAAGTAATACATTTTATTGTAATTATAATTGTAATCTATAATGCGAGGCTTGATTCAGCATGAATTGTAGTTCACTGATGTAGGACAAGGACAAGATCTGAATTTATTATACTCTTACAACACATTTTTGTTAAATTAGTTTTAATAAAAACATTTCTTATTTATCCACAGGAAGACCATGTACCCAGGTGCAAGAACTTACACCAGAGCGATCTGCACGTCTTATCAAGGAGATTCTCATGACTGTATGGTCCTCTAGAGATTTTAGTGTTGAGTGGAACCCGGGGAATCGAGAGAAGAAACATCCTGTCCTTCCCTGGTTGAAGATGGTGTGGAAACATCTTTACATCAACTTTCCCGACGACCTTAGTGTTTTCGAAGAGATGCCTTTGATTCCGGTTGTACCACTGGAGGACAACGTGGTCTCTGTAGAGCTCTTACGCCTCAAAACTCCTTCCCCTATCATTCTTGTAGATGAGGAAGAGGCTCCGATTTCAGAGAGCCTGCAAGGGATCATGAAAAAGCTGGGTGGAGTCGTTATGAAAAAGGTTGATCCGTGTTTGCAACACCCCCTTCTAAAAAACTATATCCACCAGTCATGTCCCAGCTTGTTACTTCAAATAATGGATAGATCCTCAACACAGAAGTTGGCTAGCCAAGTTTCATCTTTCACTGACAAGCAGAAGGTTGCACTAAGAAGCTTCTTAGCTGGCTTATCAGATGTTACTGAGAAAGAAAAACGTATTCTTCAGGACCTTGCAATCTTTGAAAAAGTAGGGCCCTGTGCTGCGAAAGGCACACCGATGTTCATAGCTTTAAGGGGAGCCAAAGCTTTGCATCACAAGGCCAAAGTTCCATCAGATGTCCAGTTGTCCTTCAGTGTGATTGACAGTAGTGATGAGGCCACCATCCGTCTGATAAAAATGCTGAATATTGAGCAGCTGAAAAGTGCAGAGTGTTTAAAGGTGATTGTCCAAGACATTGAGAAGGGGTTTTACTCCAAAGAAGAAGTTGCCCAAATTATGCTCTGGGTGCTCAAGCATTTGTTGTTTTTGAAAAATGAGGATCCCTCGGTAATTCATTGCCTTTCCTCTCTGAAGTTCATTTACGCTAATGAAGAACAGCCTGTTTCAGCCACAGACCTCTTTGATCCAGAGCTTGAAATTTTACAGGACCTTTTTTACATGGAAGAGAAGACTAGGTTTCCTCCAAGTACATATACTTCATCCCCTGATATCCTCCATTCTCTTAGACAGCTGGGACTTAAAAATGAAGTTCAGCTCACTGAAAAAGACGTGACCCAAATAGCACATAGAATTGAAGTTTTATGTAGCAGTAAAGAGCCAGACTGGGAGCCCTTAATGAAGAAATCTAAAACATTGTTGACAATACTAAACAAGCAGACCAAGTTAGTAAAGTCTTCAGAAGCTCAGACTTTACTTCAGAAGCTAAAATGGGTGCCAGTCTGTAAAGATCGACCCTTAAATTACCCAAAATCATTGGCTTGGATGGGAGATTCATACAACATTTGTTCATTTTTGGAGATGTGTGATATACCTTATGCTGTTTTGGTAGGTTCTTCAGTTGCTCTTGTGGAGCGTACATCTGCAGGAATGAAGAAGGCTCTAAAGTTATCAACAGACCCTCAGGTAGATCAAGTTCTGCAACATTTAAAAGCAGTAAATGACTGGCACAGGTCTCAAGCATTTACTACAGAAGACTGGTATCAATTTCAGCAGATACTTTTTGAAATTTATGATTTCATGCAAGCACATCTTGAAGAGGCCAGAGAGGCAATGAAATCACTGCCATTTGATTGGGTCTGGACTGGAAAAACATTCTCTTCACCCAGTCAGACAGTCTTAAGACCCATTCCTGAACTAGATTTGCAACCTTACTTGTACTCCTTACCAAAAACTATGACAAAGTTTCAAGGACTGTTTCAGTATTGTGGCTCAGTTGAAGAAGTTGTCCCAAGTCACGTGTTTGAGGTGATCAACACTATCAAACAAAGATCTGAAAAGGAAATGACAAAAGAAGAAAGTAAACACAATCTTCTTCTTCTGATAAACATACTGCGATGGCTATACAGCAGCCAGATTGCTGTAGATATTGATATGTATGTGCCCATACTCAACTACAAAGTCCCAAGCAAACTAGCAATGAAACCAATACACGAATGCAGCTACTGTGACATCAAAGTTGATGACCTAAATGACTTGCTTGAAGACGTGACAGAACCTATCATTTTAGTTCACGATGACATTCCAATGAAGACTGCTGAATGGCTGAAAGTACCATGTTTGAGTACAAGACTGATAAATCCAGAAAACCTTGGATTTGAACAATCAGGCCAGCGAGAACCTCTTACTGTGAGGATTAAAAACATTTTAGAGGAGTATCCATCAGTCTCTGATATCTTCAAAGAGCTACTACAGAACGCAGATGATGCTAATGCCACAGAATGCAGCTTTCTGATTGACATGCGGAAAAATCTTGACATAAGAGAGAACCTGCTTGACCCTGGCATGGCTGTGAGCCATGGGCCTTCATTGTGGTCATTCAACAACTCTGTCTTCTCAGATACTGATTTTCTAAACATCACCAGACTAGGAGGGTCAATGAAGAGATGTGAGGCTGACAAAGTAGGGAAATTTGGACTTGGCTTTAATTCAGTCTACCATGTGACTGACATCCCCATAATCATGAGCAGGGAGTTCATGATCATGTTTGATCCTAACATCAACCACATTAGCAAACACATTAGGGACAAATCAAACCCTGGAATCAAGATCAATTGGAGTAAACAGCAAAAACGATTAAGGAAGTTTCCAAATCAGTTCAAACCATTCCTCAATGTCTTCAACTGTCAGCTACCTCTTTCCCAAGAGTCACCGTACAAGTATAATGGGACTCTATTTAGACTTCCCTTTAGAACAGAGCAAGAAGCATCAGTGAGTGAAATCAGTAGTGTTTATTACAACACTACAGATATTTATTCACTCGTTGATGAGTTCAGTATTTGCGGACACCGTCTCATTCTTTTCACACAACATGTTGGCTCCATGGTCCTGAAGTACCTGAAATATGAAGAACCCAACCCTGCAACTGCACAAGATGTTGTCACTATCAACAAAAGTGTCTGGTCATCTAAGGCATCATATGGACCTTTAAGCATCTTAAAATCAGCAGCAAAAGTCATGAAAAAGGTCGCAAGCACTAACAGAGTACCTGCTGACATCCCGAAATCTGGCAGCATCATAAGGATTGTGGTTGAAGAGTTCCACAATGTGTTTCGACGCATCGTTGACCTCCATTCACCACTCTTCAGGGGTCCAGATGATGATCCATCTTCCTACTTTGAGACCGCTGCCAAAGGAGGTCAAATCAAAAGGCTTACAGATGAAATGCCTCAAAAAGCAGTTGACCTCACAAATTGGTTGATTTGTTCATGTATGGATGTGAGCGAAGCCCTCAAATTCTCACTGAGTGAAAGTGGAAAACGCCTTGGACTTGTTCCATGTGGGGGTGTTGCAGTATTGCTTTCAGAGGGCGAGAATCGAACATGGACAGTGAAGTCAAATCCTACCCCAATTGGAGAGATTTTTTGCTATTTACCTCTAAGGATCAAAACAGGATTACCTGTACACATTAATGGCTGTTTTGCTGTAACATCAAATCGTAAAGAAATCTGGAAAACAGACACAAAAGGAAACTGGAACTCGGTTTTCATGCGGCACGTGATTGTCAAAGCATACTTAGCAGCTCTCAGCATGATGCGTTCCATGGCAGAAAGTGGAGAACTGGTCAACTACAATTACTATGCAGCATGGCCTGATCCAAGCCTTGTTCATGATGACTTTGCATTGATCTGTCAAGGAGTATACCAGGAAATAGCCAAGGGCGGTGAGGGTGACCACGCAAAGTTGTTCTCGGATGGCAAAATCTGGGTTTCAATTAAGTATGTAAGGTTTTTGGATGACTCCCTGCTTTGCAGGCCTGACATTGGTCCTGCTGCTTTCCAAATATTCTTAAAATACCTCCGGAAGAGTGGTTCCCAGGATCTCTGTGCAGTTGATTTGCCAGACTGGGTTAAGGAAGGCTTTGATGATGCTGGCTGCAAGGGTAAGCTTATGGAGAATACCTTGACGGAAAAACAGTTCTTCTCAGATGTGTTTTTCCCACACATTGAGGACATTGATAAAGCACTCCGTGACCCTCTAATGCTCTATGTTCTCAATGAAAAACTGGATGAATTTTCAAGCATCCTAAAAGAAACTCCATGCATTCCATGCTCTGGTCAGTCTCAGCAGCTTGTTCTCCCTTCCCGACTTATACATCCAGATGGGAGAGTAGCTAAGCTGTACAATAATGATGATGGGAGATTCCCGGAGGGAACTTCAAAAGACTACTTAAATCCAGTATGCTTAGTCAAATTGGTGCAGCTGGGAATGGTAAAAGATGATCTTTCTTGGGAAGACCTCATTGAACGTGCTGAATCAGTGGCAGTCCTGAATGAAAGTGACCACTCAGCGGCATGTCTGCGAAGCAGTATATTGTTGAGTCTGGTTGATGAAAAGCTAAAACTTCGAGACACAAAATCTAGTGAACACTTGGGAAAGCTTCAAAGCATTTGCTTCCTTCCATTTTTGACAAAGCCAGCTGGTTTTTCACTGCCATGGTATGGAAACAATTTTCTTCCTTCAGCAATGTTTGCTGCGACTGACCTCTACACTACTGATCACCAGGACACTATCTGCTTGATGAAACCAATCCTCAATGAGAACTCACCGTCTTTCAAAGGATGTGGCTCAATCACATTAGCTGTAAAAGACTTTCTGGGACTGATAAAAAAGCCAACAGTTGAACTTGTAATCAGCCAGCTAAAGGAGCTCTCTAAATCATTTGACGGTGTGACATTGTATCAAGAAAACATAACCAATGCATGCTATAAGTATCTACATGAAGAGATGCTGCAAAATGATGCTGGGAAGAAACAAATTATAAAACAGCTCGGAACATTCCACTCCATCCTTGTGGAAAACACGTATGTTGAGCCATCAAAAGTGGCTTTCCATCTGAATTTTGACTCGGCCCCTTATTTATACCAGCTTCCGAATAAGTACAGAAATAGCTGCCGTGAGCTTTTTGAGAATATAGGGGTTTTGTCAAACTTTACCATTGAGAATTTTGCAGCAGTTCTCGAAATTGTGAAAAAGGAATGTGGAAGGAAGCCACTGTCAGAGGACAATTTTCAGTTGTGTCGTAGAATAATCAGTGAAGGCATATGGAGTTTGATAAGAGACAAAAATCAAGAATACTGTCAAAGCACCTATGGAGAGATACTCTTGCCAGACACCAGTTTAACACTGCAGCCATCGAAGTCTCTGTGTTACAATGACTGTCCTTGGATTAAGGTCAGAGACTCAACAGTGAAATATTGCCATGCTGACATTCCCAGAGAGGTGGCAGTGAAATTAGGAGCTGTGCCAAAACGACACAAGGCCTTGGAGAGGTACGCGTCAAACATATGCTTCACAACCCTGGGAAGTGAGTTTGGGCAGAAAGAGAAGCTTACGAGCAGGATTAAAAGTATCCTCAACGCTTACCCATCAGAAAAGGAAATGCTGAAAGAGCTTCTTCAAAATGCAGATGATGCTAAAGCTACAGAAATTTATTTTGTGTTTGATCCAAGGAGCCATCCCACAGACAGAATCTTTGATGACCGATGGATTCCCATGCAGGGGCCTTCCCTTTGCGTCTACAATAATCAGCCGTTCACCGAAGATGATGTGCGAGGAATACAGAATCTTGGCCGAGGGACAAAGGAAGCAAATCCAGGCAAAACTGGACAGTATGGAATAGGATTCAACTCAGTTTATCACATTACGGACTGCCCCTCTTTCATTTCAAATAATGACATTCTTTGCATATTTGACCCCCATGCTCGTTACGCTCCAGGTGCAACTTCTGTTAGTCCTGGAAGGATGTTTCGAGACTTGGACTCTGATTTTAGGACTCAGTTTTCTGATGTTTTAAGTTTGTACCTGGGAGCTCACTTCAAGCTGGAACGCTCCACAATGTTTCGGTTCCCAATACGCACAACAGACATGGCCAAGATCTCAGAAATCAGCACGGTTCCCGCCTCAGACAGAATGGTACAAAATCTGCTTGATAAGCTGAGAACAGATGGGGCTGAACTTCTTATGTTCTTGAATCACATGGAAAAAATTTCCATCTGCGAAATAGACATGAGTACAGGAGACCTAAGAGTTCTGTACTCGGTTACAGGTAAAATTACTGATGGAGATCGTTTAAAGCGAAAGCAGTTTCATGCATCTGTTGTAGACAGTGTGCTGAAGAAAAAACAATTGACTCAAATCCCTGTCCAGCAGATAACTTACACAATGGACATAGAAGACTCAGATGGAAATTTAACAACATGGCTAGTTTGCAACCGATCTGGTTTCTCCAATATTGAGAAAGTTTCCAAGAGTGTAATCTCAGCACATAAGAATGAGGACATAACCCTCTTTCCACGTGGTGGGGTAGCTGCATGTATCAGCCACAACTACAAAAAACCACACAGAGCTTTCTGCTTCCTACCTCTTTCATTAGAAACGGGTCTTCCATTTCATGTCAATGGGCATTTTGCTTTGGATTCTGCCAGAAGAAACCTATGGAGAGATGACAATGGTGTTGGCGTCAGAAGTGACTGGAACAACAATCTAATGACTACTTTGATTGCACCTGCATATGTGGAACTGCTGATTCAGCTGAAGAGACGGTTCTTTCCAGGGCCAGATCCCACTATGACTGTGTTGCAAGGTACACCTATTCATGTTGTCAAAGACACTCTCAGGAAGTTTTTGTTCTTCTTTCCTGTGAATAGGATTGAAATTCAACCAGACTGGTATTGTCTTGTCAAAGCCGTCTACAACTGCATTCATGCTGACTTAAAGCGCCTTCTACCTGTTGTACGTGCCCCGCATCTTGACAACACAGACATGCACTCAGCAATATACATCTCCTGGGTTAACACATCTACTGCAAATAAGGGCAGAGCATACTTTGACAACCTTCTTCAAGATGAACTGCAGCATTTGAAAAACACAGAATACAACATAAGCACAAGAAAAACAATTGCTGAAAATGTGTACAGGTTGAAGGCTTTGCTCTTGGATATTGGATTTAACTTAGTCTATAGCTGCGATGAGACCAGCAGCTTGTACTTCTGCCTACAGGATGCAGGGATTCCAGTGAGCTATGTGACCCCAGAAGATGTACGCAACTTCCTACTGACATTTTCATCCCCAGACTCAACCTGCCAGGTGGGAAAGCTGCCCTGTCGGCTTCAACAATCCAATTTCAAACTTTTCCACAGCCTCAAACTCCTAGTTGACTATTGCTTCAAGGATGTTGAGGAAGATGAAATCAGGATAGAGGGGCTACCCCTGCTGATAACAATGGACAACATGCTGCAAGTTTTTGATTCGAAACGACCAAAGTTTTTAACAACACACCATGAGCTCATTTCTTCCAGAAAAGAACAGTTCATGAACACAATGTACATGAGATATACCAGCATTCTCATGAAATACAATGTGGCAAAAGTCTTTGACATCAGCAGTTTTGGGGAATTGCTGGGAGCTGTCCTGCCTCGTGAGTATCGGACAAGAACATCTGTGAAATGGCGAGACAACTATGCTAGTGAATCCTGGCTGAAAAGTGTATGGCACTTCATCAGTGAAAATATTGGCATCAGAGATGACCAGACAGACATAAAACCTAAATTTGAAACTGTTCTGGACATTTTGAAGGACTGGGCTTTGCTACCTGGGATCAAATTTATGGTGTCCACCAATAAGCTTGTGGTACCTGAGAATGATGTTCTGTTGCCTTTAAGTTTGATCCATGTAGCAATATTTCCAAATGCCCAGAATGACAAAGTCTTTCACACTCTCATGAAGGGAGGATGTATTCAGCTTGCAGTGAACAAAATTTGCTCCAAGGAGAATCCTGTGGTGCCACTTTTGGCACAACATACAGCAAACATAGAAAATCCCTCTAGCATCCTGAAAGCTTTGGAATACATGATACAGACATCTGCCTTCAAAACAAGTGGCTTGACTGACAAAGACTTTGAAGCACTTCTTCTGTACTTCAACTGCAATTTAATGAACTTGTCACCAGAGGATGTACAGAGTCTGAAATTGCTCCCATGTTACAAATCAGTTAGCGGTAGATTCATCAGTGTCTCCAACTTTGGGGCCTGCTACGTCCTCACAAAAAGCATCCCATCTGCAGATATGGAGAAATGGGCACACACAACATCCTCTGCTTTTCTGGTTGATAACCCACAATTGAGGGAACTCCATAGTTTCCTTGGGTGTATACAAATTGATGATTTAGAAGTCTACTTGAAGCATCTCCTGCCAAAGTTTGACAGCTTGTCCCATGATGCAAAAATTGAGCATCTGATATACCTGAAAGAAAGACTTCTGAGCATGGAGGAGCCTTGTGGGATTAAAGACCAGCTGTATGAAAAACTGGAAAGTTTGTCATTCATATATGACTCAACAAACAGACTGAAATCAGCAAAAGCATTCTATGATCAAACTGTGAAGGTTTTTGAGGTTATGCTTCCTGCAAAATCCTTTATACCCACTGATTTCTTCAAGAAAATTGAACAAGCATCAAAGCCAAAGAATGGGACATCATTTCTTCCCTCGTGGATCACATTTCTTAGGAACATTGGATTGAAGTATGTTGTTTCCCAACAGCAGGTATTGCAGTTTGCAAAAGAGATCAGTATCAAGGCTCAGACTGAGAACTGGAATAAAGAAAAAACACAAACCATGGTTGATGTTCTCCTCATTCACATTTTCAGTGAAAGAACTGATCTTTTTGGGGGCACCTTTCTCAAAGAATTGTCGATGATACCATTTTTGTGCCCAGAACGTGCTCCTGCTGAACTTCTTAAGCTTCACCCTCAACACCAAGAGATGAGTGGCACTCTCCCTCTAATTCGCTTCAATGGGTCTCAGGTAAACCCGAAGTTCAAGCAAACTGATATAATCCAACTGCTCTGGACATCTTGCCCCATTCTTCCAGAAAAAGCCACTCCAGCTAGCATAAAAGACCAAGAAGGCAGTACGCATGTTGGCCAAGAGCAACTTGATCTAGTTTTGACTATGTTAAATGTCAACTTGGATCCACCATTGGATAAAGTGATAAGCAACTGCAAGAATATCTGTAATATATCAAACCTAGATGATGACATGGTGAAAACAAGAAACAAAGTCCTCAGATGCACTTATGAGTTTTTAAATGCAGATAAGAGGGAGTTTAGATTTCAGCTACGAGGCATATCTTTTGTCATGGTTGAGGAGGGATGGAAACTTCTAAAACCGGAGGAAGTCGTTATAAATCTAGAACATGAATCAGATTTCAAGCCCTACCTGTACAAACTTCCTTTAGAACTTGGCACGTTTCATCAGCTGTTTAAACTTTTGGGGACTGAAGACATCGTATCAACAAAACAATATTTGGAAGTCCTTTACCGCATTTACAGAAATTCAGAAGGTAAACGGCTTGACCCAAATGAAATGAGGACAGTGAAGAGAGCTGTTTCTGGACTATTTAAAAGTCTTCAAAATGATCCAGTGCAGGTTCGCAAAGACTTGGAAAGCCTCAGAGATTTGACATTTTATCTGCCTAGCCATGATGGCAGACTAGCGAAATCAACTGTTTTAGTTTTTGATGATGCCCCGCACTATAAAAGCAGAATCCAGGGTAATGTTGGGGTACAAATGCTTGTAGACATGAGTCAATGTTACCTTGGTAAAGACCATGCTTTCCATACCAAACTAATTATGTTGCTACCCCAGAAACTTCGACCCAGACTTCTGAGTAGCATTTTAGAGGAACAGCTGGATGAAGAGTGTCCAAAAATGTGCCAGTTTGGAGCTCTTTGTTCTCTTCAGGGTCGTCTGCAGTTGCTTCTGTCCTCAGAACAGTTTATCACAGGGCTAATTCGCATAATGAAGCATGAAAACGACAATGCATTCCTAGTGAATGAGGAAAAAGCCATTCGCTTATGCAAGGCACTTTGTGAGGGTTTAAAAGTTTCCTGCTTTGAAAAATTGCAGACAACACTGCGTGTGAAAGGTAGCAGCCCTATTCCAAACAGCAAAAGTGAAACTTTGGCCTTTCTAAAAAGATATGGCACAGCAGTGATCCATCTCTACATTCAGCACTCTGACAGCAAAGACATCAACTTCCTGTTAGCACTGGCTATGACCCTTAAATCTGCAACCGACAACTTAATATCTGACACCTCATATCTCATTGCTATGCTGGGGTGCAATGACATCTATCGCATCACAGAGAAGCTGGACAACCTGGGTGTCAAGTATGACTCCACTGAACCCTCAAAACTTGAGCTTCCTCTTCCAGGAACACCTATACCTGCAGAAATACACCATATTCTACTCATGGACCCCATGAATGTGTTTTACCCCGGAGAGTATGTGGGATACCTTGTTGATTCTGAGGGAGGAGACATTTATGGCTCCTACCAACCAACGTATACCTATGCCATCATAGTTCAAGAGGTGGAAAGAGAAGAGGAAGATAACTCAAGTTTCTTGGGGAAATGCTTCCAGATTGATATTGGATACAGTGAATACAAAATTGTGAGTTCCCTTGATTTGTATAAATTCTCCAGACAAGATGAAAGCACTCACATCAGAGATAGTGCCCCATCCACACCTACAAGCCCCTCAGAATGTCCTCCTTCCAGTCCACGGATAGGACCTCATCTTTTTCCTGGAAAGGATAATCACAGAGCTCTACCTTCGAAGCAATGCCCCAAAAATTTAAGAGTGAGTGCATTACCAGAAATACTGAAAGAAGTGACCTTAGTGATAGAGCAAGCTTGGAAACTGCCAGAATCTGAAAGAAAGAAGATTATAAGGAGACTCTACCTGAAGTGGCATCCAGACAAAAATGCAGATAATCTGGAAATAGCTACTGAAGTCTTTAAACACTTGCAGAATGAGATTAGCAGAATGGAGAAGCAGTCCCTGGCAGAACAGACTGCAGACCGAGCATCCAGGAGGCCTTTCTCAACGTCTTCCACTCGCTTCCAGTCTGAAAAGTTTTCATTCCAAAGGTTCTACACGTCGTGGAACCAGGAAGCTACAAGCCATAAATCTGAGAGGCAGCAGTTCCGGGAGCAGTACCCAACCTTTGCGGGCTCATCGCATTCTAACCGTTATTTTGTGCCGCCGTCCTTCAAATCCGTGGGGAATCCCGTGGAGGCACGAAGGTGGCTAAGGCAAGCAAGGGCCAATTTCTCTGCAGCGAGGAACGACCTCCACAAAAATGCCAATGAGTGGGTGTGCTTCAAGTGCTACCTGGCGACTAAGTTAGCTTTGATAGCAGCAGACTACGCCGTCCGAGGGAAGTCAGACAAGGACGTGAAACCCACAGCCCTGGCGCAGAAGGTGGAGGAGTACAGCTCGCAGCTTGCAGGGCTCGCTAAGGACGTGCAGATTCTGGAGGGTTACGGTGTGGACAGTTTGAGAACTCGCTATCCCGACCTCCTGCCTTTCCCCCAGATCCCCAATGACAGATACACATCCGAGGTGGCTATGAGAGTGATGGAATGCACAGCACGTATCATCATAAAACTCGAGACTTTTGTGCAACAAAAAATATAACTCATTTTCCTGTAAATGTAACTGTCCAGTTAAATACAACCGTGTGCATAGATTCCCTAGCCAATAGAAACCTAGCGGCTGTGTGCAATGTTGATAAATATATCGTCGTGTCAAGGCAAAAACATGTATACAGCTGGCAGCTTAGATATGCAGTATTGATATTGGTTCAGTATTTAAGTATATGGCTGCTTCATGTGAAACGAAGCTGTCTGGGCCTGACAATGAGTTACTGAGACTTTACCTTTTAAAAATCACAGTTAATCTTCTAGTTAGATCGCTGTACATACGAGAAGCCCAGCAATACTTTTTTTAAACCAAAGTCCCATGATATATTTTTTCCTCTTGAATATAAATATGCTGCTTTTTTACTTTCAAATTTTATAAAAATGCATTTTCCTGTCATAAAACACCGGTCGTCTATAGATTTCTTACCATCAAAAGGCAGGAATTGTATTGGCAGGACATGAATACAAACCAACTCTGAATAAATATGTTGTTTTTTTATATATAGGTTGGTTTCTGTTGTTTGACTTGTTTTGGTTCTAAGGGTCTTGATATGTTGTAATGTCTGTGTACCATATTTTATCACTTGTAAATGAATCAGATAAAGCACTTTCTCAAAACACTTTTTTTGCACTTGCACTAGCATAGTGTCTGGGAGAATTTGCCTGTGCCGTAATGAATGCCATGAGGTTACACATATACTGTGTTTATTTTAAATTTTCAGTGTTCATTTGTTACAAGTTTGTTGACCTTCTGACATCCAGCTTACTTGGTTCTTTGTTGCCTGGGAAATGTATTTCTTTAGTGTCGTCTCTACTGGAGCACAATCGTATAATACTAAATAATATACTGTAACTTTATACCATAGTCTGGCATACGTCTCTGTGAGAACGAGCAATCTTTGAGTGCTCACATTGGGATATTATGCTAAAACCAGATGACCAAATTAAGTGGGAAATAGATTGTTTATGCAAAATGTTAGCAGGTTTGTGTAGTTTGGGGTAGATCTCTCTTGGCCTGCGAAACAAACTGGAATATAGTATTTTATCTTTTCTACAATGCAGCATCCTGTGCTGTGTTTAAGCTGATTCTTAAGTTCTGCTGCAATCTTCTTCATTATAATCAAACATGCAGATTATCTGACATACACATATGGTGCTCATTTTGAACCGACTGTCCTTATTGTTGTATTTTAATTTAGTATATTTTCAATGAATGTTTATTGGGACTACCATATTAAACACTGGCAATGAATTTGGCTGTTATTTTTCTTGTGTAACGTGTGTATTTTTATTTAGAAGTCTGATTAATTCTTAGTAATTATTCAGTGCTGGCAGACTAGAAAAATCCAAGTATGGCCTTTCCTCTCAGCAATGGGTTTTCCTGCTGACGTACATAGTGCTGTAATCATCAGAACCCCCTTTAATACTTGGTAATGTTTGACAAATATATTAGTCACTCTTTGCAGTTTAATTACTGTGAAATTCAGTAGGCTGAATATAGAAATAGGTAGTGGAAATAGATTAGTTATTGAATCAGGAATACTTTATAGCATGTAGACAGGTGTTTAACTGAAAGGCTGTGTGTGGCTCAGTGGGCTGATCCTCGGTGCCTGCCATCAGAAGGTTGTTGGTTCAAGCCCAGCCTTGGCAGAATTGTTGCATCTGTGGGTCCTTGAGGAAGGCACGTAACCCCCTGCCCCATGCGTGCCGCTGCAGGTGGCTGCCTGTTTCTGCCCAACTTGCTCTCACCTGCCATTGTGTCATGGGGAGCCAAATGAGGTAAGTATATAAACAGAGACTTTCCTATGGGATCAATAAAGTTTCATGAACCTAAAGCACGTTAAAAAAGATTCAGTAATCAACATCTATTGTTAATATCACGAAACATCTTCTGAAAATAGTTGCCCTATTCAGGGTTCATGGGGAGGGGCTAGGATGAGTCACTAATCCATCACAGGGGCACGTTCACACACACCAATGGGCAATTTAGCAACTCCACTTAACCTCAGCATGTTTTTGGACTGGGGGGGGGGGGACCAGAGTAATCAGAGGAAACCCCATGACAACACAGGGAGAACATGCAAACTCCACACACGGAACCATGGCAGAGACTCAAACCCAGGTCCCAGAGGTGTGAGCAACAATGCTAACCACTGTGCCACCCCGTTAATATTACTGTTCCAACTACATTTATAACTGCTAATAATTAAATACCAAACATTCTTGGCATAAAACATAAAATTGCAAATCTAGATTCTTGGAGCATACATGTCTGCGTATGCAACTGTCACTATATTTAAATTTCAAAACATTATTCACTTAGGATTATAAACAACACCATATGGATTTATTAAAAATTATTTTAAGATTTTTTCCTTATATGCGTTTAGCAGCGGCACAGGTGAGATGAGCAGACAGCCACACACATTCCTACAAGCAAACAATCTCATAGTTAAAGCAGGTTTTATTCACTCAGTCCACCAAAAATCCAAACATTTTCACTTTACAAATCTGAAATATTATTCTGAATCTACACTGACAAACCTTACTTACAGGTAAAGCATTCCCCCGTGGCAGTATATTCTGTTCTTATGCAGAACACCTACATACACACTACTTGAGTATATTTGCAGATTAAACTTGAAACAAAAGGCCAGGAAATACTTGTATTATTACTCTTTAAAAACATATTGCATAGAATGCAAGCTGTTACCAGCCCTTCATTGCCCAGCTCTCATAAATTATATACAAAAAACAACAAAGTAAACCACATAAACAGTTTTATAAAAGTGTCACACTCATTTGTGAAAAAAAAAATGTGAATTATGTTTTTTCCAGAACATTCTCCATATCTGACAAATGTCATGTTACCAGTTGAGTCATACACTAGAACTAGAACTTTTTCTCAAGAACGAATGTGTGCTTATTTTGATTTCTCTGATTTAACATAATATATGCATCCATTCTAATTATCCACAGCGTAATAAATGGGTATAATGTACATACGGTAGCAGCTGCAAGAAAAAAAAGTCTGCAATGCAATTAAATAATGTAATACTGATGAAACAGACAAGGTAAGAATCCTTCCAAATAGCATACGCCACCTGCAGGACTGGAGGGCCTCTAGCAGTCTTGCCTGTCATAGCACGTTGAGGTTAAACCAGCCCAGGTGAAGTACAGTTTGCCGCTGGGGCAGACGCACACCTCATAAACTGTGTTGGTAACCCTTGCCAAACCTCCAACGCCCTTGGGCAGCTTGTGCAGCCGTACTGTTTCTGCATCGAGGATCAGCTGCGGGGAGGAAGCGAGACTGTGTCAGCACAAGAGTTCGTGCGTCAAAAGATGATGTGTATTAAAATCCATAGTGACAGCATGCATGATGAAGCATGCTTCAGATGTAGCAGGGAAATATGGAACATTTTAAAGTAAAAACTGTAAATCAATAATTGTAAATTTAAGAGTTTATGAGTTCTGGACTACGCAGTGGTGAATCGGAAAGGACCAGTGAGCACTTAACCCACCATTCCTTCACTTGTGTGCAGGATAATGTCAAGGTTGGATGCAGCTTCAGTGTTGCCCCCCGCTGCTTTCATGTGGACTCCTTTGGGAGCATCCATCCTTATGGACCTGGTGGGCGACTCCAGCCTGTAGTCAGAAACAGAGGGTCTCAGTCAACAGGCGCTTTTCCACTGCACCAAGTTCTGTACTTTTGGTGCTTTCGCTTTTCCATTGACTTCCATTCGAGTACCAGTACCAAAAGTTCCAGTACCTAAAGCGCCAGACCAACTGACGAGGTATCTGGAGGGGCAGCGTTTCGAGGTAAGTGCTGGTTATTTGCCATATTGTTTTAAGAACTGGCCACCAGGTGGCAGTAACTAACTACATTTTTAATGCTCGACAGAAAAAATATAAATGGGTGAAACAAAACTGGCAGGATACAAAAAGTGTTTCCCATTTATTAAAAACATTTATGAAAGCTAAATGCTTTATGAAATAAATTAGCTGAAAAATGAGTGAGGCCCTATAAAATCTACATATACAGTATCAGACAGAAGTCTGAACCTACCTGCTTTTAATTAATTAGTCTATTTTGTTATTCACCTTATAGCAAAAGGCCTCAAGGTGAAGAAGTTATAATAATAAGAAGTTATACAAATATTGCATCGATTAAGAGAAACTTTCAACATTTCAGAATGTTCTAAAATTTTAACTACTTCAGAATATCTCTTTTTAACAGCTTTGCAGACTCTTGACATTCTTGGAAAGCTTCTCCAACAGTCCTGAAGGAGTTTCCACAAGTTCTGGGCACAAGTTAGTTGACCTGCTCAAACATCCCAAACCAGCTCTATATGGGGTCAGGTTGGGGACTGACAGCAGATTTTCAGTGGTGTGTCCAGACTATTGACTGGAGCTGTATAACTCTACAAGTTCTATCCTTGAGTGACCAATGCCCATGTTTTGTCATGTGATTATTAAGCAAACCAGCATCAATACTTCGGCTAGTTACCCATACATGCCATTATGGAGACTTGAGTCTGAACTATAAGGGAAACCATCTTTGGCATGATGGTGAACCTAACCCCTTCTGTTCAGAAGACTGATCTAAACATAGAATCACTTTATTTAGCTCCAGGCTACCTAGACTCTACACAGCTGGTTAGCACAGCACATGCTCTCATGGTGTCCGCTGTGCAACCCACAGCCAGCTGTTTGCATATCTAATAATATAACTTTATATTATGGCTTGAAGGTAAACATGAACCTTACAGAGACCTTCCAGAACTCTCCACAAACATGGGGAACTTGATCGGAATGAATGTGTCAACAGCTGAGACAAGGTAGATTAGGCCTTGGTTCCACCGTGCAGCAAAATTTGTACCTACCTCAAGTCTTTTAAGGGATCACCTTTGACCAGTGGGGTTTCTACAGAATGCTGAAACAGAGCACCTTCAGGCCCTGAAAGACACAAACACCCTTCAACATCCTGTAAGCATTTACACCACAATGGCATCAGTGCTTCTACAGCACAGGTGGATCTAGGAGGCTAATGAGCTAACACATCGTGGAAACAAATACTGGCATTGAAATTTTATTGCATGGGGGTTTGTCCATTCTCATTCAAATATGACAGAAGATTACTATCGGTACAAGGCTGAAATAAAGACAGTCGGAATATGTGTGTGTATCTGTTTTGCCAAGTGGAAACAGTTGGGGATGTTGTGTAATGGGGATTGGAATGGAAAGCTAGCAGAAACGCTTTTACTCAGGGTTCAGTATGTTTTCAGTCATAACTACGGAGCAATTGTATTACAATAAGAGTGGCAAAGTACCCACATGCAATTGTTTGCATTTGATACAGAACAATGAAACTCAGGACAAACTGCCAAAATAACAGCTTTTATCCATAAGCAATCATTGCAAGCAATCAATTGTATAGTCAGTGCAGTTTTGTATATTTTGTAATATATTCTTTTATCACGCTTATGCCTCACATTGAGTCGCCTACACTTTCTCAATTTCGTTGTCAAGTGACAATGACAATAAAGATTCTTATTCTTATTCTTGTTTGGTCTATTTAAACAGAAATATTTTGAACTCAGGAAATGTTATGGCTTTTAGTGCCAATAAACTATGTTGTCTGAAGCTCAGTGCCATGTCCCTTCGACTACCCCCCCACCAAGCCCCACTGCACAGGTGGACTATCTGGATAGCCACTGACCACCACCCATCAGCAGCTACAAACAGCACACAAACTGAGTTACCTATTACAGCCACCTCCGTTAGCCAGGGTTCACCAGAAACACTGAGCAGGCAGCGCCCATGCAGATACAATAAACCAAAACACCAAAGTCATGTGACGTCACATCCACCCATAAGCACAACAGCCCACTTTTTCTTCCTCGTTTAATTTAGACTCAAGCAAGCCAGAAAAGCTGTACTGGGGAGGGTTTGAACAAAGGTAAAGCAACTATTTAACCAAAGTTTTAAAAAACTAAAACAACACTTTGAGTACATTTCTACAATATTTCTATTACTCGTTATTTGTTAAAATGCACTAGTAGAGTATTTTTTCATATTTCTTTGAATGAAACATCTCTATTGCTAGATCTTTCCCACCACCATCTCGATGAAGCCAGTGTGTAGCTAGTCCACCACTTTCTAGGAGGTTCCTGCTTTAGAAACATGAACATGACACATGCCTGTGACACGCAACTTCTCCACTCCGAGAGCCACCTTCTTCTCATCAGCGGAGAACAGCATGTCGCCTTTGCCCGAGGTGACCTCAAAGCTCTCCTCCAGGACCTTCACCATTCCAGGCCCTAAATGGAAGGAAGCCAGTGAAAGCCCTCAAATAGCTCCTCAGTTTCAAAGCTGCATTAAACGTGAAGCCTTAAAGTTTAGCTTGTCATGTGTTTGTTCAACGTTTAGCATGTGTTGCGCCACTGCAACAGTCTTTAAATTCATCAGGGGTGGGACATTAAATCTCTAACAGAGCGTTTCAGACAGAGTGTGAATAGAGATGTACAATACAAGATAAATAATGTGTTTTGGAACATCTAAGGACATAATTCTATTCTAGTAGGCTGCAAAAACAAAATTATGAACAGTGAAAATGAGCATGATAGGTCTCCTTTAAAACTGTTCTGTTAAAAGTAATAAAAATCTTGCTGTGCATCATGGGAAATTGATCCATCTTTGTTTTCGTAAGGGGAGTTATCAACTAATGCCTTTAAGCTTTATTCAAAGACAGGCCAAATAAATAGATCTATCATCCTACATAGTGCAATGACTAAGAATGCATTACAAATGAAATAATCAAATAATATTTTTCCAGTTGTCCTCTCCCTAACTGTATTCCTTTTGTGCAAATCCCATAGTCCACAGACTGAAAGGAACCAAAATAACAGCCTCAATAGACTTCTGGGTTTTGAAGTGATGAATGCAAGTTACTTTTGGCAAAAGGGAATTCAGCTAAATGATTTCACTGGAAATTATGCTAAATAAAAGGAAATCAATTTATATTACAGGATTTTTTGCTATTGCTGAACGGTCATACTAGAAAGTATAATTTGTATATTTCGACTAGTTAGTAGACTGATGTTTGGCCAGTGCATTCAGAATTTGTACCCATGCACTGTTACGTCGCTGTTGTCTCTGAACGTACCTGAATCTGCTTTGAAAGGCAGATAGTCCACATAAAATGCAAATGAATGCTATTCAGGTTTTTTTGTGATAGAGCCTTTTATATCTTTCTAAAAGTGTTAGAAAACAGAACTGCAGTAAACAAGGTAACATAAGGCCAGAGTGTAAAAGCCTGCTCACCTACAGTCAGCCTGCCGCTTACATCTCGGTCGTCATTACGGGCATTGAGGGTGACATTCTGAGATGAGTGCAGAAGAAGAGATGAATCCTGCAGATGATGAGCATTGAGGGGGAAAAACATGACGCTTAAAACACTGCTCTTCAGCCGAGTCTCTGTATTCATGTAGGTTTAAAAAGAGTGGAATATGGTGAATGTTTCTGATAAACAGCCACCTCGTAATCTGAAACACAGCCGTATTTTAGGATACATAGACTTACATTGATATAAGGAATTTCATCTGAAGGAAAAGGAAGAAAAATGGCCTGTTGACGCAAAGAAATTTAGGAATGACCTCTGACATTTCCCTGGAAAACTCCTTTGCCGTTGCATGGACAGAAGATGCAATTTATTCATGGCTGACATAAGGTCAAAGGCAGCTAAATATATTATCAGAGGGTTAGCAAGCTTCCAGATCCATAATGGCACTAATGAAAAGGTGATCTGAATCTCACGTTCAAAAGTAATGCATAAATTCAAAGCATAAGAGTGGTGGAATTAATCTCAAAACAAGACGAAATAAATGACTCACAAGTCAACTGTAATCAAGAGTAAATTGTTTTTCTGTGGTACAATACCAATGTAAAAACTGAACTAGAGAGTACAAGGAAAGGGGACAAAATCTTTACTGAGCATGGCTGTCATTTATCATGATCTCATTAACGTGTTATTTTGTGATGCCGCGGGGATGGACGGTTGGAGTTTAATTGGCAGGTTAGTGGCCATTAGTGTGTTATAAGAACATAAGAACATAAGAAATTTACAAACGAGAGGAGGCCATTCGGCCCATCATATTCTAATGTGTGTGACAATGCGTGTCCCTGTGTATTCCACGTATTTTATGTCGTCGTTATGTACGTCTGTTACGTTTATGTGTCGCACTGTGTACCAACCAGTTGCAAAATGCATGTGTTTTGTTAATGAATCACCCCAGGTCCGCGTGTTATGCACGTAGCTATCTCTCTGTGTAGCTATTACGTGAGAATCCTTGGCACTGGTCTGTATAATAAAGGCGGGACTTCTGGTGAAGCCGTCAGCTGTTCCATTCAAACCAGCAGGAGCTCGCAACAATAAACACATTCTGTCTTCTTGACGAGGCAGATATAGACACATACACTGGGAAAGTTTCCTGTTCTACAATAAGATTATAATGAATCACAGTTTATGGTGAGACCTGGATTAAGTGGACCGATCCTTAATCATTGTAATCAAGAATATTGGTCATAAATTTCACAGTTGCATATATTATCTGATTTTATTTAAAATTACTGGATACAGTAAATTATAGTGTCATTTACTTTTAAAAGGAAGATAAATTATAGAGCTACTACAGCATACATATCACAGGTGATCTTGAGGAATGACCCAAGTTATGAGTGGTAGCTTTTTAAGCACTTGATAATTTTACCATGACAAAATAAAAATAAAAGATGAATTACATAAATAAGAGACTTCTGGAGAAAATAAACTACATAATATTTGAATCAACAAAGACTGGTTGGCCAGACTAGGATTAAATTTAAACCAGAAAATTTAAATTTATTTGTCACATTAAGGTTGAAAATGTAACCTCCTGAGACCCCACCCATTCATTTGTGTCCATTGTAGTGGACATTTTATTTTTGCATCTTTTCACTGACATTAGGAAAAGTATTTATTCCTGTTGTGCACTAAAGAGGACATGCTGTAAAATTAAAAATAAAAATGAATTTTGTCACGCTCCATTGTGCAGCGGGGGAGTCGGGCAGGCAAACACAGGCAGTAGGCAGGACTTTGGGCAAGACGGGGGTTTATTACGGGAGGACGCAGGGTTAGGGATCACGGAAACAGGGTGGCACTCGACACAGCGATTCACACAGATGACAGATCTGGGGAAACTAACACAGACGCCGACTAAATACACGCAGGAAGGCAGGAACGGATTGACAACAGGCGGCCACGATCAGGAGCAGACACGAGGTAACGAGGGGGGCGTGGCACACACGAGGCTCAGGGGGGGCAGATCATGACAAATTTGAAAAAGTCTAAATTATAAGATGTCTTGTTTCCTCCAAAGACAAATAACCTACAATTGAAGGACACTTTTTTCCTTGGGTCTCAGGAGGATATAGGAAAGGTGAACTCAATATTACATGAAGGATTTTAGGCTTTTCTTCATTCTAAAGATCTGAGTCACTTCAGTCCAAAGACAACAATGGCTCCATTATAAAGTAGTTTCTACAGGACTTTAGGTATAATTGAGATTTATTTTAAAGATAAAAACCTCCTTGTCATACACCTGAGCAAATAACAGTTGGAGTTTCTCATTACCAATAAGCAGAAGCACACATGACCTGGCAAAACTGTGACATGGACACCACACACACACGCACACGCACAAATATACAAAATGCAGTAATGTGCAAAATCATAGGCAGTAAGTGAATATTTGCTAGACACAAAAAGAATATTCAACATTAAAACAAATGGGAATTAAGTGTAACCCTATAAAAGCTAACAAAAATTACTGATATCTTTTTGGATAGCTACATGGATAGGTACATACTGTAAGGGTACCGCAGCCATTCAGAGCATTCATTACATTTCACAACCAGCTCAATTAATTAATTTATTTAATTCATTTTTAAAAATCTGTGAGGTATTAATTAGTCATATGAAGTGTGCGATTGGTCCAGTCAAAAAATGCACAGGTGTATAGGATGTTCACTGGGATGTTCACTGGGAGTACTGGGCGACTTTTGCAGAGGTTTTGAAATGGTGGAGCTAACACATTTTTACAGGCATAATATCATCATTGCACATCGACCTGAAGATCATTTAAACCTCAATTGGCTGCCTAAGACTTTTGCACAGTACTGAATATACAGGAACAAAAAGGCGATTCAAACAAGCAGAAAACACAAAACACTCAGAGGTCTAACCAATAATGACTGCTGATTGGTTAGCCCATACCACCTATCAGAAGACGGAAGCACTGGCTGCAGCATTCTAACAGAGATGATCAAAGTCAATGCTATTCAGCATAATTTCCTAGATGCTAAACTGAGGCATATTAAAATAACTAATCTAATACACATGCAATGAAAAAAATCCACACACACATACAAACACTAATGCAATTACACTGAGCAAGCAAGGAATGAGGTATAATTCACGAAACAGTGCAGTCCACTTTCAACCCGACTGGTTATGGATCCCAGAGAGCTCAACCGAATCGGTAAAGACATTTATTAAGCTTTAATGTGCTAAAAAGCAGCCTTTGGCAGGTTAATGAGAAAAATGCTCCAAGAAGATAGCTTACCTCTCTTGAGTGAATCTCCTGGGCATAGAGTGGGAACAGAAATTCAGATTCACCCTCCAGTCTCACGCCATCTGCTGTCACTTGTAACAATCCCATCCCTTCCTATAAATAACAGTAAAGGGGGGAAAGAAATTGCGTAAAGAGAAATGGCTAATAACCTCAATTATCCTGCAGGCAGAGCGGAGACTGCCTTCTGCCCCAGAGCGTCGGAAATACAAAACAAACAAACAAACATACCAACAAACAAATGCATGATAGTGTGTTCCTTATATTTTATTATGAATGTGCACAATTTGCTGCACATGCGGAGTGTGAGGATGAAACATATTACCTAATGAAGATTGTATTCCTGTTAGTCTTATTTTAAATGATGAATTCTTTACCATTATTTTTGACAGACAGCACAAAAGCAACACACTCATTTAAAGAAATCCACAGACTGGGTGGTTCTGACACCCAGGTCAGCAGATATGGGTTTGACTGACCAAATATCTGTCATGAGCTTTGCGGCAGAAGAAATAGTAGCTAGAGATGGCGGACCTGGCCTGGTAGCAGCAGTAGCTGTATCTAAGATAAGCAGCCAACCCCGCTGAGATTGACCAGAATCAGCCCTCTTTAGGAATGACAGCTCAGACAGAACACTGCAAGAAGTCGGTACATTTTATCATTTTTTAAAAAGTATCGTTTTGCAATCGAGCATTCCAGATATTAGAACACGTGTCCGAATATCAAATAATGTCAAAAACAAAATGAAACATGCACTGTTGTTTCTAAGCATCAGTTAGTATCATCCAAAAAAGTGATAATTACAGTTGTGATTTGTTGTTTAAAAGAAGTTTACAGATTAACTCCTTTTTTGTTTTGTATGGTTTGATTTTTTTTTTTTTTAAATGAAATATGGCAAGTTGAGTATCTTGATAAAACAGCCAAGTACGACAGGGAACCTTTTGAACTACATCTCCTGTCCTATTTCCTTCGCTTGTTGCGTGTGCGCGTGCATTTGTGTACATGCAAACGCATGCCGCGAGCTCCGGGGGATGGTTCTCCTTGAACACTTGCGTACAGAGTTGAACCACATGACTCGGAGAATCCAGATGGCCAGTGCCAGGTTCACGATCAGGATGGCCAGTAAGATCAGCACGAAGAGATAGAGGCAGCGCTTCCTCCACCCGTAGATGCCGATCTTGTAGAGGTTGTCGGAGCTGGTACTCGGGACGGCGCCGCCCTGCGACATGGAGAGATACTCCTCTCGGACCATCTGTAGTGCAGGAAAAGGCTCAATCAATGCTTTTATCCTTAAAAGTGTCATTAAAAAACTCTAGGGGGCGATCAGTAGCTCCGTGGGCTCCCTGTGCCTGGGAGATTGCGGCACCTGGCTCAAGACGAAAGCCTGCAGCACCTCATCCAAGCAACTGCTTCACAAGCACATTCACAAATGAATAGTATACCTTGTACTGCTTTTGAAAAAAAAGGGTCCCTCAAACTGAATGCTGAAATTATGACATGCTCACAGATTTTTTTGTGCACAGTTGTACACAGTGTACAATGCATCACAGAATAAGCAGAGAAGAACTTAGTCTGAAATGTGATTCTTTTCCAGAAGCTACGTACAATAAGGCAACACCTCAATGTTGTTGACACCTACATGGATTTAAGACATTTTGAAAATTGGCTCAACCAACACAGAGAACATGTATCCAATCAAGTATGATGTCATTCACACAGGCATTTTTTACTCAATTCAACACCCCCCATTGACCAAAATCAAAAACGCAGATGCTACACTTAGACCCAAACTAGCTTTGTATTGTCCAAACTCTGATTAAGCACCTTGCTACAGAATACAACGAAAGTGTAATCAGCACACTATATACATTAAATATACGTTGATTCAAATATAAGATTTTATTAGCCTATCAATTTTATACTGTCATTTGCCTGGATCCAACTATAGAAACTTGATTAATACCTTTCTGACCAATCAGACTGCAGAATTCAACAGTGTCATAGCATAGCATGTGGTGTGGGGTCTAAAGCTGTCCCAGGAAGGAGTTTGTTTTTCTCTCCCTTCCCCAATATCCTTGACCACAAACTCATTGGCTGTCCCGAGAGTAAACATGCTGTTAATCTCTTTTACCCCTGACACACCTGTCCGTTTTAATTGCCTTGTTGCCTTAATGTATTTCCTGACCAGAAAAAAAGAAAAGAAAAAAAAAGCTTTTCTTCCATCTCCATCCCCATGTCGTACGGTCACCATGGAAGCCAAAGTGCATCCGATACATTTTCTCTGACAGCTGGCAGGACGCCACAGTAATGGCCTGGGGCACAATGAGCAACAGTGCACCTTGGTCCTCTCCCAAACTGAGCCCTTAATTGCTTTATTTGAAGGGATTATTTGGGCAGTGTATCACCTCACTTAGGCACCAATTAAAATCATCCATCCCAACCAGAAGCACATTATTCACCTTTAGAGAGCCCTCCAGTGAGCTGTCAGACACACATGGTATGTCCTCTACAGGATTATTCAATCCAGAAAGTGTAAGGCACTTTGAAAAAATGAAATGTTGTGAAAATGCGCCATATAAATAAAATCGAACTGAATTGAAGATATATCTCAAATGCCAAAAGCCACCAAACACATCATGCCTACATTATTAAATTCATTTACAAAATTATACCACCACAAAAACAGTAAAGGCCATTATCATGTTGAAGTCCCCTAACACTATTCATATTACCTCTGTTCGTATTTTTTTTTATTATAAAACCAAATATCTTTAATGGCCGTCATGGATGTTACAAAGATACACCCCACAGCAGTATTTTTTAAATGTGGTCTCGTAACAAACAATAAGCTATTGGTCTCAAAACTGAATGTTTTTTTCAAGAACAGCTACAGTGATAATTGCAAACACACAGGGGATGATTAGGAGATGAGTACAGTTTTTGATTGCAGTCACAGATTTTTTAAATAAAATTGAGCTTGTCTCCACAAGGTAAAAAGTAACAGGTTTTTTTGTGAGGAAATCTGGTCCCTGCAATGTAATAATTACACACACACACAAACAATTAGGTATCTATATCTTTGTGGGGACTATCCACTCATTTCTATGGGCATAACCCTAACCCTAACAATAACAATGTTAATGCCTACCCAGCTCTATCTTTAACGATAATGATAACAAAATACAAGACTTTTGGCATTCTTAGTTTTTAGATTTTTATGCAATTAATTTTCTCATTGTGGGAACTGAATAAATGTCCCCACATGGTCAAAATAACAGGTTTTTATCACAGTGTAGGGACATTCGGTCCTGACAACGTAATACCATACATCCATGACCACACACACACACACACACACATGAGGGTCTTCATATTGTAGTGAAATGTCTGGTTTCTAACACCACCGATTAAAGATAAAACTCCAAACAGCCAGGCCATACAGAAGCTATATAATTAAGTATAATAAACTAGCAGAGCCACAGAATCAGACCTAACACATGACTTTTAGCTAATATCAGTCACTGGCTAAAGAGAAGAGCCACCCCAGGGACATGGTTGTATATAGAGAATAATAATCATTTCTCATGCAACGGAATCGGTAATATGGTGGTTTCGTCATCATGTTCAGTACTACTGACCAAGTCATCAGACTCTCAAAGATCTTGTCAGATCATCTAAAAATGGAAGTTTCATCAAAAGGATTTGCAACATCAGAATTATGATCCAGCACCACAGGCTGGATTCAGATTTACCCAAAACGCACCAAAATGTCATAAATTTCAATATTCTACCATTGTACCAGATGTCAGGAACAGTGGCTGACATATGACTTCCGTAACTCGATTGATATTCTTCCAATCAGGTGACTTATAAAGATATTACCAAATGATATGAAATTAAGTTATATTAAATGAAATTAAAATAACATTGAAATGATAAATAGCTGTCTTGCTGCCTACAGTTCCTCCTCATTTAAAGGACTCCCTCTGTACAATTGACTAAGAACCCCACTTTCTCAAAAACTATCTACTCTCAGAACGCCTCATCTTGTTAGGATTTCAGCAATAAATTGGGTTTTCATTAAACGATTGCTACTCAAAGCAGAAAAATAGATGAAATCAGATTCCCACTCTGAACACAGCACAGAAACTACAGAGCGACAACAGAACTTCTAATGAGCGCTGCAGTTTTCTGAATGCTGCAATTTACTGTGCTGGTTCTTCTGGGCCTCCTGTTGAGTTCACTTAATGTTATTCGAATTAGTCAAGAGGGAAATCAGATGGGTTTCATAAAATGCCTTTACCCAGCACAATAACAACTGGAAAACCTGTAGTGTTTCCTAAAACAATACTGGGGCTGTTTCTCTTCTCTAAATAAATGATGCAAATAATCATCTTACTGAGTTCTTTGCTATGTATTGTGTATGTTGAGCAATGTACCAATGCACAGACGCACAGGTTTTTTTTGCAGTATTTAGATGTCAGGACTTGAATTCTCAGGCATGACTTGGCTTATTCATCAACAAGTTTCTGGATTGCACTGAACCACAATGGTTACAAAGTCAAAAAAGATTTTCCTTTTGGGCTTGTACAACCTGCTTTAAAATCCTGCTTCCTCCCTGCTGGCGCTTAGGCTACAGAATGTCTTGCTTGGAAATATCTATGATGTGCATTACATGCAAATGAGCCTGGCACTTTTCTATGCTTTTATATTTCTCCAAAGGAAAAACATTTGAAATGATCACACTGGAAGTTTGTATGCACCATACGATAGACACCAAGCAGAATCACAGGATTCTCATCTTTGCCTGAAACGGACATCTCATTTTCAAATGGTGCAGCCAAACACAAGAATCAAATATGCTGGAGTAATTGATACTGAGTATCTCCAGTGAGTCAGAGGCACCCTTTCACGCTCCGTGACACACGGGCTCCGCAACCCAGGAATGATGAATGGCCCCTATTTTATAACACAAAATACATTAGCTCAAAACGCTAGTGTGAGCGGCATCGCGAGGGCACATTAAGGGCCACCTTGATCGGCTAGGCTGGCAATTTAGTCTATATCACACCAATATAAAATCATTATTAAAACGGTGTCAAAAATCTAGATTAAGATACATGCATAAGGTTAGAATAAAAGCACCCTGGTAGGCTTTGCGATGCCTTAACTGTGTTGCAGACACAACGCTTCACATAAACCTAAGAGATCAACTGCAGCTTTGCAACAACCCAGAGAGAAATATTTTCTAATCCTTTATCATCAGAAATTTTTAATGAGTGCACAAACATCTAGGGGGCAGCACTGTTGCCTCACACCCCCAGGGTTGAGGGTTCAAATGCGGGCAGATTGTACACCCACCCTCCCTAGTTTTGTGCTGTGCCCCTCCATGTTCTCTGGGGTCATCCTGTACTCCAAAGTGAGTGGGGGTGTGGTACCCCAATATCCTGGATAAAATTGCCCACTGTGGCACTATTAAATCTGGCCTCCTAATCATCCCCTATATCTACATGTTGAATTCTCTCCTGCCCCTTCACCACCTTAGCTACTGTGTGTTGAGCATACTGGTACAGAATGGCTGCCGTCGCATCATCCAGGTCGGGGCTACACAGTGGTGGTGGTTGAGGTGACTCCCCACTGGTTCTGTAAAAGCGCGTTGAAAAAGCACTATATAAACGTAACCTTCATTGATTCATTCACTCATTCAACTCATACCTGGGTCCTCTAAAATCCCCATAGTGCATGATTTTGTGTGTGTGTGTAATTATTACATTGCGGGGACCAGATCCCCTTGTGACATTTTTCAAGTCCCCACAAGGACAATCTCAATTTTACGAAAAAATCTGTGACAAACTAAAACAACAATCAACAAACTATAACTGCCAAAAATTGTGTATTTTGTTTGGTTACTTATGGTTAATGTTAGGGATGGGTAAAGGTTAGACTTATACCCATAGAAAAAAATGGAGTTCCCACAATGATAAGGAAGTGTGTGTGTGTGTGTGTGTGTGTGTGCGTGCATGTCCATACAACCTTACCATGGATAAAAAGTTATAAGATTGATTAATGAACAAACGGCTAGGTGTCACAGGATATAACCAGTTTTTTACAGGTTATCGATACATTTTTTTCTTCCCCCAAATGGGAACATTCCTATTTTGTAAGATCTAGTAACACCATTACTGTATTTCATTTACAGCATTCACTTATATTTAACAAACACATAAATGAAAGTCACCACAATCTTCGTAGTCAACACAGAAACCAAGCTTATTCAGCAATCTATCACCCCCTTGCACTGACGGCATCAGGGAATCGTCGGGTCCATGGCAACATACCAACGTGGGTTTGACCAGCTTGAGTCTGAATTTAAAATCCACAGCTCCAGTTGCTGCCTTCCAGCCAGACCACAAACCAAATGTACTATAGCAACCCAAATAAACATTCTTCAAACAGCCTTGCCATTGGATTTAAAAGCCTGGGGAGGAATCCATTTCTAATTTATTTTACGAAGTTAAATGCTCATTTGGTCTCCTACATGGTAAAAGCAGCCTTTGTGCTTATTGAGATGTTATTTATGACATCTAATCACAATAAATTTGGTTTTACCCCTGCGAGGCCCCCTCCAGGATGAGGTGACTCAGGTAACCTCAATGGATTTTTTTTTTATTTCAACTCAATATGTATCAGAAGGATCGTCAACACCACTGTGGTTTCAAGTCGCTGCTTTTACCGAAATTAAATAAAATGACTTGTGAAGGCCCACAGTTAGACAGCAGGAGAGCAGCTCTTTGCATCCTAACATTACCTCATTTCGAAAACATAAATGCTGGTCATCGAGACTGAACGTGGAGCCAGTGTCCGATGGCTCTACCGCTTTCCCCTACACTGAAGTCCACTGTTCACAATCACACTCTGCTGTCATGCTCCCCCCCACCTAAATATAGTGCTTGGTATTCCTTACTCACTTTAATCTGTACCAAAGGGCAACCAAAAAACGATCAATAAAACCCTTGATTTTACCAGATGCAGAGGTATTGTCCCTACAGTATCTCATTAGAAATGTATAATTCTCTAGTCTTTTTAATTTCATAAAAATGTAGTAATGAATTCAAACCAAGTACCAATAATTTCATTTCTTATTTTGTTTACATGCCTTATTACCAATGAATAGAAAATAAAATTTAAAAATTGCAAAAGGAAACTAAATCGAAACTCAGGTCGAATGTCATTCAGCGGAGTGTCAGGGCTTGAAATAAATGCACTCTGACGGCAAAGTAAAGGCGTGTTATAATCTGCCACCCCGACTGCCTGTGAAGCAGCATTAAGTCAGTATTTTCGGAGTCTGGCTTGCCTACCCTTGCTTGTTGGCCGAGTTCTGCTTCTTCTGCAATCGCAAAGCTAGCCTCCGTGTGGCCGCACTCGAGCCCTCGGACGTCTGTGAAGCGTTCAACAGCTGTGTGGCACGTATCCAGCCCTGTACAGGCCTGAGAAAATCACTGGAAGAAGCCCCCCCCCCCACCTCCACTCTACTTCCGGTCCACGCTTATGTACGTCCACTGTCTCCCCTCCCATTATATATCCAGAAAGATAGACGCCACCCATAACAGTACAAACAGAACCTTTACTGAGAGACTTGTAATGTCGCCCGTACTATAAAGTTTCCAGCGCCACAATTTATAAATAACATAATACACAGCCCCATTTTGAAAGTGAGTCAGAGTAGCATGGAGTCATTCCTGAGGCATTAAGTCTCTTCTAATTTGAGACTTACTGCCTTGACCTCAGAAGCATTGCAGTCCATTACTTCATGCCTTCATACTTTTACCAACACAAAAATGGGAGATATGAGACGGCAAAAGCTATTTTTAAGGAATCTAAAAACAGAAAAACGGCGACCAAATTAGCGTCAGTAAATGCAGGCGTGTCATAAACAGTCTGTATGGCACGCAAGCCCTGTTTGAAGGGGCAGGTCCACCAGTCTGCTCCATCTTAGCATCCAATTTTCCAGTGTTGGCAAATCACAACAACAGAATACCATCCTCTGAGGTAAACACGTCGCGTTCTTCGCAGCATGAAACGCTCATAGATTTGATCCTGAAGGGGTTGGAGGGGAGGCAAACGTAAGTACGAGGGTGCATGACTGACCAAGGGGCAGAACGAACACCATGGCAACTGATCCAGAACTTCTAATATTCCTTTAAACATATAATCAAAGGCCACGTACTTGGGAAGAACATTCCTAGGGTGATTGTATAGCTGACATTGTATTTGGGGTTGCTGGCATCAAAAAATTGCAAGGAAATTCTATCTTCATTAATGCAGTCCACCAAGTAAAAAATACACCCATTTCTTTTAGCTGAAGCATAGGACAGGTCTGTAAAGGTTCCTCTATAATTTTCTGTTCCATGTTTTGATTTTTATTTGATATTTTCTTTTTGTATAGGCATGGACACTATAATATATACAGTGCACTTTCTAAAGCTAAAAAAGTGGGAGGAAACAGGGTAACATTACCTTTTAATACACTGACATATTTGCAACTTATGTTTACTCAAAAACAAAATACAATTATTCTTCTAACCCTGACTCTCATTTACCATGTCATCACACAGTTTTGTATGTCCATGTGTATGCAGAAAGTGATGCATCTTTCCAACAAACTATCTCAGGAGACCTTACATTCAGCCAAATGAAAATGCAAAGAGCAGAGAATTAAAATAGACTGAAATTATAAAATTAACGTTATGGTATCCAGAGGGGAGACTATAACCTCAACGCTTCTCGTGTCACTGCCCTCAAGTCCAAGTCGAGTCCAAGTCTTTCCATCAGTTTTGCTGAGTCGAGTCATCAAATTTGAGACTTTGAGTTCCAGTCGAGTCGTGAGTCAGTGACGAATCCCCACCTCTGTATCACACCCTTTACCTCGAACCTATTCAAACAATTAACAATGTCGTCAGCCCAGCATTAGTGAAAATATGGATTTTTGCACATGGCAGCACAAAATCAACATTTAAAATTTAAACTACAGTAATCCATCTTGTTTTATCGTTTGTAGAGGGTACACAGCGCTCAAGAAGAAAAAAATATATATTTTCCTGAGATAAATGTTCACAGGTGGTTAAAAGGTGTGATATCCTTTTGCTACAACTATTTTCATAACTAATACTTAACACTATGTAATATTACTATTGAAATATTCACTACCAGATTATTAAAATGACAAATTACATTAATCTTAATGTACAAAACCCATGGCGCAGTGTTTGTCCTGGCATTTTTAAAGAACAAGCCTTCTATATACACAAACAAAACAGTCATTAAGTACGCCTACAACGGGATTATTTTTGTTCCATTCTTTTTATTTTATTTCATGGCCCTATACACACTGCAATGGGGACTGGAAAACTTCCATTACTTGTTATACAAGCCGACGTATTCCGAGAAAATCTGCGTTCTTGGTGGGCTATTCAAGTAATACTTTTGACAGTTTAATTAAAAGCATGACCCGATCTTACCTGACTGTAAGACTAAAACTTCCGTAAATTGCAGTCGGTTGCTCTATTTTTTCTTTTAATCAGGAACCAAACGATTTCCGGTATTAATGTTACAGGAAAAAGACTGGAAACAATTTCCCCAAAAAAGGAAATAAAACGCTTGATGGTACTCCAAAATATGAATTCCTAAGAGTCTTATCTGTTTTAAAGGGGAAAAAACGTCAAAAGTTATTTGTTTTACCCCATCGCATGTGGACTCGCCTATGTCCCTGTGTTAGCTAAAATAACATTTCTGTTTAAACCGAAATACTTCTCTTGCTTGAAACTAGAGCGGACATAACTAATGACTTTAGCAGAAACGCACTGGATAAGGCTTTATGACAGGGGAAATGATCGAGGTACCGTAATTGCTATAATACGAGTGAATAGCGGGCTGACCTTGTCTTTTACGTTTTTTTCTTTTTCTTAAAGAAAAACATATTGCGTTAACATACGCACAACATCTAGTATATTGTCATATTTCTATAAATCTTGTATTAGCAAAAAAAATCAGGAAATATTGCTGTTCTTACAGACACTGTGTTTTGGCACTGATTAAATTCAAAAAGCGGGGCTAACGAGGCTTCTCAGATTATCTCTTCTGCAATAAGGCAATTAGTAATACAATATCAACACTGCATAATTAACAGTATTACCATCAATACGAAGACAGATATCCGAAAAACACTGAAGGTGATTAAGAGGCGTCCAACTGAATGCAGAATGATGATTTAAATTCAATAGCTATACTGTTAACATTAATGTCAGGTAATATGCATCTTCAGGACATTTCATAAGTTTACTATTTCGGAAAGTTGAATGAGCGAGCGCTTCGATGCGCGTGCACGCATTTGGAGTTCACATACTGTCGATTCTCTCGTGGAAAATCCGGTTGAGACCAGCAGATCTTGTAAATTGGTTTCAGATGAATTTTCGGCCAGCTAAACTGGTCTGCCTTACTCAGTGAAATGTTTCCTGTTAAATACACTGCGCCTACTACAGAACGACCGCTATTTCCATACCAAATTGACTAACAGATTAGTAAAGCAGATCGATTTATTTTAATTGAAAGCACTTGAAAATTCTGCTGGAACTACCACTAATGTCTTTTTGTGAATAAAATGCCACAATTAAAATGGCAAAATGGCGACTTTTCTTTTTACTGAGATACCCAAGAGCAGTCGTCTGTAGTAAGAGGCACAATGCCAGGTGAACTGAGCGCAAAACAGCTACGCATCTGTCAAAGTACGTGCGAATTTGCCGGCTGCTTCTTAATCCTCTGCGCAAGGTAACGCTGTGCAGTGACAAAGGTAGCAACTGACAGCATCGATCAACAGCGCTGTTTCTCATCCTCCTGCCAAAATGCTTCTCATAAGCAGGGAAAACAGAGAAAGTTATGCTGTCATCGCTGGTCTTTGTCCCCATTGGTATCAGCGCACGCATATGAAGTCTGAATTCGCGAGACGTTTGTCTGTCTGTCTGCGCTGTTTCATGGACTTGAATGTGACATACGGAGATCATAATACCACATAATCTGCCTATGCAGTTTATTATATTTGGCTAACGTTTTTTTTATTCTTGAGAATGTACTTACCTTGAATAACTTCATTTTCCAGATGAGGATCATCATTCAATGGAAAAAAGTTTAACATTTTATTATTTAATAAAATAGGCCTAGTAAATTTTTATTACACAATTGAGTAAAGAACACTTTTCCAGCAGTTGTGTAATCCATTGCAGAAATCATGCGGGTGTCTGCATCAAATATATATAAGTTGAGAATTATGTCCATACAATGTGGATCTTAACCCACCTCGTAAAAATATAATGGTGTGACTTTCTATACAAAGTCCTTTGCACATATGATGTATAGTTTGTCCATGACAGGCTTAAGGTTTACCTCAAACATGCAAACATGCTAAGAGGAAGAACCAGCTTGCTTTCAGTTACAAAAATAACATATGCGATAGTTAATTCCAGTTTTATCAATGTGTATATATGTGTAATATGTGAATAGTCGCCATCTATTTACTAAACAGATTGTCAATACGTATGTTATGGCAAGTCTTCACGCTTAAAGCGACCTTCAACAACTACTGCCCCCTAGTGGTGCAGGGAACTGTAGCGCTTGAATATTTTAACTTATCTGCGCCTCGTGGAAATGCGGGCCGACAGCCAGAATATCACCTGGTGTTTCATGCCCCACGATTTAAACTCAAATACTGCAATTACTTCTCGGACTTTATTATAAATCAATGCACTGGTTCCAACCAAATACAACACACATAAGGAGCCTTAAAGGGATATCATGAGAGGGTCTTAGAGGAATCACACTACCTTTAAGGCACGCCACCAGAATTTCAAAACACGCGTTTCACTTTAGACTAACGAAATGCCCAAGAACTCCAGCGTGACTGCGTCTTCTGAAAAAGCCAGGTATCAGTTTTAATATTTAATCGGAGCTATTTGCAGTGTCTTTTCTATAGACTGCATCAGTGCAGAGGCATAATATTCAGGGATTTCTAGACCTCATTTTACAACAAATGCAGTTCATCAAAAGTAAAAAAGAAAACCATAGACATCCATCTATTATGTAAATGAAAGACGTACTTTAAGTGGAAATGATCTACACATTTATTCACATAAGAATATAATCATAATCAATGCAGTTTCCATTGTATGAGGACACCCCACGGCAGCTTCCGACTTACCTTCTTTTTGTATTAAGTACTGGTAAAATATTTCTGATTACAGGTGACGGTCTCTAAGGATAATCTCCAGTTAACTAAATAAACCGAGATTACTTAAGGTCCCCAATATTTGCATCTCTCTACAACTGCTTACGCGCGCAATTGGCCATTCATCAGAAGCTCAGCCACGCGGCACTTACGCCCGACTCATTCCTTAAAAGCTTTATATTCACTGCATGTTTTTGCTTCACTTGTGTTATTTTAAATAAAAGCATGTACTAGATAAAATATGTTAATTTCCTACATCGCCATTCACCCTGAGTTGATTCTTGTAGATCTTTGCTGAATTTCCTCCACAGTAGCAATATCGTTCAGTAAGGGAGATGAATTTGTCTTCCTTGGACGTAAATGATCCAAGCCCACTGGAAAACCTCCTGATACGCCTACAGCCGTTTCATGTCAAGAACACATTAGAAGATATTTGCACTTATAAAATCTTTAGCACAACTTACAGCCTTGAGGCTATTAGTGATCAATCACAAAAGTAGTTGAAATGCACTCATTCACTGTGTATCGCTGGGACTTTTTCTACCCCATTAACCTACTGTCATCCAAATATTCACACAGTTGAGACAAATGATGGTTTAAAAAAAATATTACATATATTTTCTGAAGACACTGCAAAGCAACAGTAATCTTCAGGCGCAGGCTGCAACATTTAAAAGCACGTCAAAAAAAAGTACCAAGAGCTAAATCCATCAAAGTGGAAGGTTGGAGCAAAAGGCCGCATCCACACACCCTCAAGGAAGTGATTTTGAGACCTTTGTGTTTTAGAGGATTAAACAAAGCCGTTCTTAAATCTGGGTTTTCTAACCCTGGTCTGGGCAGCATGTTCTCAGTCTACCCAAACATTTAAAGGGCAGGTTTAGATAATAGGTGTCAGTGTAGCCCTGGTTCTAGATGATCTGGAGAACCAGGGCACCATGCCCCATACAAAATGAGGCCTAAACTCATTTTTAAAAAGAAACACTGCCTTAATTAAGTCTAAACCAATTTTTAAATCTTCTATTAAATGTCTCTCAAAGCTAAATTAACATTCACCCTAATGCAACTATTTGTTCTAGAAGATAGTAAAATTACAAAACAGGCTAGATTTACTCATTCACTGTTTTACATTGGCAGGTCACACATTTAAGGTTTAACACACACTTACTGAGCAAGAACATTAAATTCTAAACATGACCCATCACATATATGACATGCTGTGTCACTTAAGACTTAATGCCAGTTTCTCTCTGCTGTATGGAGGCAATTAGCTACATGCAAGCACTAAGTTGTGAAACAAATGTGTGAAAACAGCCAACAGCTTTGAGGTTTTATGTTCAAAACAAGAAGTAAAATTTAGCACACATTAATATTTGAGAGGGAAAATGCCTATAACAGTTGATAATGATAGATGATAAATTTCAATGGGGACAAGGAATTAACTAGATATGTGTTTTGAACCTGTGTGTCAGCAGAAAAGAATGAGTACTATTTCCACCAGTCAGAGTGTTGAAGATGTTCAGAGAGCATATGCCATAGAGACTAGTGTTTATACTTGGCAGTGTTCCCAGAGTACACAACCTAGAGCCTGGCTACTCAATTCTGGACCTCGATTCCAAAGAGCTGTGTTTTTATGCTCAGTTTTATGCCTTAATGGTCCGGACTACCTTCAATCCAACAAATTATCCCACTGCAAGAAATCCAGTTCTAGACCAGTTAATTGCTAGCAGTATCACTTGACATTACGTGGCGTTTGGCATATAAAACTCCACAAACAAAACATACAAGCTAATACATAATATAAAGTTAGTATACTAGTATAAAACTACAGCTTTAACTTGTTGATAAAGGGTGCAGTCATCTTGGATTCTGAGCTTGGGGGTGTGTAGATTCATCCAATTTCAAGAGTCATAATTCTGACCAGAGGGGGCGATCCAGATAAAATTTCCGACTAGGAACTCGGAATTTACAAGTTTCGAGTCCAAATGGACTGATTCGGACTGGCCAGAAGTGTCACACAGAAGCTCACAGGGGAAGGAAGGCCGGAAAGTCTGCAGCCCTCGGACCTCGAAGATCGCGAATTGCATAGCATTTACCACGATACCTTACTGTTGTTACGCTAATGTGCACTACTGGTAGAACAGATGCTCTAACAAGGCGTGAACTCAACATTTTCTTCCCATAACACCAGAATCACAGCAATGCAAAACTTCAAAACCAAGCAGCCAAGTTTCAAAAGTCATGTTTATTTGCTTTACATTTTACAAACCCATCTGATGACTAAAGGAATCACATCAGGATGACCTGAAAGACAAAGAACAGCCAGGATCAGTACATTTATTATTACCGGTTGGAATATATCTAAGATAGAGCTATGCAATTATGACCATTAGGAATAAGAATATAGAAATAACTGGCATTCCTTCCACATATAGATACTAATTGGGAATAGAGCAGTAATCAAAAGCAGGAGGCAACCAAGTGGCCAATATTTAGTTATTACAATCACCTGTTTATGCTTCCTTTTCAGCTACAGCTTCATCGCCACCCTTGGTATTACGCGTGTAGATGATTTGCGCTCTGTGCTTGGACACCAACTTGATCAAGCCTTAATAAAGAAAACAAAATTCTCATGCCTGTGCTGGAGACTCACTGTGAAAATTTCAAGTGCATCGATGCTAAAACTGAAGCACATTTGAACAAACAAAGAATAAAGCAACACAGTCAAACGGTCTGTTACATGAAGGTGGTCTTGGACCAAGCAATACACATTCACATATATGACCAAACACTTCCTGCATCATCCAATGCATTTTTGGGGTTATGTACGACAGACATAGATTAACAGTTAAGTAAGGCTTTGAAAACAGAAGCGGAGCAGTAAGTTATATCTCGGTCCTACCTTTACCAAGCAGCTCCTGAAGAGCGGCTCTAGCCAGTGAGCCCCTAATCTTTAGCCTTTCGGAAACGACGGCGGGCGTGATCAGCTTGTAGTTGGGCACTTCTTTGTACAGCTTGTCATAGGTGGCCTTGTCAAAGAGGACCAGGTTGTTGAGCTTGTCCCTCACCTTCCCCTTGGACCACTTCTATTTGGGAAAGAGGCCATAAACATGACGATTAAGGGTTTCATCAGTTAAAGACACACAACAAAACAAACTACCGTTAACTGTCAACCTACCTTCTTCTTTGCTTTGCCTCCAGACTTGTTGACTGGGTCTTTGTCCTTCTTGACCTTTCCAGAGTCTTTCTTTTTCTTATCGTCTTTGGGAGGCTACAGTAACAGAAGAAAGCATATTACTGACATTCACCTAGTGGAGAATAAAAAGCCAACAAGCACGCGCAACCTACGTTTCACGGTAGATGCCTGAAAACTGATAACTGGGAGGTAAGAAAATCATGAAATGTAAGAAATAAGAAAAAAAGCATTTCTAAAATAAATATGTGCACTTATTCACAACCCAGAATGCGAGAACTACAGTTCATTTATCCTCAGCAGTTACAATGCACAAATAACTATGAAAAATCAAAAGCTAAAAAAGATAAGTTTTAAAAGGAATTTATGGACTACAAAGAAGTAAAAAGACAATAGATCGTTTATTGGTGACACAATCAAGTAGCGTACGGCAGGCAACGTGAACGGTGCATTGACATGGACCGAAACAAGTGACCTTCCATAAAGTCCAACATCGTTTATGAAACACTTTCGCGGTATTCAGAAAACAAAAACAAGTAATTTTGGAACAAGGCGGGGGAATGTAACCACTTAATTATCCAGCAAATTTAGTTTTATTCCACTAAACGCATGTGTGCAGAGCTCACCATGTTGCCGCAGCTTCAAGATGTCGGACAGAAAGGAAGTTAAACCCCTGCATGTGGCCCCAAGACAACCCGTACATCCGGGCAACTAGAGGGCCCTCCGTCGCCAGGATATATGGGAAATGTAGTTTACGCGACAGGAAGAAACCCATCATTCAAATCCAAAAAGACAATTGCTATATATACAATATTATAACTAACAGTATACTATAAGTAATATATTTTGTATTACTTGGTACATTATTAGATGTTGCTTAATTCTTCAGTGCCTTCCTACCCATGTCATGTGACCATTTTAACTCCCAGCGTCGGTCAGCTGGGTGGGTGTCGCATTCTGGGTAAACATGGCGATATTTAGTGTATATGTGGTAAATAAAGCCGGTGGGCTCATTTACCAGTATGATAACTATGTTCCTAGAGCAGAAGTTGAGAAAACGTTTAGCTTTCCTCTGGATTTGGTGTTGAAGATCCACGACGAAAAAGTGGTTGTATCATTTGGACAGCGAGATGGCATTCGGGGTGAGTTTTTGGAGCGGATATGCTTCTCTGTGGTGTGACTTGTACAAGCCCATTACCAAAGCATTTTTTGGGCATATAGGCCACATATTAAAATGACACAATCTTTTTTGTCTTGTACAGTGGGCCATGCTGTTTTGTCTATCAATGGCGTGGACGTAAACGGAAAGTACACAGCTGAGGGGAAGGAGATCATTGAATACCTGAAGGAGGCCACAAACTATCCGGTTTCCATAAGATTCGGCAGGGCTCGCCTGACTTCTAACGAAAAGCTTATGCTTGCATCAATGTTTCATTCGTATGTACCTTTAATATCACAGTATACGCAAGAATTCCAATTTATTGGTTAAAAATTATGTAAATTTTGGACGGGCCCTGGTACTAAATAAAACATGAGCATGTGTTTGCTCGTTGTACAGATTAAAAATGTTAATGTCATCTTTTTCCTCCCCCCAGACTGTTTGCGATTGGTTCTCAGTTATCACCGGAGCCTGGGAGTTCAGGCATTGAAATGCTGGAGACTGATACATTTAAGTTGCACTGTTTTCAAACTCTCACAGGTAAAGATTGTAGTCAGGGTTTTTATTATTATTATTAAAAAACCTTTTGCATGGTGGGAAACCTGCAAATCAGTTGCAATTCCTAGTTAACAGTGGTTGGTTAACTTGTTTTTCCAGGTATTAAGTTCATTGTGTTGGCTGACCCGCGGCAAGCTGGTATTGATACACTCCTTCGGAAGATGTATGAAATATACTCTGACTTTGCTCTTAAGAATCCCTTCTACTCCTTGGAGATGCCAATCAGGTACCTTGTGATTTTCTTGCATGTGGTATGTGACTTGCAGGCCTCCAGCTCTTAACTTTCAGTAAGGCCAGTAAATGAAATGTTTCATTTGTATTGTGTTCTTTTTTTCAGATGTGAGCTCTTCGACCAGAACCTGAAAAGTGCCTTGGAGATAGCAGAAAAAGCTGGCACTTTTGGACCTGGCTCTTGAAAAGATCTGGAGTCTTCACACTGGATGTGAAGGTTCAGAAATTCTGATGTGGTTCACTTCTGCAACTGGTGTACAATATAGAATCTGTGTGCTATTACTTTGATAACAAAATCTTTGCATTTATTGTGCTTTTAGCAAAACAGGAATGAGTGATTTGAATCAAGCCAGGTGACATCACGCGATCAGTAAAAAAAATGAAGTTCTCTGAATGTTTTTGATTAGTCTGGATACTCTGCTTTGCAAAAATTATTCAGGGCAGAAGGCAATGGTTACCGTGGTGCACTTCTGTGAGAAGAATGCATGACCTTGAAATAATATCCATGGTGTAAATATTACTGTACTGGCACATTTATGTGAAAATATTTTGTATATAATGTATAAATTCTGAATGTCTTTCTTGCATCGTATGTAATTTTCTTCATCCTAAGTTCATCAATGAAATTAAGTCTTCACACTTAACTATGGGGAAAAAGAATTAGAATTCAATTTCAGATTAATTTCATTTGTTTTTCTGCTTTCCATTTAAGGTAAGGTGAACTCTGGCAGCCTGCAATTAATCGCCATAAAAATACAAGGGGAGCTAAAAATCAGGTTTACAGTCGAATTGTTTTTCTGAATGTTTGAGTGAAATTGGTCACTCTGCAATGGTTTCTAGTGATTTTAAAAATGCATTATTCCCTGAAATGTATGGAACGAAACTCTGTTGTAGAATTCTTTAATTCCTTAATTTATCAATCAGTCGTCTAACCATACTGGTCAGTATCAAGAGCTAGGATACACCCTGGACAGGATGCCAGCCAATCACAGGACACACAATCATGCTCTATAGCTAGAGCTTACAGATAACAAATAGTGTAACTGCATAAGCAGTGGGATGAAAACTGGAAATAAAGAGAGTACATGAAAAGAACAAGGAAACTCCAGGAACACCCCCCACTCACAAACAGAGCAGAAGTGTGATTCAGTCCCTCAACCAGAGGTGGACATTTCAGGTCCAGATTGTAAAAATCCAAACCAGGATTTTGTGTCAACCAACCAGTTGAGTACTCTGTGATTGACTCTTTGTAGTCAACTGGTTAGTTGAAACAGAATCCTGGTTTCCTGGACCTGAAATGTCCACCTCTCCCTTCAACCCACTGAGTCAACATGTCATGAGCCTTCTGCCCATATTTACAAATGATATTCATTTACACTCTCATAAAGACAAAATACATAGTTTATGGATGAATGCACAGAATTTTCTTTCAAATGATAAAAATCTTATGATTAAAATCCTTTACAGTGCATTTTTTTTAATTGTTGAAATTATCAATTCAAACTAGTTGAATCTGCACTAGCTTGGTTATTAAAGTCCAGTTTAACATGTTAAATTTCCAAAATGAAATCATTTAATACAATCACTACAAAAAGTACATGAGCAGTGGAACAATTGATCCAGTTTTGACACCTTAAATCACCTTCAGACCTATCTGCGCTTGATAGCCGAATGAAAATACAGATATAAAATTTCTTTGCAATGAAGTCTGATTCAAAATATAAAATTTAGGTACTCCACAAAGCATTACTCAATGGTATGACGTGCGCATTTGGCCACTAAAATAAAATGGCACACCCTATAACTACCATTTCCACCCAGTGGACTGAAACCCCAGGGTCGTACTGGCCGCCAGTTTATAGTAGTGAATCTACATAAAAAAGATACGGTAACGTCGAAGTAACAACACAGGGTTGTACGGCGTAGGTCTGGCTTCTAACTTAAAACACCAGTCATTTAGAAAATAGTATCGTGTTCTGGATCTCACACACCGTGTATATGTACATTAAAATCAAGCACAAACTAAATAATTTGATTAGAAGCACGAGTAGAGTACTGTATATAACATACTAATGACTGCTTTGATTAGTTATAAACTAATACAGTATTCAACCCCCCCCAAATATTTATTTAAATTATATTTAGATATAATTACAATTTTTATTATTTCTAAAATGATCATTTTCACCAATTAAATCTAAATGTTACACCATGGTAATCTTTATACAAGTTGTATATTTCTCCTACAAGAAAAAAAATATTCTAAGGTTATTCCTTAAAATAAGAGGACTATGAAAAGGTTCTTATTTTATACTTTAAATTTAATATGGCTCATACTTTGTCATTTTGTAGATTTTTAAGAAAATACACTGTTGAGTGAAAATGAATATCAGAATAAAAGGTATAATGTGCAAATACCCTATGATAAAGGTATAATGTGCATATACCCTTTGAGAACAGCATTGAATGTGAGAATTTCAGAGAAACAGCCAAAGGTGGATGAGTGACAGACTCAGCTACCCACCCCCACACTATCCCCCTAGTCGTGCTTCTTAGGCACACGGCCCATCTTGGTGCGGATGTTGCGTAACAGGAAGAAGCCGATGGTCGTCGCAGCGCACGTTACTTCAGCTACCCAGAATGCTGTGTTCCAGCTGAAATGCTTGGCAATGGTGCTGAACGGCAGCCCTGATAGGAACCCGCCGACTGTAACGGAGGAATTCCATAATAAAACGCCTTACAGTACTGAAGCAAAACTCATGTTAGTAATAGATGAGCTATTGGCAGCTACAGGCTAATAAAACACTTCGAACAAGTCCATTAACTGCATTATGAGTCATGACAGTTAACTAATATTAATTACATTAAAAAATGATTTGCTTGTTAGCTAAAAACAGATACTGTGACATACGGTTTTGATATGCAAGTGACTTACCATTGGCCATCAAAGCTACAATAGCATGTGATGTCCCACAGTAGTTTGAAGGAGCACTCTCATTGGCTATTACACCAAACAATGCTATTGGCCCATATGAAGAAAATCCAAACACTGCTCCCAGGGTCAGAATCCAGACCTAGATTGTAAAGGAACACGTTATTGAAGATGAAAAGCAGTGAAAAATATAACCCAACAAATCATTCATTTAGAAATGCAATGTAATTTGCAACACACACTACCCTATATAATGATCGAAACAGACTCAGTGAATCTCAATATCAAGAACGCAAAGACCGTACTTGTGGTCTTGCAAATTTGCCTTCCAGGAATCAACTTCGGGCACAATGAATCATGTTCATTATTTGGTGAGAATACAACCAATCTATCCTTGATATTTGGGGCAGAGCAAAACCAACATTCTGGGTTTATAACTATCCTCTGTACTTGTGTTCTTAGTATTGGAACTGGTCTTCGGCGATGGAAGATGACATCAAACAAGTATGCGAGGACACAAGTACGGTCAAGTATGCAAACTCAGATTCAGCTACGGTCTTTGAACTGATTTTGAAAAACTTTTGAAAAGTTAGATGTTCAAGTGGGTATGAAATGAGAAAAGGCACCACAGGAAGAATACATGTTAGGGAACGGGGCATGGAGATGGAGGAGGGTGGGGAGAGAGCAAAAATCAGAAACCTCTTGTTCCGATAAACCAGTGAGGACAGAAAGAGGGTGAAGAGTCGCCGCCAATAAAGCAGGTCCCTACAGGATCCACCAAAAACATCAATTAGGAATGTTAATATTTGTAAGAATAAAGGGGTTGTGCATTTTGCATTGTGAAGAGTACACACTTTGAAAGTAACAATAATGTCTTGAATATCTTGATTGAATTAAAACTCCTTCAGAAATGATCATTTTAGAAGCAGCACACCGGGTCGCATTTCTGCAGACCACAGTACTCTGCCGAGGTCTAGAAGCTTAAACCTGATGACAAAAAACATTGTTCCGCTATCTAGAAACAAGCGATTCCAGCATTTCAGCCTGTGCAGCAAGCTTACCTTGGGACTATCTGGGGTGACGGTGACACGGAAGAGATACATGGACACAAACATTGCAGACATCATGGAGAGCAGGAGGCCGTGCCGGGGGCTGCCGTAGCTGCTCAGGCCTTGCTGAACAGGAGATGGAAACATCGCGGGAAGAGGGTCTATGAATACACCTCAACACAGCGAAAACTACATCCCCATAAGAACGTCGCTCTTCCGGCAAAGTGTTTACAGGCTGTTGAAACCGACCGACAGCAGGCGGCCGAGCTGCGCACGTTAGTCCCCGAACGAACCCATTTGAATTCCTCACGTTAAATACACGGGCTTCGTTTACAGATACTCACCCGAGCCACGGCCCTGTCCGACAGGTACCCTGCGGCAATGCTGCCCAGTAAACCGCCCGCCTCCAGGGCACTCATGTAAGAGCTGCCTGTGGGAGACACCGGCCGGTGAGACCCACAGCCCGAAAGCAAAGCCAGCCACCAGGAAATTACTCCAGGCCGAGGATTTCCCCCACAATGATAAAATGCTACTTCGCCCAATTGCGGGGAAAATAGCTCACAGTAAATAAGGTTAGTTAGTTATGTAGACTTTCAGCACTAACAATTACATGAATATATGGATATCAAAACAAACAGAATAACCCAAAAAAAGATATAAAATATTACAGACAGTTTACATTATGTAAATTAGATGCTTAAAATTAGCTTTTGATATAAAGTCTAAAAAAAGTCTCTGACTTGACCCCCTTCAAAGTGTTAGTAAAATGGTATCTCCGTCTTTGGTGGTTAAAGGAACGACAGCACAATAAAATGCGTTTAACAGATAAAGGAGCGCGACATCAACGTCTGATCAGTTATAATGTAGTTCATGTATCCAGGCAGGCTGAGAGTTCGGCCTAACCCATAAGCGTGGACTGGCCCTTGTCCTGGATGAGGAAGAGCTGCCCCCAGTCAGTGCAGGCCGTCTTTACGCCAAACACCACCAGGTAGCCAAAGGACAGTACCCACAGGTAGGGGGAGAGAAGGAACTCCCTCAGAGTGCTGTCGTCGCTGGAGGCACCTGGGACAAGTGGCGAGAGGGAGAGTCAGCGGTCGATCAGGCTGCAGACATGATCACCAAAGAGCGTGCACAGCTTGGACAACACAAATGCACATGCAATCATACATACACATACAAGAGACTTTTTATTGAACGAGATGGGATGTAAGGACAGTCTATTTGACCATCAGGTAAAATAAGGATGCCAGTTTCTTACCACCTTTGCCCTTCTTAGTCCCAGGTTCAATGTTGGGCAAGCCTACATCATTAGGCTCGTTCTTGATGACCAGCAAGCAGACTACGGCCACGACCACACAGACAACGCCAGACGCAGACAGGGTGGTCCTCCAGCTGTAGCTCTGGGCCATCACGGTGGCGATGATTGGACCCAAGCCTCCGGCCAGGTTCATGCTGCAGGACAGCACTGCCCACCATGTCCCAAACTGAGACGGCTCAAACCACGATGGAGGCATGGGGGGGGGGGGGGGGGGC
>JABFEB020000036.1:10047525-10057808 GCA_019775895.2 Stomatorhinus ivindoensis | reverse complement strand
AAATTCAAAGATATCTAAAGCAATATTTCAGGTTTTAATTAACAGCACTAACTTGGGCATTTTTATCGTCAGTTTGACGAAATGTGAAGGTTGTTGTATATATAAATTCATAATATAAATTTCAGCCTAAGCGATGCTGTTGCGGTGTGCACACTGCAGAGTGATTCTACACGGGCATCTCTGGCTGAAAACCCAACATTCTGAATCTGAACAACCGGTGAGAGACATTGTTCGAAAGTCACATAATTAACCCGAGGATTGTGGGCATCTTAGTCATTTTGAATTTACCGCTTTCGTAAATGATACTTTGTCTGTGTGTCTTTTGCCACATTCCTTAACCAAGTGTTACAAAGCGAAGCACCTTTATGTGTTTTGTACATGTCCTACCCTGAGACCTCTTTCAGAAACTTTAAACCAGGAAAGTGGTCCCGCATCATTCCCCCAACAGCCCCACATCTCTGGAACATCACTGAATTGTTTACAAATGGTGTTCTGTGTATTATATCTTATTTTTTTACAACACATTGTAACCATTATGTTGTATTAATCGGACTGCATGTCAGCGTGCAGGGATGTGTAAAGAGGATGTGAGACTCACAGCGATAGTTTCTGTGTCTGTATTCTATATGCCAACCGTTGATCCACCGGACCGTGTTGTGAACAGAGAACAGAGTCCCCTGTGTGTGTGAGAGACAAAGTCTGAATGTCAATAAACTGGACCTGTGAGCCTTAGAATCCGGATGATGTCTCCTTTCTGTGAGCACACTGGGGTCAGACAGCAGTTCTACGAATAACTTGATTTGAATACAACGTCAGAGAGCTAATTTCACATCATGAGCATTAAGTGGATCCAAAATACTAATTTGTTTCAATCCTGAAAAATTTATTACAATATTACTGCGTTTGTTGCTATTTCATAAATCTGCCATGATACAAACTTCTCAAGGTCAAATACCACATTAATTCAGTAATGCCCTGGATGTGGATTTCACAGACGATACTTTTAAGGGTATTTGGAAAACGAGTCATATTTGGTGAGATGTTTGCCAAAGTTGATTTACAGCATTTTTGTTCAAGCTTACAAGAAAACTGATTCTCTTGTCACGACAGTGAGCCTGAACCAACTAATTGTCACAGGACAAGTCACAAATGCTGCTATTCAGCTATGTTCTTAAATATCAAAGGATCGCTGTTACCCAATACGCTACCTGACTTATTTACCGAAGCCGTAACCATAGTTGCTAGGAACACAATGCATGGGAGTCCTGTTGACCCAGGCAGATGTTTCAACTGTCTGATACAGTCGGTCGTGACTCGGAGGAGGAACGTTGACAATCAGGAGGGGGAGACTGATCATTGTAAGACGGCAAACAATTTTTAATAATTTAATTTACGGACAACAGGAAACGCAAAGAAATGGCTAAGGGCCAGATGAATGAAGTAGAAATATATGTTTAAACCAAATGTCACTATTCTAGATCGAGGCAGCGAGTAACATGAGGAGCGATTATCAAACCGCTCTTGGTTAAGTGGCGCGTCAGGCTTGACTGGAGTGACCCTGCGTCATCCTGAAACTGCAGACACCCAATGAGCTAGAACTCCACCCAGCTAGCTCACATAGCTACAGTTTCCTACTCCATGGACTACTGGAGTCCCTCACTTTTCTTCATCCAGACAGATGCTAAGGTGTCTCCTCAGAGTCGCAGCCCGACTGCTGCACCTGATTTCATCTTACAGGCTTCATATGGAGGTAGACTGTATGTACATCAGTCCGTCGGCCTCTTGGCGTGGAGCAGGACTACTTGACCTGCCAGGCCTTCACCCACCCCGCCTTGGGGTACGATGTACACAGACCCATCTGCCGCTCTCTGGGGGTCCATCTCCTTCAGCTGTGCGTTGCTCTGGGTCAGCAATTCCAGGCTCCATAGCTGGTAGTGCAAGCTTTTTCCCTGCTTGGCAAAAATAAATGCGTCCTGCAACCCCCCGGTGGGACAGCTACAGCCGTGACGGGGCAGCAGGAGCCAGGGCAGGGTGGCATCCGCACAGAAATCCTCACTATTTAGGCTGCCATGTGTCAGGCCCAGTAAGACACCTGGGAAATGGGTTATGAGGGAGAGTTCAGTTAATATATACAGCACAATATCCTCAAAATATCTTTAAATAAAGTAAAATAAACATCTTTAAATCTCTATCATGTAATTTACTTCAATCAATATTTATTTCTGTAGTATCACAGTCTGTTTTCTCAGAATATTTTACTTGTGTGGTACAGGGTTATTCAAATCACAGTCTTCAAGGGCCGAGCCCTTCTGGTTTTCCAGCCTTCCTTTACCTGTGAGTCAGGTGTGAAGCTTCCACCCAATCAGAATTAGTCATTATTAAACCAACTTCCCGGGAGAACTGAAAACATGGCCTGGATTTGGAATCGAGGTCCAGATTTGAACAGCTCTGGTGGAGTGTGTACTCTTAAAATTTTTACTCTACAATTTACTTTTTTGCACTATGTGCACTGTTTGGCAGTGTGTGTGTATATGTATATATGCACCAGAATCTCCCCCTGGAATCAATAAAGTGCATCTTAATCTTAAAGCAAATACACAGAGGCCTTTCACGCACTGCGCTGACTTTAACTCTCACCTGACGCCACTGCCCAGTGTGCTCTGTGGCCACTGCGCTTGCAGGGTTCGTGGTTGAAGTCTTCGTCATAGCTGTGAAGACTCAGTCAAGGGATTGTGCACGATATCAAGCCGCAGCAAGGAGTGAACGTTATCTCTCGCAACCACAACACAATGACCACCAAAACATGACGACGATGCACTGGGCTTCTGCAGAACAAGTTTCATGCAAGTGCTACGTGATTTGCATTATAAAAAAAAAGAAGATAGAGTTTTCCCTGTTTTCACAGGAGGAGTCGTGTTCCATTTGATGTTCTGCATTGACAAAATTAGACACAAACTTCTCATAAGCATAGCAGCAGTAGCCAAGAAAATCTGCCAAATATCAAATAAAAGAGGCCACTGCAGTAAAATGGTTGGATAACAATGCAGACTTAATGTTCAGAACAAATGAACTGCGTGTATGGCAGATACAGCTCTTAGTAAAACTACACTTTCTCCCCCATTGCCCTCAATCGTTCACTTATCATCAGTAGTAAGTCCTTTTGCTAATGCAGACTGCCAAACTTGCAATATAATTTTAGAAGTAGAAAGTGTATGTCTCTTGAGTCATTAAAATGTGTTCTTAAATTAATCCTAGCTATCAGTATTATATTGCTGTAGGCTATTTTCAGTCACAATTTTACAGCTATATTCTTCAATTAAAATTATACAATTTAAAGTTTACCTTCTAGTCACACATGGCTTTCTTGACAAGAAATTATAAGCCAACGCTTATGAATACTTCAGTATTATAGAGTCAGCAGCCACTTTATTAGGTACATCTGCACAGTACCAGGTATGACACTGTTTTGTCTCCAGAACCACTTTAAGGGTAGAGTTATGCATACTGAGAAGTCTTTCTGTGCATCAGTCGGCAGGTCGAGCCTCTGTGCTGGTGAGGTCAATGGTTCGAGCCCAGCTCTGGCAGTGACACAGACAGAGTGTTTCGGACCATTCTGGGTAAACTGTAGATGATGTAGCGCGTGAAAATTCCATACGGGTGGCCATTTCTCAGATGCTGAAACCACCACGTCTGGGACCGACAATCACACCACGTTCTAAACCCCTTACACCAGGCGTCTTCAGCCGTTCTGCCTAGCCGCAGAATAAAAGGATCTCTTCCCTGTCTCTGTGTGCTGGATGTATTTGACGGGAGCCACGTAATTCACTGTTTGGAGGGGCAGGTTGTTTGCATTAACCAAGAGCAACAAATGTAATAAGCTGGCCACTGAGTGTATATGAAACCAATGAAGGGTATGACCCACGCTGAAGGATACGGAATGAGGATGGGCTGTCCATCAGCAAGGTGCTTCAAGATGTGGTAAAAGTTGGCCCCGCCCATACCTCCGGTCATTCGCTCGGCCCAGCAGCCAAACACCTCCTCAGCCAATAAGGCCATGTGATGGGCTGGTTAACACGCATGCACACGGAAATGCTTCAAATAAGCATGGTTGGGATAAGGCAGTGCATTCAGTTATTCCCATAAGGGGACACCCAAAGCGGCTAATTACCAGAAAAGATCTCTCCTTGAGCAGTGTAACCCCGGCCCATTGCAGTCTTCACTATGTTCTCCACAGACAAGTCTGCAGAAGGCTGAAGCAGTTGGGCCGCCATCCACAAGGCAACCAATCCGCATCTGAAGAGTTCAGCGTAATAAGTACACTCAAAATGGAGAGTGATGCAATCTATTTATCCTGATGATGCAAGGATTTTTATACTTGGATGATTCTGGTATGTGGCGTGCCTATATTTGAAATCACAATTACTATGTAGCGCATAGTAAATATAAATGCCTTGTAAAGGTATTTGCGGGGCACTCACTGTGGTCCGTCCTGAATGAGAGAAGGTACATATTTGTTGAAGAGCACCCACTGCAGGTCCTTTCTGAAACTACACCAGATGCACTCCATATTTATTAGCCGCACACAAGCAAGAGTTCCAGAGAAGACTCTGTGCTTTGGCCAGCTATCCTGATGAGAAGCTCTCACCTGCTCTCCCTTTTTGTAAGCAACAGTCGGGGTTCCTCGCGATCTCCTTCTACTGGTGCCCTTCCTTCCGCAATGGTCTGATACAGCTTCTTTTTCCTGGAACCTGTTTCTGGCTGTGGAGGTGGAGGTGGAGGTGCGGGTGGGGCTAGTTGCACAGTTGTCATTCCTGCTGTCTTCCAACCCTGTAATAATCATACGCACATTGAGCATGTAGTGGAAAATAATTAAGAGTTATAAGTTACCAACATGATCTCAATAATCCTCCAAGCTTAGTAACACTAAAATGCAGGTAGAGTATCTGTTTACAAAGAATAAACTATTAAAACCACTGGCTGTTCCGATCAGAGGTATATTAAACAGCTGGGGCGTACCGGATGCAGCTCGGAGCAATACTGCAGACATTGAAAGGTATACCTCGACCACGAAACAAAGTGTTATACAAAAACGTCGAACAAACGACAACGTGCAATTTAAAGGAAACCTGGATTTTGATAAAAAAAATTCCATTCAATCCAAAAATAATTTCCGTACAATGCAATCCCACGAGAGATCACATGTAATCTATCCACAGCAGTTTTTGCTGACTTTCTGCCTTTATAAAACTGTCGCATGTGGAAGTACTCGGAAGTAAAAGAAGGAATTTCAGTAAAGCCAGTCACGCAATCTATTTTACACATGTACATAGCCGAAAACCGAGTAAAACCCATGACATACGACGGCAGTATTGCATAACTATTATTAACATACTGTAAATAGTTACTGAACCGTATAACATTTTCACATACCAGGAACGCAGTTTCTCAACAAGGACAAACAAGGGGGGGGGGCTGTAAGCTCATATGCCTTATATGGTTACATATGCATGTAATAAGGACGTACATTATTGAAATAAAAATAAAGCACTTACCCACGCATTTTGCATCTTTAGGCTGTAAAAGTCTTAGTATGTGATTTTGTTTTTCAAAAGTTAATTCTCACCTAACTAGGTAGTAATATGCTAACTGCGGGTTGGATATCGTATGTGGTTCTTCATTATAACACATTATTATTTTGATTTGCTTTACATACAAGTAATGCTGTAATTTACCATCATTTGCCATTAGCTACTACAATCGGAAATCTGTTTCCGTAAGGCTGAATGTGAGCCTACTAATGATGTCACTGCCTGATTGTTTTAGAAATATGGATTCTTACGATTCAAAGTGACGATAAATGATTCATCCAAGAGACTGATTTTGACCCAGCGTTGTGTTATCCCGACATTTAAAACGGTTTCTGTTTAAGGGACCCTCAAAGGGAAAATTCTAGCAGAGCCAAAAAGTTGACGGTATGCGAATGAATATAGTCCAATAATATTATTCGTTTTACGCGAGTTATCGGACATTATCCAATTAAAACGCGCCTTCTTACTTTGGGGCGGTAGTATCTTAATTCCCCCAATCGTTGCAAAAACTTGCAACAGTATTTAATGATTGACGTAGATTTTAACCAATTATAAACTCTCTTTATAGCGCCTGTATTTCTTTACTCTTACGTGAAATACATCGATTAGGCCACGTTATTTTACGGTTCCTCGAGTGGCTCTGACGGGAAGGTAACACATTGGTAGTTTTTCTTTTTAATTTAGCGGAAAGATTTAAGGGTTTCTTTGATTTTTAAGTAAGATCTATGCGTATGACTTAGACAAAAAATTGCTTTTACCACGGTTACAATGTTACGTTTCTTAAGCAGTTCTTTTTTGTTAATGCTAACTATTAGCTACCAGCCACATTCACGCGTATATATGGAGAATTTTAGTGGAAAAAATGGTTAGCAATGATATGCGTCGATAAAGTCCATGTAATGTATGCCGATTTTTCATACCTATGTTTGATATTTTATTTTAGTGCATTTATCCGAGTAGCCGGTGCTGCGATACGGCTAGATTTACCATCAAATGTAGCTCGTAGCCGCTCAGTTGTAAAATAGATGTGTAACTTTTTTTGTGTGTGTGGTTCTGTAGTATAGTTAAGTTTAAAACGAGCAATTCATTGTATTTGTTAAATTATAAATCATAGAATGTTCCCTCTAAACTCCGTATTATCCCGCATTACTGCTGAATTTTTTTTTTTATCTCGTATTGTAATATGTATGTTTGCTTGCTGCCCACTCGGTTTAAATGCATGTTGTGTTTGACTTCTTAAGACCATGGCTGGTCAGGACATCCGACTCAACCACACCATCTACATTAACAACCTGAATGAAAAGATCAAGAAAGATGGTAGGTCTTGCCACCCCCTTCATTCTCCCTTCATTGTTCTTTGCAGTCTTACTCTTGCGTAATGCATTTGTGAACATAGTTGTTTTCTCGCTTCTGAAGTGGCTTTTAGTTTTGACTATGTTAATGCCTTCATGTGTAAAATACGTGTTTGATTTGTTTGTTACTTTTCCCAGAGCTGAAGAAGTCCCTGTACGCCATCTTCTCCCAGTTTGGGCAGATCTTGGACATTCTGGTCTCTCGCTCCCTCAAAATGAGGGGGCAGGCCTTTGTTATCTTCAAGGAGGTCAACAGTGCATCCAATGCCCTCCGTTCAATGCAGGGTTTTCCTTTTTATGACAAACCGATGGTATGCTTGTCGTTCGTTTTCAGCCGCTTTGATCCCAAAGTCTGTTCGAATGATATCTTGAATGCGTTGACGGCAGGATTGTGAGATTGATGCTGTGTTCCATTTACCTCAGAAGTCAGAGCTGGGAATGATGTCACAGTCGAGTTCAGCGCATTTCAGTGCAACAAATCGGAAAGCCTTTTAGCAAAACCAATTGTAACCTGGTTTATTGTAAGCCCATGTAGTAATACCAGATACACATAACATGATATTTTGCACATTTTAAACACTGTAGCAACATGGTCAACGGTAGTGGCTGGACAGTACTGTGTGTATGATTCATTTAATGAGAACAAGTGCTAATAAACATATCATAATTACAGCTTTCACTTTTGTTGAAGGCTGCAGCCATCTTGAATTTTGAGCTTAGGGTTGCAGATTTTCCTCTAACTTCAGAGTCGGAACTCCGACTTCAGAGTCCCCTGACTAAGCACTGGGAAATTTTTACCTCCAAGTTCATATGGAACGTAGCATGATGGCATGACTTGTATATTTTTCAGATTTTTGAATATTTCGAACTTTATTTACAAACAGGATTATTTGAGCACATTTTACAACATGCATGGTACACAAGTTTTATGATTGGAAATTATGCTGTTTTTGCTAAACACAACTTGGGTCACTTAGTAGTCCAGCACTTAGTATCGGTATACTGTTGTCTCATGGGGAAAGTCCTGAAAGAATATTTCAACAGGTATAGTTGGTGCTGCTTTGCTGTTTCCAGAATTTGTAGCCATGACACTGCTTCTGTTGATCTGCATGCTCATGCCTTGCAGAGGATTCAGTACGCCAAGTCCGATTCAGACATAATCGCGAAGATGAAGGGCACGTACGTAGAGCGTGACCGCAAGAAGGAGAAGAGGAAGGGGAAAGGTCCCGAAGCCGCGGGGGTGAAAAAGGGAGCCGGAGCTGCAGCTATGGGTCCTGGGGTGCCTGCGGCCATGCCTGTGAGTGTCGACTTCCTCTTTATCCCGGCATGTCATGTGACCGCCTGGTACCGTCCACTGGGAATATTGGCATGATAAAATCTGCGACTCGGGTCAAAGGCTTCATGTAAAACTGGCCCCTTTCCGCATTTAAATACCAATTATTTTGTGTGTTTGTGTTTTATTAGCGGTGCGATAATACTTAATACATGTCCAAGTCAGAATCAGTCAAAACGATAACAAGAGACACTGAATACATTGCAAGAACAGTGGCAGATAATATGCAGCAAGCTACTTTGTCATATTCAGAACTTTGCCAGCAGTTATTTTGAAAGTTAAAGAATAAAATAATTGAATGTGACAGTGAAATGCATGTCATTGGAGCGTATTTGTGCACCTCCCGGTGGTAGACTGTAAAACGCACTGGAGCACTCTAATGGAGTGCCGTGTATTCTGTATGCACCCTGTGTTGCTCCTAAAGATGTTTTATTTTCAGCTGCATTTAGTAGATTTTGAATGTGACTGTGGCTCGTGTTTTATCGGCCTCTCCGTCTTTCTCAGGGCATGCCTCCCATGAACCAGGCCCCGCGGATGATGCCCATGCCCGGACAGCCACCTTACATGCCACCGCCTGGCATGATGCCACCCCCAGGCATGGGTCCAGGACAGATGCCCCCAGGTGCCATGCCCCCTGGTCAGATGATGCCAGGGCAGATGCCTGGGCAGATGCCTCATGCCCAGCAGGTTAGCATAATTTACGCCTGGTTAATGGGGTGGGGGGGATTATACCTTGTTTGCACTGACCTAACACCCGTCTTTTTTTTTCCCCACAGGTTTCAGAAAACCCACCCAACCACATCCTGTTTCTTACCAATCTTCCCGAGGAAACCAATGAGCTCATGTTGTCGATGCTCTTCAACCAGTCAGTACTTTTTTTTTTTCTTTCCTCTTCATGTTTGTCCTTCACTGTTGTCTTGGGTCTGTATTGGTATAACTGTCCCATGTGACTGCATTTCTGTATCATGGTAGACATCGTATATCGTGATACGAGATGTGTTGGTTAGCTTAGTGTTTCCCAATCCGGTCCTCAGGGACCCAGACAGTCCAAGTTTTTGTGGAGCCAAGAGGGAGCATAAGGTATTGACTGTCTGGCAGGGACCTCGGAGGGATCAAAAATGTGGACCGGCTGTGGGTCACCGGGGAGCGGATTGGGAAACGCTGGGTTAGCTAGATAACTTGTTGAATTTACAATACACCAGTTTAAATGGAGTTGCTTTGTTCCTTTTCATTTAGCCCGGACTGTCTTTAATCTGACCGTTATCTCGCTAACCCTAGGGCTTATTTATAGTGGAATATAACTAAAGTGCTAAGCTTCTCCTCAATGGTCCTATTGTGATTTGTGCCTTGAATGTGAGCATTTAACGTCGGCGTGAGTCTTTAGTCTCCCACTGCCATTGATATATAAGCAGCCAGAATTAATCTGAATGGAGACCTTTCCTGCATGCATGCACATCTGTCACCTCTCACCGTGGGTGGAGCTCCGTTGTGCTGTGATGGCTGCTGAATGCTCACTCTCATCTATAGGTTCCCTGGGTTCAAGGAGGTGCGACTCGTCCCTGGGCGCCACGACATCGCGTTCGTGGAGTTTGAGAATGAGGTGCAAGCAGGGGCTGCCAGAGAGGCCCTGCAGGGCTTTAAGATCACCCAGAACAACGCCATGAAGATCTCCTTTGCCAAGAAATAAGCAGATCGGCGAAGCTCACAGGCCGAGATCTCATGCCCCTCCCTCTCCTTAATAGTGCACCATGTCATACTCATTCTGTCCCTGTCACACATGCCCCCTCCAAAGTTGCGTTTTGCTTCCATGGTAACGTAGATATCCCAAACACGGAAGAAAAACCTTTTTTTTTTTTTTTTGTATGAAGCTAGCTGTATCGAGAGAAGGTAAGGTGACCTTATCTCTTCTGTCTTGCATTCCCCCAACACTCTCATGGGTATGTTTACTTTTTTTTGGTAATGGACTACTGAAGGGGTACAGGTCACGCTTTTTTTAATATTTAATTTTTT
>JABFEB020000036.1:10004925-10015905 GCA_019775895.2 Stomatorhinus ivindoensis | reverse complement strand
CCCCCCCCCCAACAGCTGTGCAGTCCTGTGCGTCTAGTCCATGTGGTCGAGGAGCGACATGCCAGGAGGCTCCACAGGGGTTTACATGTCTGTGCCCCCCCGGCTGGTCTGGTCGGACATGTCAATTGGGTGAGCAAGCATTTCATTATTATTACTGTTGTGTGTGTGTGTGTGTGTGAGTTTGCATAGATCACATTTGAGGACCAAATTGTCCCCAAAGTGTAGTAAAACCTTAAATTTCCCTACTTTTGGGGACATCTTTTGAGGTCCCCATTTGGATAACCTCAGTTTTATAAAAATCTGTGATTGCAATCAGAAAAGTAAACATGTCAAAAGTCTTGTATTTGGGTTGGTTACTTATGGTTAAGGTTAGGGATTGGTAGGGGTTAAGGGTGTCGTTATTGGGATTAGGGGTTTTCCCCTAAAAATTAATGGATGGTACACATTTAGATAGGAACATCAACTTGTGTGTGTGTGTGTGTGTGTGTGTGTTTGGGTTAGGTCTATATTATATATCCCCGACAATGACAAATCTTTTTTTTGTGGGGACCAAGATCTGTGACTGCAATAAAAAAAAGTAAAAATGCCAAATGTCTCGTGGCCAACAGCATTTTATACAACAGGTAAAGCCGCAAAAATGATTTTAGCCCACCCTGCTAAATTCAGCCCTGCCTGAACGGACTGACATTACGGCCAGCGTGTCTTCTGCTTGGTGCCCTGTGAGATAGGCTACAGGGCCCCTCCTGTGCCGCCTGAGATGGGCTACAGGGCCCCTCCTGTGCCGCCTGAGATGGGCTACAGGGCCCCTCTTGTGCTGCCTGACCAGGATAAGCGGTTGGGAGAAGGATGGATGCAAAAACATTTTTCAAAAGTATCCAGTAATAGAGGGTGTCTCAAAAAGACGCTTATAATGCAATCTTCAGAAGAGGCACAATGCAGCTATTAAATACTTTCATCCATCCATCCATCCACAAGTTTTCCAGCTGATTATACAGTACAAGGTCACAGTGATCCAGGAGTCCATCTGAGGTACTGCAGGCTGCACGGGAGCGATGCACCAATGCAGGGATGAAAGCAGACATCTTCCCCAGATACGTGCATCTGCTCCGCAAGTGAATCACAATGTAGAGATTATTGTTGTTGTTGTTATTAATACGTCGTACATTGTTTTTGAGGCTTCCCACCTGTCAAGTGCCTCAGGCTGCTTATTCACCAAACTTTGCTCAATTATTAACTGGTCCCTGCAACTGAAAATCTTTTGGCATGATGGAATGCGGACGTGTCACATGTTGTTGCGCACGACGTCTGCACCATCCCATAAAGAGGCGTGGGACCGCCGGTACAGCCCCGCATACGGTTGAGCGCCCAGCGGGGTCCGTGAGTCCCGCCATCGAGGCTACGTCGGGCTCCCAAAGGAAACACCTGCAAGCTGCTTTCGCAGTGGGGCGGGTGCCATCGAAAGTCCCCTCGCCGATGTCAGCCTGTTCTTGTGTGATGCAGGGGAAGGAACGCGGTTCCTCGCAGATGCCATGTCTGATGGTCTGTCGGAAGTTAGCCAAAACCAAGTCCTCTGTCAAAGATAAAATAATCCCCCGTCTCTCAGTTAACCTCCAATATTCTGAAAGTGGGCAAATCTCTGTGTCCTCAACTCAGACACCAATGAATGTGAGGCGGGCGTGTGCGTCAACGCCCGGACCTGCCGTAACCTGATTGGAGGATACCTCTGCGAATGCCTGCCGGGCTGGACTGGGCCCAACTGTGACATTAGTGAGTAATGGGGGCCGAGGATGCGTTATCTTTGTGGGAAGCTGGAAAAAGACGCCTGCAGCCTGATAAAACATGGAAAAGAGGATACATGTTTAAAGAGATATACACGTATCGGCCTATATGCTGGAGTACTCATCACAGATACAAATGAAAAAGAATGACCATAGTAGGAGGGTTATCTTTTTGGTACTGACTCATGTGTCCTTCACAGTGAATGCCAGCTGCCAGGGAAAATGTCTGAATGGGGGTCATTGTGAGGTAGGACCCTGCTGGTCTGTGATATCTTTGCTTTTCTTTCTGTGACTGGGGTAAATGAATGAGCTTGTTGCTCATTAGAATCTTGATGGCTTGTTCTCACCATCTGCGACCTGCAGGAGTCTCTGTCCGGCCGCAAGTGTCACTGCCTGCCAGGTTTCACTGGGAAGCATTGCCAGATGGGACCCGTGACCTGCGAGAGCGCCCCCTGCTTGCATGGAGGGCACTGTGTGGAGCAGATGGGGGGGGAGATGTTATGTCACTGCCAGTTAGGCTACACAGGAGCGCACTGCGAGGTTGGTCAGCCTGTCCGTCTTTCCCATTTTCTACCTGTCTCATTGGTGCTTTTTTAAACCCCCCCCCCCCACCAACACCTTCTCAACTGCCTCTCCAGGTTGTGGTGGACCTATGCAATCCCAATCCATGCCAGCAGGGGGTGCCATGCCGTAGCACAGAGGGTGGTTACCTGTGTGGTTGTCCAGATGGTGAAGAATGCAGGAGCTTGCAGGATGCCTGTCATGGGCAGCACTGCTCAGGTAAAAGACCCGAAAGTCAAAAGTAAAGAGTTGCTTTGGTTGCTAAATGAGATTTTTTTTCCCCTTTCTTGACACCACACATTTTCTGCTTCTGCCCATATTGTTTTCTTCTCATACCTTGATTCTAGGTGCCATGTCGGGTCCAGGAGGAGCTGGCATGAGTTTGTACATGGTGCCGGTGGGTGCGTTGGCACTGCTTACGGCCGCTGGCTGCGTCTGCTGTGTCCTGCTGCTGTCTGAGCTGCGCAGGCGGCGGCAGAAGCAGCAACAGCAGCAAACACAGCGGTCGCCACAGGGTGAGGGAATCAATAACCAGCGAGAGTTCATCACTCTCATCCGCAATCTTGATCAGAGCGCGCCCCTGCCGCCCTCTCAGCCCACTTTGTCAGAGCTACAGCGCCACTCTGAGGAGATCGAACTCACCCTGCCTCCATGCCCTACCTCAGCCAATCAGGATAATGCCTTGAAACTGTCCCGGGTGACAAAGCAGGACATCTCCAACCGTGAGAGGGAAAAACTCAATCGCTTCCACCTCCCAGACAACCAGGAGCTTGAGGTATGACTCAGGTCGCCACCAGCCCAGGACCTGCAGGTCTCAGTTGAGCCCTGAGATGACCCTTGACCTCTGAACCCAGGTCAGTCTCCAATCAGATGCTCTGAGCCGATGCTGAAGCCTCAGAGAATTACTTTTTAATTCCAGGCTCTTTGCTGACCAAGCCATGTTCTGAGCAGGAAGATGAACAAGACTTTAGGAATTGACAGGGGTGAGAGGGTGTCTCTGTATGTTTCCCTCCTTTCTAGCTGGGTTCAAACACAAGAGGTTGCCCTGATGGAGAGGAATTCGCTACAGGGTGAAGTGTAGTCCTTGACCCCTTGACATACGCCTCAGATATTCAAAGGGCTCTGCTGGTCACACTGCCATGAGTCTTATAACTGACGGACCACAAATCAACAGGGACAGAGTTAGTATGCTGCAAGACCTGCTGCAGTGGCAGGGGCACTGATCCTTGGGGTGTCATTTCCCCCCCACTGGACACTGCGTCCAACCTGTGCCTATTTCTTGAGCTGCGGCGAAGGTTTTCACAAGGTTCCGGAGAGCACCATGAACCCGCAGATGCACGGCAGATCATTTTGCACCGGTGATCTTCTGCAGAAGCCCTTGCTCTCTGCGTCATCTCTGTGTGCCCCCGGGGGACTTTGAGATCCCTGGCTCTGAATCCGAGAGGCTACGGCCAACCCGGAGCACTAGCTGCCTGGGAAGTCGAGTCTCTGCCCTAAGCCTGAGGCAAGAAGAGCTGGATTTTGATGGGACTTAGAGGATCAGCCCCGAAAAAGAGAGACGTCTGTAAATGAGAGGAAGCAAAAACAAGAGGAGATAACACAAGTGGACCCTGTGCTGTGACGCAGAGATTGTAAACTGGGTATGGTCTTTATGCCTGTGTAAATGATGTGCCTGTGTACATGCTGTTTATAAAGATATGATCTCCGCTATTGATTATTGATATTTTGTACTGTGGTTTTGTCTCAGAATGGCACCAAATCTGCTTCGACTTCTGCAGCTGAAATTTGGTTCTTAGCAGGTGTGAGTTGTGATTAAAGCTCATGTACAATGTTTCACAGTTTTTTTGCGTGTTTATTTGGATATGGGTGTGCCAGTTACCCTTACAGTGCAATAGCTCCAATACCAAGACAATGTGTGGTATTTATATTAAAGAAATTGGCTTTTGTGTGGACCTGTTTATTCTGCACGGAGAATCCAATGATCTCCAATGAGCTTTCAGCAATGAGCCTTCAGGTTGATAAAAGCACATTGTCTGCAGCTCAAGCTACAATCACAAGGAAGATCCAATACATGAGGATGAACCAACCAATCAGGATACGATTGCCACTGATAGGGGGGTGGTACCCACTTTAAGAAAAAGTTGCATAATGGAGTGAGAGTCACCTGACCTCTGCAGACACGGTCAGGGCCAAAACCATGTGGTCTTCCCACCTCCCCCCATCCCCGTGGAAACGTAGGAAAGAGTGAAACCCTAACCAGGTCAGCAGCATGTACACAGTGTATCTGTCTAACTAGTCTGCAGGATTAAAATCATGTGATAGTTACTCAGCTTCATTCTTGATTAATATTAATATTAATCAATAGTATTAATACACAAATGAGCATAATTCATTGTAATATTCAGTCTCGCTTTTAAGATTCCATTTAGGTAGCAATAATGTTACTTGTGATCTGTGAGTTTGGATTAACACTACTGCCACCTAGTGTCATGACTCTTGTTGAAATGACATATTTTGAACGCACCATTCGTATTGAAAATTAGAAACTGGTACAGAATCTTTTACAGTGTTTACAGTCAGTTTCTGCTCACAGTGTGTTATATTTCAACTTACTACTGAATAACAATTGAAGGAAAATACTCATTCAGAATCAATTTTAGAAAAAGTATTGAAAGGAAAAGTAGGCACATTTCAGTGTTTCTTTTAAAATATGAGCTTTTTTCATTTTTTTATTTCACGATAATACTGTCAGCATATTTTTCAGAATTGTTAAGGGCATCATTCATTTGAAGCATATCTTGTTATGTTATTTAAATGAGCTTAAAGCAAATATCTAGTTACTAGATGCTCGCGGTTTCCAGTGCGTTTAGCATGACTTCGTGCATATCAGACGTCTGTCCAGTCACAGTTTAGCAGGAGAAGCATTTTATTATTCTCATTACTGGCATGGACTGAACATTTTGCAGATGACTATGAACAATAGAAACATGTAATGTTATTTAAACTTGGATACATCTGGGATTTTAGCAAGTTGCATATTTAGCTTACTTACTAATGAAGATATTATTTTAAAATAATGAATTTATAAATACAGTTTGGCCATTTATCCTTATATTCTTCAAAGTAAATGATTTATCAGATATGAAGTGGTTTGGGATGCAGTGTTTGAGTCTCACAGATCCATCTATTCTGATCTTCACAGGGCTCATCCCTCCATTCATTGCATTCAATGCTATTAATGACACAGTTTGCTGTTTTGCCTGCTGAACGCTGGTCCTTATTGTCCGGCTCCCCAAATAACCAGAATCTGGAAAACAAAGAGCCAGGTGTACTAATTAAGTTACTGTGTCTATAGCACAAATAGAGAAATATCTACACTGAAGGTTTTAACCGAATGTAATGGGTTTTCTGGTAAGTAAGACAGCTGTGAGTAGAAGTGGAGGAACTTCAGAGCGGTTTCACATCCTGGTTTCTGGTTTGTTTGGTAACAGGCAGGTTATACATGAAAGATTTCATACTTCTGCTTCAGATCAGTACCATCCACCCAGCGCCAAACTCCCTCCTCCGCACTGTAAGTCAGTCCAATCCAGTAACTGCTGTTTCTCTCATTGCTGATGAAATCCTGAACAGAAGACAATGAATGACTGATGCAGCACTGCTGAGACACACTGTCTACACTGACACATACTGGATGCTCACACGAGCCACAGGGCACGCTGTCAAAGGAGCCACGCCGAGATCAGGCCAGTCACCTGCTCCTCTTTGCTGTTTACAGTCACCAAGTGAGCCGCCTCCTTCATGCAGTTATTCTGACTTTCATTCCAGGTCGTTACATTTGTAGAGAAATAGTAACACTTGGCGTTGTGCCTCTCCCAGCCATGAGGACAGGGATCACAGACTTGCCCTGCAAAGACACAAGAAAAACTGAAGGCTGAAGGAAACACTGAGAATGAGAAAGTCAAAATTTCATTGAAATATGTAAATTAAGCTGAGAGTTAAAGTGTAAATTTACCTGTTTCAGTGGTGTGACAGTAATTCTGAATGAGTGGTAATTTACTTAACAGAGCATCATAGTTTTTTTGTATTTCCTTCTTATCTTTTTGCAAATTGCTGCATTGCTGCTGAAACTTATTCTTCTCAGTGACTAGCTTATTCTTCGTCTCCTCTAACATCATATGATTTTTCTGTAGCTGTTTATTTTGTTCCTGCAGGTGTGTCATGTTTTTAACTGTGATGCTGCAATTTTTCTGTAGCTGGTCATTTTGTTCCTGTAGATAAGTCATGTCATTAAGTTCAAGGAGAAGCTGCTCCTTCTCATTAGCCAGGATGCTGTAGTTTCCCTGTATCTGGTTCCGCTCATCAAGCAGGATCCTGCAGTCGTCAATGTGCTGTTTGGGCTTAACTTCCGTCACTGAAAAGTTTTGGGGGTATTTGGTGTCTGTTACTAGTTCTAATAATTACGTACATTAAAACATATGAATACAAGTTACACCTTAATATAACACTAATATTCTTATAAACATAATAGAAAGACAGAGGTAAATTCTGCAGTTAGAGCTTACATGATCACTACCAATATATATTTGGAAATTTAAATACTCATCTTAGGCAAACATGGTAGGAAACCATTGTCAAGCAAATGGATGGACCTTCAACCTGCTGTATAAAGTCTAAACTTAAAGAGTATATCATTAGATTGTTATTTTTAAAGCTTTTGATTGAATTAACTTTCCTATATGTCATATTGGCAGTTTTCCATAATGAAATGTGTATTGCATCACACTACAAAGAGAAGTATAGATAAATACATACAAACACTGATTCATACTCACAATAGACACCCAGAATTATTACGGAAATTAACAGCAGGAAACATAGCACCCCTAGGCACACCGTACTCCGTCTGCAAGAATGGGCGCTGGATCCTGTGGTCTTCAAACTGTCTGACGAAACTGACATACAAAGAAGTTTTATTCAAGTGTCTTCATAAACTCTTCACATGCAGTTACACTCTGCTTCTGCGACTAGAACTGTCAGCTTTAACTAACTAATCGAGTTGGTGTGTCTTATATGCATTCATACAGCTGGATATGAAGTTCATTAATTAGCCTGTAATAGTGTCTCTCACTGAACTGCAAACCTGACAACAGCATTCTTCTGATCCTTATATATAATCTTTCATTTCACCCCCAAGACTGAACAGGATAAGCAGGTAGGAAAGTGATGGATTCTTTTTCATCTCTCTGTGAAAACCTCTTTATGAAAGTGTCATTTCTTAATAAATCTTTCTATGTCTTCAGTTGGAACTGCTTGACTTACATTAACTCCTCACCTTTTTGTCCATGGGAGCGGTTTGAGATGTTTACCTCAGAATAGACAACATCTTCCTCTGGCTTTACTGGAAACGTAGAGATGAGAGATGTTTGTTGATTGTTTCTTAAGGATTTAATTTGCATTTCAAATGCAACAACCTCTCAGTGCTTGAAGTGGGTACCGTTGTTCTGTCAAGTTGAGCTACTTTGGCGAGTTAGACTACCGTAGTGCTCATCGATAGCCCTAACCATAACTCTTACCCTAACACTAACCCCCCAAAAACCCCTACCTCAACCATAACTTGAACCCCTAAAACCTAACCCTAATCCTAAAACGGTGGAACTGCACATGCACCGAGAGGTTCGATAGTACGTCTCGATAGGTAGCTCAACTCGTCAGAACACCAGTGCCTCTTTGTTTTCCTGTTGAAAGTGCAGGTGTTGTGCACCAAACTGCCCCCTGCCACGGATCGCCCCCCCTGACGTAATCGCCACAGTGAATAGTGAAAATGTATTGACTTTTGATTACTTTTGCTGTTTTGTTCGATGTCATATCATTTCCAGGGGGGTATTCCATGAAGGAGGATTTCTTGCTTAGCCAGATAACTTCTTGGATTTAAGGTAGTCTGGGCTAAATGGACTTTATTTTCATTCCCCTACATTTAGCCCAGACTACCTTAAATCCGACAAGTTATCCGGCTAAGCATGAAATCCTTCTTCTTGGAACAGCCCCCAGGTGTGAAGTTCCGAGTTCGAAGCTAATCGCCACATCATAGAAGAAAGAAAAGGAAAAATATTGCTGCAGGATGATTTCAACAAAGTGTCAAACATATTTAGATAGATAGATAGATAGATAGATAGATGTCGAAGCAAAATGTACCCTTAAAAGTATATCATTCAAGTACATAAATCGCTTCTTGTGACTTAAAGCGACTGTATTTGCACGAACAACAATAGCGTCAAATAACAGCAAGCGAGTAATTTTTTAAGCGAGTGAGTTTTTTAGTCTGCTTAAGGCAAGAAAAATAAAGTTGCTGCGAGCGGTCAATCCGTAGCTGAGGGACAATTTAGAGCACAAATACTTTAAATACATCTGTATAGTAACACAAAAGTTTGGAATACTCAAAGTATTAACAATAATCTATCCGATTTGACATATACCATTGGATGATAATAATAACAACATCAACAGTAATAAAAATAACGTGGATATTTGTCCAAACTACCATAATAAATTTTAGTTTGGGTTTAATTAGGATTAAAATTCATGCAGGCCTACACCAGAAAAAAATACTGAATTTAATATTTTATCAATTCATGAAATAGAACTACAACAAAAGTATTCACTCCAGTAAAATGCCCAATTCTGAAATCAATCTCAATAATTGCTCCACACTACTCATTTTCTCGTCTTTCCTGGTAAATTTGCATATAAAGTAAAAATTGCGCAAAACGCGTGAGATATGAAACTAAAATTTCAAAGTGGCAAAAATGTACGTGTAGACTGAACATTTAGACAATAAGCGTGAAATATAAAGGATTTTTTTTTTTTAACAATAAGGTTATCTATACCAGCCCTGCAGCCTCCGCTTCCTGTAGCAGAAATGACATTTGGTATGACCCGTGTCTCTCCTTTTTATAAAAGTTTGTCTTTGGACATTTATATTAGAAATTCTCGTAATACTTAGGCTAAGAATACTTACCACGATCCTTGGTATTTACGTTCTTAAGATGTATGACAGAATAAACCGTGTCCGTCATTTAAAAAGATGGACTGTAATGACGACCGAGGTGAACAAGTGAAAGCAAATGAAAAACAGAATTGATTTGGTGAGACTGAAGTAGAATATTTCCATTACGTGTGGCTCTCAAAAACAGCGACACACATAATTTCTTCCTGCCTTTCATTACTGAAATCGTACGCCCCGCGTTTTTTCTTGTATGTATTTATTATAACACTGTTATGACGGCAAGGTCATTATCACATTATTACTTTTGTATATTTGTATTTTGCGCTCTTCTGCTGGACAGGGGTTGTGGTTACAGGATGTGCCAGCATTAATCAAGACTAATTATTGTTCCCTGTCTGACCAGCATATTAGGCTGTTAAAGAGAGAGCTTTCCTTATGTCTTTAATCGTTAGTTTGCCGTTAGCTTGGGTAGAGCAGTCAGGGTCCGAAAGGCTTTTCTTCAGTCTTGCTTTTCTGAGTTACAGCTTAATAAATAATAATAAATAAATATAATAAAAACAAATCCTCATGTTAAACACAGAAAAAAAAACAGAAGCACTACTAGTTGGTTCCAAGGCTGTATATAGATAAATATAAATGTAAATAAAAATTAATAAACAAATAAGTAAATAAATAAACAGTGTGAGACTTTGCAGGAGTGCTACTACAATTCATGTTTGTTGCATGAGAAACGTCTGCAGCTCTTTCCTTCAGATGACTGATTTTCAGCCTTATTCTGATCTCAGCGACTTACCGCAAAGCTTAATAAATGTGCAACCACAGAATGAGGAAGTGTAGGGTAGCACAAGATGCCTTTGAAAGAAAAAAAACAGTAGCTAAAACATAACTATTGCATAATGATTTTCATGCAATTCCTTTGCTAGTAAGTACGGCTCCTGTGTGCTCACTGTATATGCAGGGCCACATAAAGACATGGTTGGACCCCTGAAAAAACTTCTACCAAGTGTTCCCCCACCCAAAACCATCCATCCATCCATCCATTATCTATACCCGCGTATCCTACTGGGTCGCGGGGGGTCCGGAGCCTATCCCGGAAGCAATGGGCACGAGGCAGAGAACAACCCTGGACAGGGGGCCAGCCCATCGCAGGGCACACACACACACCTATGGGCAATTTAGCAACTCCAATCAGCCTCAGCATGTCTTTGGACTGTGGGGGGAAACTGTAGTACCTGGAGGAAACCCCACGACGGCACAGGGAGAACATGCAAACTCCACACAACATGGAACCCCGGCAGAGACTCGAACCCGGGTCCCAGAGGTGTGAGGCAACAGTGCCAACCACTGCACCACCATGCTGCCCCCCATCCCAAACCGAAGCTACCATTATCCACGCTCAGACTTTCATATCACTCATGAACCCACTCTAATGTCTGGGCCTGTGAAAATCTTCCTTTCTCCACTATTCAATTCAATTCAATTTATTTTTATATAGCGCCTTTCACAACAGAGTTGTCGCAAAGCACTTTACATGGATGTGCTGTGATACATAAAACATCATTAGAGAGTAATACAGGATGGGGAAAAGAAGGAAAGAAATTAAATAAAGAAAGGTCAACTGGCTGCCCTCCCGCCCCC
>JABFEB020000036.1:9989738-10002728 GCA_019775895.2 Stomatorhinus ivindoensis | reverse complement strand
TGAAATATAGGCCACGCCCATACATACTAACAAGCAAAATGATGCATGAAAACAGTGCACGTGTAACACTTATGAACCTATTTTGGGTCCACATAGTAGTGCTACTGGCTAGTTCTAGGTTTGATGGGAGTGGTGGGGGAAAAGTAAACCTTTAGTAAATATTGATAATAGAACATGAAGAATGATGAATACATTTATATACGTTTGCATTTAGATGGACAAAATGTAAATCTACCTCCATATAACTTATGGATTTAGATATTGTTTGTTTTGGCTTTCTGAGTCCAGTGGTTAAATCAGTTATTCATAGTTTAAATCTAGTTATGTCATAGTTCAGTTTTGCTAATGTTTGACTGTGCACGAATTGTATCAAATAATTATTTTGTGTCTATTTATAATCACCTAGTATGTCCTTATTTAAATTCTCTATCCAGTATCTTTAGCACCTATTACATCGTATACCATTCAGGTATAATAATATCCAAGGTTTGCTATACCGTTCAATTTAGCATAACGATGTCCAAAGGTTATTATACAGTTCAGTTCAGTCCATCATATCCTAACTGCACACGTTGTCAGAAATTCAAAGTTCCCTCTACTCATGCTTCACTGTTGCTCCATGGGTCTAGCTCATCATCCTGATATGAACTCTGTTCAGTGGATCCCTGTTCAGCAAAGCACATGCATGAATATCCATTCCAAATCTTTGTAAGAGTCAATTTAGTGCAGAAAAAAACAATTTATCGTGGTTTAAAACATTTCTTCCATTTTCCTTTAGTTAATATAAAAAATCTTCGTGAACCACATAAGCTATAAAACCAAGTTTAGCGAGGTTTCTTTGTACCGTATTCTAAATGCTATGGCAGCCTGCTGTTAGCACTCGCTGCAACCAGCCTTAACTGCTTCTGCAAATAAAAACCTGTGCTCTCCACGTTATGTCCTGACATCACCTCACATTCTGCATACAATCGTATTTTGCAGTTTATTGTTCGATTACATTGTCAATCTCTCATTGTCTGTAGTACCAAGTGGCCACGAGGAATCAGCAGCTGGGAGTGGCACTGGACATACTGGGATGTTTCGTAGGAAACTCCAGCATGAAATTAGCCAGCAGCTGATGCGAAGAAAAACGCAGCCAGAAGCATCAGCTTTGGATGGTGCAGGCAGCTCCACTCCGAGCCCCAAACCCACCTCCAGTGATCCTAAAGGTTTATATTAGTCTCAGTCTTTTATATGATGAGGATACATTTTCACAGATGATTTATTTTCAATGTGTGACTAATAACTGAACATGACATTACTTGTATAGTCATTTGCTAAACTACTACAGGCATGTGGGGTTTGCATATTTGAATCAAAAGGTAAATGAAGGCCCACAAAAATATATTAACACATTAAAGTTTCTTCTCTGGCTGCTTCTGGTTCTAGATAATATCTAATATTTTGTAATTCTGGATGTTACCCTGACTAGCTGCTCAGTAATGTTTTGTGTCCCACTCTTTTTCTCTGTGTTGTAGAACGACTGGAGGACCTTTATTTTAAAGGGGCTATAATTGGCCGTGGGGGTTATGGAAAAGTATATGCTGGGATCCGGAAACAAGACGGATTAACAGTAAAATATATCTTACATTAGATCCCAACAAGCATATACATATGATATGTGCAGTCTTTATGGACTCCGTGTGCTTAGAAGGAGTGCATTTGTGTTTATGTTAGTTTTCATATCTGTTCAGTTCTGTGCAAATTCTCCCTATAAAAATAATCTGTAATCTTCCCAGGTTGCAATCAAAGAAGTCCTCAAAGAGGAAACGCGAGAGGTAAACATGGTAAGTAGCATGTAGGGCTCCACACTAACATTTAAAAGGGGATAAGTGTGTTTCCTGCTCCCTGCATTGCCTCTTATCTGCTTCAACAACTCCACAGCCTGCGCTTGGGGGGAAGATGCCCAAAGAGGTGGCCTTGATGATGCAGCTGAGCATCCCACCAGCCTGCCCCTACATCGTGCAGTTTATTGAGTGGTTCGACGGTCCGGAATTCTGCTCAATAGTGATGGAGAGACCTGAGCCGTGTCAGGACCTTCATCGCTACAACATTAACTGCGGTGGCTCCCTGAGTGAGGAGGTGGTACAGCTGGTGCTGCTACAGCTGCTACTGGCCCTCTTTCACTGTGAGGACAGGGGCGTCCAGCATGGTGACATTTCGGCCAAAAACCTCCTCATCCAGACAGAGTCTCTACAGGTTAAGCTGATTGACTTTGGAGGTGGGAGTTTTTACAAGGACATCCTCAAACTAAAATACTTGGGTTAGTGAAAAAAAGATGTTAATTATACAAAAATATCGCTGCTTCATACTCTCTGTAAAATAGTGAGATGTAAAGTAAGTTTATCAGTGTCTGTGGCATCTTCTCTCTCATCTCATTCATTTTTTCTGATTTATATGAGCAGCACAGCTGAATTTGGATAACATGTACACCGTCATGTATATCATAACAATGTTCTTCCGCCTGGTGTGCGGAACGATACCCACTTGGAGTCAAGAAACTGGGTCTCTGCAATTTCCGAGAGCAGTCTCAGAAGGTTAGTGTCAGCAATGTCACACTGACCATGCCTGATGAGAGAGCCTTCTCACTTTAAATCATATCCCAACTCCAATGTCTATTTTCAGAATTTCATGGTTTAATGGATCGGTGCTTGAGCCAAACCAGTCATCCGACTTTGGAGGAGATTGCTTCGCATCCTTGGTTCCAGAAGAGCTGGCAGTCAGACTTGGGCAAGACCTAGGTAATAATAAACTCTTCACTTTGTCATATGGCCTTCCTCAAAGCAAAATACTCAATATAAAAGCCATTTTATTGCTTTTAACTTTGTCATATTGCCAGCCTCAAAACAAAATATACATTATAAAAGCTATTTTATTCCTTTCGATATGGCGTGGCCACATTCAGATACCTTCCTGACCGTTCCGTACAGACTGTGCGCTTTTTTCGTTATTTATTCAGTAATTTTACTTTTGCTCACAAATAGCTCTCCGGATTTGGTGACCTACAACAGTAGAACACTACTGGCTACAGGAAATCAGATGTCTGTGCTAATTTCAACTACTTCTAAGCCTGACCCATCGTGGCCGTGGACACTATGCTACTCGGAAGACAACAACAATGGATGCGATGCTAACCCATTGCAAGGAACAAAGAAGCGCTGGGGAAAACATGGCGGCATTCAAAACAGTATGAGAGAGCAAGCTCATTGCTTCTGTGTATCCTGCTGGCTAATGAATAGTCACTGGTCTCATAAGCTAGACGACCTCGGAGCCAGAGTTACTTTCCAGCGAGATACAAGGGACTGTAACCTGTCATGCTTTACTGAAACTGCCTCCAGCTGAACGTCACTACGACTAAGGAGCTGGTGGTGGACTTCAGAAGGAGACAACATGACCACAGGCCCCTCACCATCAATGGAGCTCCAGTGGAGAGGGTGAGCAGTTTTAAATACCTGGGCATCCACATCTCGGAGTGACATGGACTGAGCATATCTGTGCCCTGACAAAAATGGTGAAGCAGCGCCTGTACCACCTGTGGCAACTGAGAAAGTTTGGGGTTCCCCCTGCTGTCCTTAAGGCTTTCTACTCGGGCTGTTGAGAGCATTGTTACGTGCCGTAAGTTGACTCGTGTACAGAGTCCTCGATGCTCCCTGCCTCATCATCGTTTTCCGGCTGCATCTCGGCTCCGCCTCCCTACCAGACTCCACCCCCATCCCCTCCGATGCCCTGATTGTCACATCTGGGCTCCGCCTTCTGACCAAGCTTCACATCCTGACCAGACTGCGCCTCCCGATCAGAGCCCGCCCCATCCCTTCCGATGCCTAAGTGCGTAAGGAGTGACTGCCGTTTTGTTTCAGCGATCGTGGTGTTTATCATTGTTTTGGTCAGGGAGTTAGGATTAGTCTTTGTCATTTCGTTTTCACTTATTTTCGTTACCTTTAGTGTTAGTTTAGATTGGGACGTTTGCGTTAGCTGTTTTGGTGGTTGTTTTGGCCTAAGTCACTCCCGAAGTCTGTTGCACCTTCTGTGTTGTAAAGTCTTTGTGAATAAAAATAGAAAAATACAAAAAAAGATCCCGTTGTGTCCTGTGTTCCCCTTTCCCAACACCGATTTGTCCCGTCTTCCCCTTTCCCTCACCTACACCTTTCTGGCGATCCCCAACCCTAGACTGGGGATCGTAACAAAAGGCAACAAGTCATACTCACTGTTGCTGGAGAAGGAGAGAGAGCCAAAGACGGAGCTTTCTCCGCACGTACCTCTGTCCCCTGGGCTTTACGGAAGAAGACCAAGAGACGGAGGTAATAATACGTGTTGGGCTTGCTGATCTCCGCTCCCGGGAATGCCTGGGAGACGGAGAATTCCCCATCCAGGGCGCGGTGCTTCCCCCAGAGACACCGATGCGGAAGAAGAAAAAGAAGAAGCGGAAGGAGCCAACGCCTGCCTGTGCTACTGCTGAACCGCCGCCCCCCTGTTCGTCCACAGAGCCGACTGCCGAGTCACCCACCAGGCGGAAGGGTGAGGTTATGCCTCAATAGTTGAGTCACCCGCCTGCACGCCCGCTGAGCCATCCTACCCGCATGCTTCGGCTGCGAAGCATGTCAGCCCGCCTACGTCGGCTGTCCAGTCATCCTGCCCGTCGGACGAGTCGCCCCCCAGGCGGAAGGGTGAGGCCACGCCTCCCCGCTCATTAGCTGAGTTGCCCGCCTGCGTTCCCGTCGAGCCGACGCCCCCCTGCACGCCCCAGCCGACGCCCCCCTACGTTCCAGCAAAGCCGACGGCCACATCGCTGGCTACCACCCCTGCTGAGCCGAAGCCTGCCTGCACTCCGGACGAGTCGCCCTCCAGGCAGAAGGGTGAGGCGACGCCTCCCCGCTCGACCGAGGAGTTGCCCGCTGGCTCCCCTGCAGAGCCGATGCCCGCTTCACCGGCTGCCACGCCCGCTGCCACGGCCACCCCAGAGACTCCTGCCCCGGCCGCACCAGAGACTCTTGCCCCCGAGACTCCAGTTACTCTTGCCCCCGAGACTCCCGTGACTAGTGCCCCGTGACTCCTGCCCCAGAAGCCCCCGTGCTTACTGCCCCCATGACTGTTGCCCCCGTGATTTTTGCCCCAGTGACTCCAGCCCTGGACCCAAGCCCCGGGGAGGTCCCAGACGACACCCTCGCCTCCTCCTCCTTGGAGCTTGAGTGGGACCCCTCGGGGATATCCCTGCTGGGGGCGGCCCGACCACGACCCGGCCCATGCCATAAGCTTCCCCGCTTGTCTCTGTCCCGTAAGGGGAGAGGGCACAGGCGTAGGGTCCCGCCCGCCCTGCCCCCTGGCTCACCCTCGGTTGCCCTGGTGGGGGCTCCGGGGCCTCAGTCGTCACCAGGGGCTCCAGCCTTTCGGTCACCTGCAGATCCCCCGGCAGTGTCCAATCGCCCGTCCTCGGGCCAGCCGCCCTCAGTACTGCGGTTGCCTTCGGGTGCCCCGAGGTCGGCTCCTCGGGCCCCTGCAGTCCCCGCTCCTTCGAGGCGTCAGTCGGCCTCGCCTGCCATGGCTTTTCCTCCCTCCTTTCCTCCGTCCCGGGTCCCTTGGGTTCCCTCGTCCCCTCCCCTGGTTCCCCCTTCGACTCCCTTTGTCCCTCTGTCATTTGTCCCTCGTCCCGTCTCCGTGTCCCCCTGGTGGTCCCCTCCTGCTCCCTGTGTCCCTTCGCTCGCGGCTCCTCCGGCCGCCGCCCATCGCCCACCTTGGGCCCCTCGGGCTCCCCCTGGTCCTCCGCCCTTCCCTATGTGGCCCCCCATCTCTGCTCCTCACCCTGTTCCTCCCATCTCTGCTCCTAGCCTCCCTGTGCCTCCTCAGTTCACACCTGGCCCTTCTGTCTCGCCTCTCGTTCCCCCCATGTCCCCTTTCCTTGTCTGCCTGTCTGCATTCCCTGTCCTTTGTCAGATTCTGTCCTAGTTATTGCCCCTCTGTCTGTTCTGCGTCTCGGTCCTGTTCCCCATCCCTCATTAATCTGTTTTTTGGCTTTGTTTTCCAGGTCCGGTCTGCCCTCGTCCCGTCCGTCCGCGCCCGGAGTTCGCGCCTTGGGGGGGGTTCTGTCATGATACGTCCGTCAGAGCCTCTTGTGTGCCACGCCCCCCCCCCTCGTTACCTCGTGTGCAATCCCAATGGAAATCACCTGTCAATGCGTCTGATTGTAATCATCTGTGTCCTGTTGGTTCTGCCCTGTCTTTTGTATTTAGTCCGCGTCTGAGTTAGTCTCCCTAGATCTGTCATTATGATGTGTTGTGGCAATACCCTGTTCGTGTTTGGAATAGCCCCGTATTTTTGGATAATCCTGCCTTCCGATCGTCTTGCCTGTTCCCCGCCGCCTACATCCAGGCACGCTTCACCCTAGAATCCTGACACCCGCGCATACAAGTTATCTTAGGTTCACAGTTTGACTTCTGAGATTCAGATCGAGTCCTAGGTAATTTTTTTCAAACTGGTTGGTTCAACTTTTAAGAAATTCAAGTTCTAATGAGTTCGAGAACTGAGGTACCACTTTAATGTAAACCTTTTATATTTATTTTCATTTCGTTTTTACTGTTTAAAATTTCACCATCTATTCGTAAACTCTCATACGACAAAAACGCAAATAACATTTGTATTGATATTAGTAGTTATCTACGATATCTTGTCAATGTTCTATGGGGGGTGTTACACAAAACACGATTTCTTCATTAACCAGAAAAGCCAAATGTATTGGACAGTTTTCACAATAATCTTAAGTTTCCCAGCTAAGTGGGAAATTCTGCTTTGTGGAATACCCAACTGTCTAGATATTAACCACTTTTAAAATCTGAAGCAAGCCAGATATTAATTTAATTATAACAATCTCGACAGTATAATGGTTTGGAAACATCTGATGTATCACCTATTATGTTATTCGTACTTGAAACAAATACATTTTCATCAGGATTGAAATACTACTGAAGTAACATCATCGCATAAGGATAATTTATTTAGTCTTTATATATGTAACAATTTTATTTATTTTTTGGCAATTATTTTTGTCAATCAGTTTTGTATTCTGTGACTCTTTATACTCAGCTAGTTGGTTTAAATAAAACTTTGGTCCGGATTTGCACTTTCTGTACCTGAGTGTTCCACCTCTGCTGTCAGCAATGAGCACTAAAAGACCTGTTCACTGCCAGGGCAAAGAGGAGAGCTTGAAAAATTAATGTTGATTCCATCCACCCAGACAGTCAACTCGTCACTGAACTGCAGTCACAGAGAAGGTACAAGTGCATCATGACCTGGACCTCATGCCATTTCCACAGGTTCTTTCATGCAACCGTCCAGCTCCTATATAAACTCACCTAATACCACTGGAATCCAATCGCCCAGGTGAAACCCAGTCCCTAAGGGTCTATTCCCATCATCCATGGTCTGACATTTTACACCCATGGTCTACTTATGTCATGTCCACTGCCGGTCGGGTGAACAGGGAACAGGCAGGAGGCAGCGGAATAGTCCAAAAAGGGGTTTATTCGCAGGAAAACAGAGCACGGGATACTGGATACAAAACAAAACTAAACAGACAAAGCAGGCAAACAAAGACAGGTCTGAGGAGACGGACTCAGACGCGAACTAAATACGCAAGATACTCAGGCACAGATAGACAACAGCTGGTTTCCATTGGGAACGGACACGAGGTAACGAGGGGGGCGTGGCACACAGGAGGCTCTGACGGGAGGATCATGACAACTTGCTCTGTTGGTTTAATTTTCACTACAACAACGAACAACTGCTGGTTATTTTTCTTTTGCGTTACTCCAGTTACCATTTTATTCTGCATTGGTAGAACCTGCACATTGATCCACGCATGCAGGTTTCCTTTTCACTTGCAGTCATTTTTGCACATGGTAGTCCATCCATCCATCAATCCATCCGTCCATCCATCTTCCATCACATATCCTGGTCCTAGTTGCGGGGGCAACAATGTAAGCAGGGATGCCCAGACTTCCCTCTCTCCACCCACCTCCTGCACCTCCTCTGGAGGGATACCATGAATGATTTTATTTATTAATTAATTAAATAAAAAGTCATTTTTATTTATTGATACTTCTTGAACTGTGTGTTCTGTAAATTTGTCCCCTGTTAATTTGTCATTTCTGTTGTATGCCTAGTTTATACATAAATTCTGTGAAGCGTTTCTCCATTTGTGTTGTGATTTTGTCCTGTCCTGGACCATAAACAATTCTGGTATGTTAGTTTATACTGACAATAAAGTGTCTGAATTCTGAGTATTGGATTATATCAGATCGACAAGAAAATCAGTGGTATTGCCATCCCTATCACCAATTCTCTCTCTCTATTTTCACGCTCCTCTCACACTCCTCCCACACACACAGTGGAAGGGATGGGAGCCCCCCACCTTTCTGCCCCACCCAGCATGCATTCCCCCCCCTGCCAACAAAGTGCAGTCAAACAACTCAAAATAAAAACCATGTAAGACAGTAAAAAGTGAAGGGGTCACTTTTTGAATTTTGGTTACCTGGGGTGGTTAATGTGTTTTGCACTCTAACAGTGTGAATGGTAGCCTATTACCTGTACATAGACTCTATTTCCCATCATCCCCTGTTCACAGAACAGCAACACTCCACACAGCAATTTACTGCACAGCTCATTTATTTATGTCAACATTTTTTGTGAACAGTGAGGTACCCACTGTTTCAGCTTCATCTACCTTCCATACCAAACTTAGAACCATACACAAACATGAGGATAACTTTCACCAACTCACACACTGTTTGCTGCCCTCTCTGGTCCCTCAGCATACCAGTTCCCTGCGGAAGCACGCGCCGCAGTGGGAAGGTTCCTTTATAGTCAATTGTGGAACAAGGGAAGGAGATGGTTTGTCCTTGGGGGGTGAGTGATGTTATGCGTATTATTGTTTTGTTGTGCGATGTTTGATGTACTGTTTGAAGTGTCAGAGATGGTAGGTAGCCAATGGCCAGCTATTCTGTTCTGTGTGGGGGTAAAAATGTGTATTGTAAGGTGTAATTAGAAGATCCTCAAATCTGTTTCCCCCTGTGTTTTTAGGTTGTCCCAATTAACCTACTGAGAGCTGGTATATAAGGAAAAGGGGCTAGAGTAAGGGAGCTTCCCCCCCCCCCCCTCCCTCCCCTCTTTGTGGCTGGTACTGATTGACTGCCAGTATTTGGTGGTAACAGCTTGATGTGAGGCTGGAAATATATTTCAAAGTTAAAGTTACCTCTTCTTTTTGGACAAAGACTACTGTATCCGTGCATTGTTCCTACCTGTTTATCCGCCTGCACGCCTAGATGTTTGCATCCCCTTAAGGAGTTGGGGGGCCTGTCCAACCTCCACCCTTTTCACAAAGACATGTATAAAAAACAATCCCAAACACATTACACTATACTTTCTGAATCTAACTGGGGGGGGGGGTCTCCTCTCTTCTTGGATGCCCCCTAGGAGCCATGTGACTGGCTACTGTTGAGAAGACTCCGGTGGAGGAACACAGACTGGCCTCCACTGGATGTTCATTCTGGACTGGCTGCTGTACTCAGCCCAGCACGTTGCACGCCCAAGAAGGCACCTGCACCCTATTCACTATCACTACAATTCACTCCAGGACCGAGTCCAAAAACACATATATATTCAAGAACATATTGACCCTAAGTGCTGCTTGAGGTGACGTAGTGAGTATTATTTTGTGAACAAGGAAAGAGATGGAGTGCTGGTACAGATGACCTGGCGCCCACAATCCCTCACCCAAACCCTATACAGCTGTATTTGGATGAGTTGGATCATGGCCAATTTGTGCCCAGAATTTGTGGAAACTCCTTTAGGTCTGTTGAGGTGTCAGGATCTGTCCCTGTCATGTTCCTGTTTGGCCAGTAGATGTTGCTGGTCATCCTATTCCTCCCTCATGTGTCAATCACTCAAACATGTCTCTCGTTAAGTCCGGGTTATCAGTGTGTATATGTGTCTGCCCTCTGCAAGATCCCTAGCTTGGCCATTAGCTTACTTGTGAGTCCTACACAAGGTATTGTGCAATTACATTAGAATTACAAATCATGCCCCATGTGCTGAAAATGATTGGGTGAATCATACATCAACATTAGAATCAGTGCTTCAGAAATATTTCCTGTGGTGTTTTCTGTCATTAGAAGTGCTTCCGTTGTTTTTGTTATTTTGATTAGGTGCAATAGCCAGTGTTAGTTGTACTAAACATGATAAAGAAGAACTAGAAGCTCATGGTAGGAAAGAGGCTAAGAAGTCAGTATTAATGTGTTTATATCACATTTTAATCACTATATGCATGCATGTTTAATTAGAAGTACGTAAACATGAGTCAGCCCAAAAAAAGACAGATTACATTTACATTAATTTCATTTACCAGACTCTTTTGTCCAAAGCGATGTAAAAATGAGGAGAATGGAATTACAAACGCTGCTGTCAAGGAGTCAACTACAGGCGTAAGGCTGAGCTTCCGATGAACGCCTGGTAACAAGTGTAAGCAGTATTGGGTCAGGAGCTACACAACATTTTCCAAGCAAAGCAAGGACCCGATAAAACTACTATTCAGTTACTCTTTCAAATATTAAGAGCATTGTTTTGTGAAGGTGGAGAGGGGTGACCAGATGTGGTTCAGCGGCTCATTCCACCATTAGCGGATGATGAAATTGATGAAAATACAACTGGACAGCACTCATTGACTGCACTCAGGTGAAGACTGAATCCACTGGGCCTTCTTGTCTCCATTTGTCCACAGCCAATCATTGGTAATGGATAAATTGTGTTTTTTTAGTTAATCCACATCCCACTGCCTCCTACATCCTCCCAAACAGCCACAAACAATGAACAGCTATGGTGTTGACAACACAGCACTCGGACAAAGGATTTGGCCCTGATTTCCTAAACTTTGGTACATTTTCACACAGAATTTGACCTGTAATAGTTTGGAGTTGTAATATGAAAGAAGATAACCCCCTTTGTTTCTTCTGTAGATCTCCTTCAGCTACTGGATAATCCTGATTCACTCTATTTTCTATGTATGGCTGGACATCAAAGCATAAACAATAATACACCAATCAGTTGAAATACTAGATATAGTTAATATTATTTACATGACTTGCTTCTGCGGCTTGACCATTTCTTATTGAAAATGAATGTAAATACTGGCCTGGTTATATGATTTTTACTAAAGTTTTGGAGAAGATTATGCACCATCTTGTGGCAAAATGGAGCTACGGCCAATTTAACACTTTCTGGCAAGAACAAGTGACATTGCTGCTTTTAATTCCTACCCATTGACAATAAGAATCTTCTATTTTATATACAAATACTGTTAAAAGACCTTAACGCGATTACTTGTGAAAGGAAGCGATTTTTCATGGCATGATCCGCGTGGTTACTTTTTGTCGGAATCCACGTTAAAGCTGTTCAGAGGTGATTACAGGAGCAGCGCTCTAGTCTCACAGATCCATCCAGTCCTTGCGTTGCAATCCCAAGCCGTAAGCCTTCGTGAAGAATACCAGATTTCGATTCTACCACAGTTTTCATCCCAGCGACTCGGCTTCGGAAAGCTGGAACAGAAAGAAAGAGACCGAGTAATATAACAGTGTTTTTAAAAACTTATTGCTACCAAGGCAGCAGCAACTCACGTGTTAGATTTTCTGTTAACGTTTTTCTTAATACAGGAAGAATTTAATGACAGGGGAGATAGTTATTATCAGTTCTTGTTGTTTCTATTATGACTTAAAAGTTGTTGAAAAGATCTTGGAAAGTATACACCGTGTATAACCCATTGCCCAGTAAAATAATCATTGGGGACTAAATCAGGGCTCTTCAAATCTGGACCTCGACTCGATCCTCATGTACCGGCCGAGCTGTTTAGCGCCCGGACTGAGGACCAGCTTTCCGGCCAGCGTCATTGTGCGCTTTAGCGGCACTTCGGTCGTGGAAACGTCAGTGCCGCGTTTCTCTTATATTCTGCTTGCTCTGGTGTCTGATTTATATATTTATATTGTTTTCAGTAATTGACCTTTTTAATCGCCATATTATTTTACACCGAACCCGCCTTTAGTTTGATGCATATGCTTTATGTTGTGGGATAGGGAACCTCAAGTAGCTTGTAAAGCAGGGATGTGCGCAAAGTTAAAGTTTTCCTGTCTTTTTCTTACGACTTAGAAAAATGGCTTTTTTTTACTTGCTTCATATCTTAGTTGATATGTACAAATGACTTATTTTCTATGCACTGTTAGTTCGGAAATGTGCAATGGATTGCAGTGATGCTAATTTGCTATACATGCCTATATTTGTTAGCGTATCGTATATTTGTAATTCTGTTGATGCTTATTATTACTATATTTTTATTACTTATCGGCCAGCTTGTTGTAACTATGCTCTGCTAAATAAGAGATCTCCCAAGTCTTTTCTGTGTTTGGTTTATTACAGTTTCACACATAGATTTTCTCCTGTCACATATGGAGAAAACAAGTGGCGGGAACAGTACACAGTTTATTACAATATACAGTACACTACAGGTGGTGCAAAGTGACATTAAAACAATATCTGAAGATGGTTGGCGCAAACCCAGTATGGTTGAAATACTGGTAAATTGTGGCTGTCTGGATGAAAAAATATCTGCTCTTTGGGTGAGGGCAATCAAAAGAGATGAGGGGCCACCTTTAAAAATTCTTTGTGGGAGCACCTACATATGTTGTCAGTACTTTGCCCCAGAGGATGTGTATACATCATCCAGCCAGCTTCTCAGCTGTTCTCAGCTTTACCTTTTTTTTACTTGATTAGCATTGAGCTTTCTTGTATTCCAATGGTCCTGAGCGGCACTAGGGTAACCCGGAAATAAAGATAACCTGCCTCTGTCATACCCTGCCCGTGACAGCCTCATGTGCCACGCCCCTGATACCTCATGTCTCTCCCCTGATGGATTCCAGC
>JABFEB020000036.1:9936706-9949831 GCA_019775895.2 Stomatorhinus ivindoensis | reverse complement strand
TATCATCCACTGGTTTGATCCATAAACAGAGGGACACCTTAAATAACACCCCTCCCCCGGTAAAGACGTTTAACAGTTTCAAGAGGGTCTTACTTAAACTTACCTGATGTTTCAACTAGATGTAAACTTTGTGGTTCGCCGGATGTCATAAGATTAATCCTCAGTTCTCGCCTTTTTGTGGTAATGAGCATGGTACCTTGGAGTGCCGGCCGGCTGTCACCTGAGAGCTCTGCGTGTGTCTGACAGCCTCCCTCCCCCGGTGTTTGTGTTTGTGCACAGCAGACGAGGAGCCTTCCAGCTTCACCTGCCAGGTGTGTGAGGCCGTTCTCCACAGTGCCTGGGCGCTCCTGCAGCATGCCCAGCACGGCCACGCCCTCAGCATCTACCAGGAGGACGCCGACTGGCTGAAGCCCCCCGACGTAGCAACACTGGACCCACGGCACCTTAGCTCCACCCTGGCCTCCGCCTTTGCGCCCACCTCCTTCCGTCTCCCCATGGGTGTGGCCACCTCCCCCTCATCCGGCCAGGACCTCCAGGCCCTTAACTTCTCGGTGCGCCTCCGCGAGCTGGCCGAGGGCACCGCCGGGGGCGTGGTCCTGTCGCCCTCTCCATCGCCGCCCGCCGCCTCGCCATTCCCACAGCCCCTCCGCAAGCAGACTTTGCAGGCCTGCGAACTGTGCGGCCAGCGCTTCCAGTCGCTCCGCAGCCTCTCCGCACACCGACGCACGCACGCCAGCGAGCGGCCTTACCGCTGTGGCCTGTGCGAGCAGGCCTTCTCCCAGAGCGGTGAGCTCGCCCGGCACATGCGAACCCACCGGCAAGGAGCGGTAGAGGAGGGACCCGGGGACGAGAGGGACGTCAAGTCCAGGGGTCAGGATACCCTGGGCGAGGCATCTATCATGGCTGCCCGGGACGCCACGGAGCAGCTGAAGCATGGGCTGGTGTCTCTCGCCCAGGGCCCAGAGCCCGGCAGGGTCCCCGGTGGGCGTAGCCTGCTAAGCCTGGTCCAGCCACATGGGGGCGATGGAGAGACGGAGGCTCCCGGGGAGCCCCAGCAGGCTTCGCCCTGCGGCAGCCCGTCCGACGGCTCCCTAGAGAGCGGGGAGACCGGAGGCAGCGGCGAGAGCGGCATCGCCAGCGGCGACTGCAGCCCCAAGCGGCGCGAGCGGGACAAGCGGCCCCGAGAATGGGAGAGCGACAGGGAAGCGGAGTGGCAGACCGGACAGGCTGCCGTGGTGCGGGATTGGCAGCGGGAGGGGGAGCGCATGCGGGGGCCCACCGTGCTGGTGGCGGCCGGGGGGAGGAAGAAGCGAGAGGAGGCCTGCGAGTACTGCGGCAAGCGCTTCCGCAACAGCAGCAACCTGACGGTGCACCGGCGCAGCCACACGGGTGAGCGGCCTTACCACTGCGGCCTCTGCAACTACGCCTGTGCCCAGAGCAGCAAGCTGACGCGGCACATGAAGACGCACGGCGCCCGCGGTACGCGTGCCCCCTTCTTCTGCCAGTTCTGCAGTGTGCCGTTCACCGTCTACGCCACGCTGGAGAAGCACCTGAAGAAGGCTCACGGTCTGAGCCACGCCGACGTGGGCACCCAGAAGGCTGACGGCGACGCCGCCCTGGAGCCGAGCGTCGCCGCCTACTCCGAGATGCGCCTCGGCGCCGACAGCTACGCCGAGGCTGTCGCCGAGACTGGCATGCGAGAAGACGCCTCAGTGGTCGCCAGGGATGACGCGATAGAGCGTGCCACAGCCTCCGTCTGAGGACTTTGCTGTCCGGCAGAGCCTGAGGTGAGGGGGGGAGGGGTCGCACCAGGCCCCCGGCCTCTCCGGCAAAGCTGACTGATGGTTACCACCCATCCCAGAAGCAATGACCTGATACCAGAAAGAACACCAGCACACACACTTCTGCTAAGCACTTGTGATGTAGCCAGTCGGGACTCCCCACCCCCATTTTCAAGCGTCGTGGTGTTTGGCAGAGCGAAGATGCAGAAGCACCTTCACTTAGGAGCTCTGCAACATCCGTGCCATCCTGACAATAATCCAGATGCTTAAGTCCTCTATCCACAGGAGGATGACAGTTCCCCCGCAAAGAGCTGACCTCTTGGGGGTGGGGGGGGTGAACTGACCTGTCTGGACTGGAACCCTGTGACTGTAGAGAACTACCAGTGACATACCTCCAGCATCACAGAGGAATGTGATGCATTTTGGGTATCCAGGCAACTTGACTACAGCTACCGTGACCCTGTAGAGTGTGGCCCGTTTCCATAATTTTTCTCCATGGTGACATTCAGAGACCCTCCTCGCAGACACAGCCCTTCAATTTGGGCCACCGTCGGCGGCAAAGAGCCCAGTGGAATGGTGGAGTTACCGGGACAGAAGCTTGAACTTTTGCACTGGGGGGGGGGTGGGGAATTAAATAGAAATTCGCAGTTGATTGTCGGTTTGCAAGCACAGTAGACTGATTTTGAACGGCCTCAGGACAGTCGCCTTTAATTTATGGTTTTCATGCTTCTTATCTCTTCGTCTTGAATTGCCTTCCTATGCATTGACATGTTGCTGTTTGTACTATCCAAGAAAATAAGAAACGGGTGAATTTTTGTATTTGTGAGGGTTTTTTGTGTATATATATAAAAAAATATATGCAATCACAGACACATATGTACTTAATGAAGTGCTTGAACACTTACGCATGTTTTGCTGAATGGGAAAAAAATATTATTATAAAATATATATATATTTACCCACATGTGAATTTTTTTTTTTTAACTTTTATATGGGCACTTTGAGTGACCGTAGTTGACAAAGTGCTGAACTTGTGAAAAGTCGGGGCAGAAAGTTCTAGTAGCTGCTGAGGGGCCAAAGAGCTTCCTGGTTCTGATATATGAGCACTTCTGTGTCTGTTTAATCTTCTATGTTTTTTTTTCCTCTTGTATTGAATTGAAATTGTACACTGATGGCTGGGAGTTTTTTTTTTTCTGAAGCCCAGTTTTTGGGACATAGAGCATTTATTAAAAGTGTGTGCTTGTGACCAGCTTAATTGATTAATTGGCATATTCAGGGACCAGTGCATTGTAGACTAGGTACAAGGAGAGTCTTTTTGTCATCATTCCTGTCATTATTGTGGTTCCTTTAATGCCCCTGTTTGCTGGCTGCCTCCTGTACTCTCCCCGACAGCTGCCCGGCGGTCGAGCCCTGCGGGCAGGGGCAGCTTGCTTGTACGCCGACTCTATAATGTTACCGATGTAAACGTAAACAGGACTATTAAAAAAGAAAGAGAGAAAAGAGTTCAACAAAAGGGAGACATGTCGTCTTTCTGCCGGGTCGTGCGAAGGGAGGTGAGGCGTGTCGCAGCACGTTTGTCACGTTCATTCAGAAAACGGAGCGCGGAGTGCCGCTCACCTGGGCTGTAATTAACTTTCAGCTTATGCATGTTTAATGTTGCTCTCTTGTCGGAGGACTCCCCCCCCCGCAGTAAACCGCTTCTGATCTTAATCCAGATTTAAGGAAATGTATGAGAAGTGCAACCCCCCCCCCCCAGCCCCGTTCCATTGCTCTGAGGGTCTTTGTGTATATGCACCTCAAAGGGAAGGTGAGCTTAGAATATCTTGGAACTCGTGACACAAGTGTATGGTGGAGGTGAGAGGGTGCTGCTGCAGCAGGGTATGTGTGAGTGAGAGAGAGAGGTAGTGCGTGTGGGGTGGGGGGGGGGGTGGTAATAGTGCTAATTGCTGACTCCATTGTTGGAGAACACAAAACCTTGTGCCAGCAACTCTGGACCAGGCCCCGCCCCCTCTAATGAGTTTGAAGCTCTATGTTCTCGATACCTCGTTAACAGCAGGCTTGTTTAATGAGCGTTCCACAGGGTGGGGGTGAGGGAGGACCATATGTGACCTCAGCATACCCCCCAGCCACTTCACACAAACATCCCTGTGTCACTATTCGTCATTATACTATAAAAAAAATAAACAGTTATTTTTTATGCTTTGATGCCCAAGGAAACATTTTGGCCTCTAGTGGACACTAAATAAAATGCTACGCCATTTGGTTGCCGTATGGAAGTTATATAAGGTAATATGATATAGAATATAATAGCCTCAGGCAGATGGGTGAGTTCCCAGCCGATTGTCCCCTTTCTCCAGTTCCACACCTTCTGCAGATCTTCCCAAAGCAGTGGCATTTGCGGCCGACCAATGGTGGCCCTCTGCTTATCGGGCTGGGTGCTGTCGTGCTCTGCAGTGATATAATCATCTGACCACGCGGTGTCCCAAGCCCCCCCCCTGGCGGTTCGTGGACTTTGAGACGTGACGGCCATATCACACTGGCACAGAGGTCTTTTGTTCATCTGGGGTGAGGCGAGAAGATCTTGTGGCGAAGGCAGCACACTTTTCGTAGACAGTGACGCCGTCGCTGTGCAAGTCACCCGGAAATAATCTCACCTATGGGGGGGGGGGAAAAAGAGAGTGTTGTCCTACAATGTAATCCTGCAAAAACAAACATTTCCCCTCACGGTTTTCCAGCTAATTATACCACGTAACTAGAAAGAGCATTTGAAAATGACACCTGCAGTCAACATTCCTTGTTAAATACTTACACCCCCACTTCCAACATTCACACAGACTGTACACCACCCCCACCCCCAGTGCATGAAACCTGAGCCCTAGAATTACCAATCTGACCCGTTCCTGCAAGTAATTCAATGAAAGAGAGTGCTGAAAATAAACCTTGGTTCTGTGTACCCAGAAAATGAAGCATGAACATTAAGCGATCTGGGATGCTAATTTGTGTTGACAAAAAGCAGTATATGTTAGAGTTTCCCCAAAAGCATCTGTAAAATTTCTTTCATCTCACAAAAATCCCCCTCACAGCAGCTATCTGTAATTCATTCTGGATGACAGGTATTTCATAACCGCCCTGTTTGCTGTCGTTGTTCTCAGTCGCCTGAAGCGCTGCGACCCAATGGCGCACAGTCCCCGAGTATTTGTGATGGTGTAAAGTGTGACAGCAGAGCTGGCCCATGTGGTGGTAAAATGGAGGCTTGCAAGTAGAAGAGGTCACGTGCTGTGTGGCAGGTCGGTACGCTGCCCCTGTGGATGTGTGCGCGAGGCCTGCCTGCACGTCTGCAGGCCGGCTCTGTGATGCCTGCCTGCGGCTTTGCTCGTTCTCACTCAGTCTCTCTCTCTCTCTCTCTCTCTCTCTCTCTCTCTCTGTCGGATGTGTTGTGCCGGCAGCACGCCACAGCAGCCTGGCCTCACATCCCCAACCAGACTGGCAGGTGATAATTGGAACTGAAAAGAGGATTTCTCTTGGAGAGTGGGAGGGGAAGCAACCGGGGCTAATGCTAACAGCTAAGCCATCAAAGGCACCAATTCTATATCAGTAACACTGGCGTTTCTATGTGCGCTAATCTGCCCAACGAAGGCAAAACACAGCAACTATACAGTACTTACCGACTTACCGAAACTGATACAAATATTTCTCAAATGCTTTTGATTGTCCACCCGTATGTGTAGTACGTTGGTCAACCATAGCTTTTTCTTCCAAACAAAGCATAGCGGAAGTAAGATATTTTGTCATAAGATAAAACAGGGCCGATTTCAGTCATAACTTAATTTTCATTACATTTGTAGTTGCAGGGTCTTGCCATCGTATGGCAGTATTGACTTAGCATGTTTGGATTCATTAGGAGCTGTCTTGTGTATTGTCCTTCGCTAATATTCTGCTGTATCGAACATGCCTGGTCTTCTTCTTCCATTAGGAAATTTGGAAAATTTGGCCAGATACAGGGTGGATAGTGGGTGCTCTGGACAGACATTAGAAAATCATAAAGCTGTTTGTACTCTCTGATTGAAACCTCCATCGGAGAAATTTATCAGCTGCCTCTTCTCTAGCTTCCTACCCAAATCGTCAGTGAAAACGCTTCTGTATAATTACCCCGCGACTGCCACCTGATCGCAGTAACCTAAACAGGAACCGGTGTTCTGGAACTGACGGCTCTTACTGTTATATAGCGTCTTGCACCTGGTGACCCTCACACTGGTGCTGGCCTGCGGCCAACTGGTCGTACACAGGTCACGGCTTTCAGCTAGTGAGGAACAAGAATAACTGGCCCAGCACAATACTGCTCACAAGCCTGTCTGACACCTGAACCCCTCCGGCCAGCCGGCTTGACTGTCGAAGGGGTCAGGTGATTCTGTGAGGTGTTTGGAGCCTGTATTTCAGTCTATAGATGGACTTACTGTCAGTGAAAATGGTGTGTAAAACACTTGAGAGGTTAAGCTATTCGTAAAACTATCTATCGATTTTGGGAATAGATTATGACATATAAATGTTTCTTTATTTTAAACTGTGTTTTAGTTCCTTTATAATTCGTTTTACATAATAAAATGTCATTATATTGCATGCACATGTAAATGAGTTTGAAATTAAAGTAAGGCTGTGGCGTCGCAGTGTTGCGCAGAAAGCGCATGTTTGGTATGGAGGGTCACATTCTAACCCCCTGTGCACCTTCGGGACCCCTCCCACGGGCGCGAGCTTTCCGGGAGTCGCGTCCTTCTGTTTCAGGCTGGGCTCGGGGCCGCGCTAATTACGCCCTGATTAGCGGCTTTGTCTGGCGCAGGGGTCGTCGGATCACAGGGCAGAAGGTGTGGGGGGGGGACAGTGTTTGGGGCGGATCGTCGGCCCTTTTTCTCAACCCCACCCTCACAATTCTGAATTTAATCCGGGATCACAAAGGTCCGTGGGGAAGAATGGTGTGCAATATAATGGATTTTAACAAGGATCCTTATTTTAATTTGTAGTTTAATTCTTTTGCTTAGCTGTATTAGCTATGTATAGAGATAAAGTAGAAAATATTGAATATGAAGGCGAAATGGACTTAATGACTTATGAAAATTGACATCTCAATATTTTATGTCTAAAGCAAACGAGTTACGCTGTGCAGTCAGGCTTATTTTATTTAGGTAAATGTTTACAAATAATTATAGACCTACCACTAGACAGAGGTGCAAGTACGAGATCATCTAAAGAATATGTGGAGCAAAACTACTGTCATTTTATGCTTTATCATAATATATAATTTGACTGTATCAGACTATGTTTATGTTTTTAACTTGTATTTTCGGGAATACGATTTTACTCTTTACTATTACATTGCTCGTGTCTAAATAATGCTCTTGGCGTCGTATAAATGTATTGATAATGATGTAAAAGGATATGTGAGTAAATGTATTTAGCCGCTGATCTTACGAAACAAAAACAAAACACTGGGACGCTCTAATAAGCGATGTTCGAATTTCATTTGCCGGACTGTATGTAATGACCTTGTAATGGAGATAGAGCGCCGCCTAGTGGCACGTGCTTAGTATGGGACCCAGTTCTGAGTTTGACACTTGACACATTTCTCACCTAGAACACATTTATCTTACTTAACCTGACATTTAAAGACGGGCTGGCAAGGGAAGTTTTGCAACAGCTGAATAAAAGTGTGGCGCTACTGATTTTAAACCACAAAAAGACGTTGCATGATTTAGGTAGGCTATACGTTTTGTTATGTTTACACACGTTGAAGCTGTATTAATTAGTTGGAACGCAGGTGAAATCTATAGACTACGTCGTCGTACATAATAAATCAATAAAACACATTCCGTTTAAACAGTGAAAAACAGTAAACGAAGTTGGGTGATTAGTTATTTGGCAAGGCGTTTTTCTTTTACCCAATACCCCACCCATGGGGCATGCATTCCTTTGCGGGCTGGTTCTAGTTAAGAGGGTCCCTAATATCGCCTAACTTAAAGCACCGGGCTTCTTCAGTCACTGCATTTCGGTACGATACTCCGGCGCAGTAGATTCACTCCTGTCAGACACATAGAATCCTCTATACTGACAACAGTAGCGTTCACTTATTAAACCTATTTGAAAAGTGCGAGTGTCATGGAGTGTAATAAGTCTGAAGGCTCCAACTTCAACCCCTTGAAGTTTCGGAACCAGGACTATGAGTCCCTAAGAGATGAGTGCCTGAAGTCCGGCACTCTGTTCTCCGACCCGCTGTTTGCGGCGGATCAGAGCTCCATCGGATTGCCGGCTGACCCCGACCCGAAGAACGCAGTGAAATGGATGCGACCCAAGGTACCGTCCGCATTGATGATGCTATTTAATGCCATGTATCACATGCTGTAAGCGGGTCTAATTCTTGGGTGCTTGTAATGCATGCAGTCAGCGAGGGAAAAGCTGAATTTGCACCTTTTAAAAGCAATTTCGACAGATATCTACGGGTGTCTGTTGGACGCCTTGCATATTCCATATTATAAAAGTGTGAGTAGTATCTCAGCGCAGGCTGGCTTATTTTTCTGTGTGCGACTCGAAACTGATGCAACAGGAAAGCAGATGTACTCGTGAAACAGAAAGACACTGAGGGAACATTGAGGAATTTGAAACATACAGCTGGATTCACTTTACAAATTTAGTGTCTGAAGAAGAGAGTAAGGGCTCTGCGTTTGGTTATGGTATACGTTCTCTTACTGCTAGTAGAACTACGTAAAAATTACTTCGATGTATTAAGTGTATTTTGACTCAACTGCAATTATTAAATCGTCCCTGCTTATACGCAGGACATCAACAAGGATGCTGTTTTCATTGAAGACACCACGGGGACAACTGACATTTGCCAAGGCCAACTGGGTGAGTCTAATGCTACCGTGCCTGGACCTGCAGGGCTTGCCCAGCCGCGATATGGCCGTAAGAAAACGTGCTGCACCTTGATAAACAAACTGCTCCCAGGAGAAAGAGCAACCAACTGAGGATCCCCTCTGGCTCAGTTCCCAGACATCTTTGTTGCGATACTTCCACACTTAACCCTGTTCCCTTCTGGATGCCCAGCTTCACCCTCCGCTCAGCAACAGACGCGAACGTGTCCCGGAGGATCGTAAAGGCCTTTTATACAGCTCTCCTCTGCTTGTTATTCGTCGAGGCGTAGCATCTGTTTTTGAGAAAGGAGGAGCGCATCATGATCTGCTGCGTTTTCACAGCTCGCGGTGGTGCCCTGAGCGCGCGCTCGCCAGCGTATGTTACCAATAACTAGCAGACAGCGCGGACCCCCGCCGAGCGCTGGAGTGAGATCAGGCAGCATCGTAAAGCAGCATTAAAGCCCTCTGGGGGATTTGGACAAACACGAGCGGAAAGACGTAAACACACATGCACGCCCATAAAAAGGACATGCCTACCCACATGTGAATACAAGAGCCTCCGGACACAAATTTCACAGATTAAAAGAAACATTAAAAGAATTGCTTTATGTATACGTGCTATTACAAAAACACACCACTGATGAAGATTTAATAGTCTTCAGGAAAGCAACATTGTAAATAATTTAGCAAAAGATTTGTGCAACAGCGCAACTATATATTAAAGTACCTTGGTCTACGTGTAACCGATGTCAGGTATAAATAAAACATGGTATAGGCATATATCTGTCGTTACATGATGGAAGTCATTAACAGCTGTGACAGGCCAGCTGGAACAGATGTTCATAGAGGATAACGGCATTGACAGAGATACAAGCTTTTGATCGTCTGTAAACATTCCCCATGTTGTTCATAACTGTTTTTTTTTTTTCGATCCTTCCCTCTCCCATTATTTATACACTGCAGGTAACTGTTGGCTACTGGCTGCCCTGTCCAGCCTAACCATGCACCCCACCCTTTTCGCAAAGGTGGTTCCCTCCGAGCAAAGCTTGAGCGAATCCTATGCTGGAATCTTCCATTTCAAGGTAGGTTTGGGGGTCCACTTAGCGTGTGTTTCTCCACAAATCACGTCAAAGCCGTCACTTACCTTAAGGCCACACTTATAATCTTTACCCTATTTTGTTCCAACAAAAACGTTTTAATGTGCAGGTCACATTAACGGCAATGTTCTGTAAAGGTGGGCTGAGTCAGGCAGGGGATGGGAGGGATATGTCAAGATGTGGAATGTGGAAACGATTTGCCAGTCAGAGGGACTGAGGGAGAGTTAAAATGAAAGTGGACAGCAACAGGGAGGAGGCACCAGGAAACAGATGTGGATGAGAACCAGACTGGATGCATTCAGCAAGTCCACTGTGTAATTACTCTCCTGGACTGGCGCCGTTCTATAGGCCCTAATGAGAAGAGCCCCCAAATTAGCATTTGCCCTCCCTTAGCAGTTGACTCCCATCCCCAGCTGGTATCAACTCCAGACCCCTAACTGTCACTTCCCATTTTCACAAGTTGCCTCGACTTCCAATATAATTCTCCCCCAGCAGACCGTTACGCTCCAGGGAGGCCATCGAATGCAGGAGCACAGCCTGGATATGCTACCTCAAGCTGCCCTGTTCACTGTAGGAATGTACTATGGCTGAAATGATGGCCAACCAAAAATTTAAGGATAGCGTTTTAGCCCAGATCCAAACACTGAACACTGAAGGCATTTTTAAAATTTGATTTGTTGTCCTAGTTCAACTGAATAAACATTGAATAAACAATGTAGTATTCAGGGACGCGGCTTCATGGAAAATTTCACAATACTGAATGATGTAATATAATTTATTCTCTCTGATGAAAGACCCACTAGAGTAATGTGAGAACATTCAAAAACAATAAAATGTGGTTAATAAGGTCTTTCGTGGAATCTTTCCTATTTTTTTTTTTCAAATAAACCTGTTTTTTAACTCTATAGTTGTTAAACAATGGCATAATTATTCTTATAGGGTGAATTACAATTCACACTCTTTGTTATATACCATGCTAAGGTTTTGTATAAGTTAATTTGAAGACAATGTGTAAAAAAAAAGGCACAGTGTACATTTTATTAATTGGTGATGGGGTGTAACATAAAGGTATCCTGCTAGATGATTTTGACTGTACTAATGGCAGTTACTAAGGTATGTGTGGCATGACTTTACATGAAAGCAAATGCTGGATTTAGTCTTGGGCTGGAGATGAGATGAGTGAGATAGGAGGCTCGTCTGGCGGGAGAGGGGGGGGGTTGTCTTTGCCATCCAGGCAAGTCGCTACTGCCCAGGGCCATGAATGCGCTCCCTCGCTGGCCCCGCCGATCGACCGGTCCGGGCTTGCCCCTACGAACCATCTGTGTCGCAGGAGCGGGGCTTTATTGGCTAGTCCTGCCAACAGCCCCCGCAAACACGCAGACAAAGCAGACTCACTCGCTCGTGGGGGGCTTCTATGACATAGATGCACAAACCGGGTCACAGTGACATCTACTGTCCTCCACACTCACTCGCTCGCTCACTCATTTTTTGTCATTTTTTTTTTTATTCCTGTGACATCACGCACTTCCCCACCTCCACCCTCTTGATTCCCCGTCCTCCCGATTCACTGCCGTCCCGCGCATGTGCGTCTCCTACGCATTCGTCCCCCCCGGCCCTCCTCCCTCTCCCCCTCGCATTCTCACCTCCTTTGTCCTCCCCCTGCAGTTCTGGCAGTATGGCGAGTGGGTGGAGGTGGTGGTGGATGACCTGCTCCCCGTCCGCAGCGGTCGTCTGCTCTTCAACCACTCCCGGACCCTCAATGAGTTCTGGAGCGCCCTGGTGGAGAAAGCCTACGCTAAGTCAGTGTGTGTGTGTGTGTGTGCGTGGATTGGGTTTATATTACATTGTGGGGACCAAATGTTCCCCACAATATGATAAAATCCTGTTATTTTGACAATGTGGGGAGCATTGTTCAGGTCCCCACAAAAATCTGTGAATACAGTCAAAAACTAAAAATGCCAAAAGGCTTGTATTTTATTTGTTTATGGTTAGGGTTTGGTTGGGGTTAAGGTCGTCATGTTGCCATTAGAGTTTTCCTCATAGAAATGAATGGAGAGTCCCCACAAAAATATGATTACGAAGCCGTGTGTGTGTGTGTGTGTGTGTGTGTGTGTGTGTGGCTTTGTGTCACGAAAAAATCACCTACAAATTATTTAATGCAAACCGATAAAACTTTATTAATACAAGCCAGGATTATATCCCTTTATTTTAAAAATGATAAAGCAAACAAAATCTGTTACTTATCGAGTGTTTTGATTTGATATCTATCATTCCACTGTATTTTAGACCAGTGATTCCCACCAACCAGTGAGTCATTGACCTGAAAGTGATTCGCAGGGTCATGGATTGTGTGGTCAAAAAAAAAAAAATCTCAACATTTTTTGTAATGTTATCTATGATGTGCAGTTTCGTCCCCGAAATGATCAGAAATTATTTGTTGTACTGCCAATACAGTAAAAGCTAATAAACACAAACAAAAGGAATAATGTGAGTCCTGAGGTTAAACCAGTTGAGAGTCACTGTTTAAGGCCGTTGGGAACTTTAGCCAAATGTCAGCATGCAAAGTTTGGCAGTGTAGAAGAAAAAACGCAAGAGGCAGAAGGTTATATATGAATTTTTCAAAAGCACACAGAAATGAATTTAAGCCCCCTGCGCTTTATCTGTTCAAGTTCGTTCCTCCCACCATGCACCCGAGTTGCCCAATCTCCCACCATGCACCCGAGTTGCCCAATCTCCCACCATGCACCCGAGTTGCCCAATCTCCCGCCTGCACCCCTTACAGAATGATCGGATGCTACGGCAGTCTGAAAGGGGGCAATATTTCCGAAGGCATGGAGGATTTCACGGGGGGCATTGCGCGCGCTATTTCTGTGAAGTCTCGTACCCCCACGGGGCTGTGGAAAATCCTCACCGCCTCGCTGTCCCGCGGCACCCTGCTGAGCTGTTTCATACAGGTATGCACACGCGCGCCTTCAGCCCTCCGTCTGTCTGCCCGCTCACACAAATAATGCACACCTCTGTGTTTCCCCTCTTTTTGTAGATGTGACATCGGTGGTATGTGGGTAATGGCTTAGACCACTGTGCCTGAAATCAGAAGGCTGTTGGTTTGAATCCCAGGGTTGCAAGTCAGCTGAGCTAAACCCGTAACCCCAGCTAGCGATTGGCTGACCCAGCCAAGTCTCAAGAAATGTACATTGCTTTAGATAAAACTGTCTAAATTTAAAAAAGAGGTCCCGGGATTTTATTATCGCCTTCAGGATAGAGTGATGAACAAACATCTTTCAAAGACCTAACAAAAGACAAGCTGGCAGGAAAGCAGCATAGCTTCTGCTTCTCTCGGGGGGGGGG
>JABFEB020000036.1:9856598-9870002 GCA_019775895.2 Stomatorhinus ivindoensis | reverse complement strand
GATAGATAGATAGATAGATAGATAGATAGATAGATAGATAGATAGATAGATATGAAAGAGCAGACGACGGGAAGGAAAGGTGCCAACCTACCCATTTAAGATAAAGTGCCAACCTACCCATTTAAGATAAAGTGCCAACCTACCCATTTCGTTGAGGCTGGAGAAGGCGGCACACATGGGGACATGTTTCGGGGACTTGCCCAGATTAGGGGCACTGGAGGACCACTGCTTACATCCCTCCCCCAGAGACTTCAACCTGCAGCAGGTAACATAAACAAAAAGTCCAGAGCGAGCCGTCACAGCTTTGATCACAGTCACCCAGCAATGCAGAAAAGCAGAAATGAGTATATACGTGTATCTCTGTAGGTGCCGAACAAATCAAATAAGATATTAGTTCCTGATTTCACTTCCTATCTTTACTTTCATGTTCTCAGTCAGGGACTTGTGTTTAGGTGAAGGGGTGATGCTGAAAGCCCAGGGAGGAAAATTGGCACGATGATGCATACAAATTAGGGTCCTCCATCTATGTCGAACAAAAGTTAAAACAGGCCACTTTATGCTTCTGTGCACGTGAAATGGAGGCATGGCACAAGACTGCTACGCGAAAGCAGCACGACCAGGAGAGGAGAGGGTTAAATGTCTTTTTATCGTGCTACCTGCAGGCAGTATGATTCTCAGCTTACTCTAAGCTTAATTGATATGTTTTGGAGGGAAAGTCTAAACTGGCCAAGAAAAAAATATATACTCGTTGGCGTTTAATGTCATGTGGCCCCAAGGACATGGACTGATAATGTGTCATAGTAAAGTGCATGGAGAGTGACAGTCTGCAGAAATAAAGGATACACTCATTGGATGCCAGTGGCAAGTATAACACAAATGCCCTCGGCTGTGACGCGCACTCAGGGGACGGAGACCACCGGGTGAAGACCAACCTCAGGGGGGCTGTCAGCTGGTCACTACACGCAAACCACCCAAATCAGCGGGTAAATGCCATGGAAGGGGGGAGGTATATGATTGGGCCCCCCTTTGAAGGTGATGGTCGCCATGTGCTACCCACGAGGGAAACCTCTTAAGCCCCAAGTTCCCCAGGGTGCTTCGAGAAGGTTAACAGGGTTCTTCATGGCTTTGGGACCTTTCCTGCTGCCTGGATCTGCATTAGAAGAGTAGGCCATTGCCTGAAGTTCACGTCCATGCAGGGTTGGAGCAGGGAATTTTGGGCCCATTGACAAAATGTCACCTTGGCTTCCCACAGTACATTCTGCTAAATTTAGGGGGGGGGGGGGTCACCCTCAGGTCCCTTGAAGTCCAGGGCATAAGAAAACATAACCCGCACCCCCTGGTGATGACCTTTTCCCCCCCATTCACCCAAAGAAAAACAAACCTACATGTTCTGCATACCTGTAGGTGCCGTACAATTAATTTCGATAGAAGATGCTGTTATCCAATGGGAATGCAGGGTCAGACAGTTGCTGGAGCAGTTGGGCCATAAGGGCCTTACTCAAAGACACAAGGCTGCAATCACTCTGGCAGCCCTAGGATTTAAACCGCCACAGCCTGAGCACAGTTTACACCTTGCTTTTAGCAAGCAAGCCCACTACCTATTTTTTCTATAGTGTTTGAATGCCCGGGAGGGTTGGGCAGCCAGCTGACCTAGGACCCCCTCCAGGTTTTATATCTCCCTATTTGGAAGCTTTTGATTCCTCTCCTCCATTGTCATCTGGTTCACACCAAAGCTCCAGAACCTAGTCTTGGTTTACAAGGCCCTGCCCAGTCTTGACTTGAACTTGAACTTTTGTAGTTCCTGACCACTTTTGCGCGTCGCTTTCATACTGCACAACAGGACCTGGTACCTTTATGCTAATAAAGAATACAAAATTATGTAATGTTATCCTGCTAGTAAGTGCTGGCAAGTTTCATTGCCAGTATGGTAATATTAGACAAAAGTATATTGGTTCGTGATCGAATTTTCCGATGCAAGAATATGGAGGCGCAAGCAAAAAATTATGTGCTGCATTAAATGTAGTGTAAATGAGCATCTGCTCAATTTTTGCTCCACTAAATCTCTTTTTCTGTACTTCTGTGTGACTTCCAAGTTAGCGGTGGTGCTTGTGGTCAACCAATCAGCATGCTCTGGCTGTAAGCGCCAACCAATCAGCAAGCTCTGGCTGTAAACGCCAACCAATCAGCAAGCTCTGGCTGTAAGTGCCTCCCTAGTAATACATGTACCAAGTCTGGAATAGGTACTACAAAAAGGGTTCTGGAAGTGCCTCAGAGGAACTAAAACTTTTGTTCCTGCGATGTGAACGCAACAAAAGTCCCAAATTCTGGAAAAAGGTTCTGGTTTCAGAAAAAAATTCCAAAAATTTTCATTTCTTTGTCTTCTGTTTCCCCTGTTTTTCCAATTATTCTGTATAAATGATACAGGAATGTATCACGACACACCCATGCAAAGCTTCTTGGGGTGACTCTGTTGTGAAAGGCGCTATATAAAAATAAACTGAAGTTTATTGCGGTACTGTGCTGCAGTACTCGCGCATGCCTCCGTTTGTGCCATTTCGTTTGGAGGCTTTGCTGATCTCCGTCTGAAGGCAGCGCCCTCGGGAACACGAGCCAAACACTGTTGGGCACATCAGCGGCACAGTTTACGCAGCCTGTTTACATGGCGGCGTGTCCGCAAACGGCACCCCACCGACCTGTCCTCCCCGCCAGGCCGCTCCCTCTGGTGGGTGGAGCTTGGGCCCCAGGTCCGGCCCTTCTTCTTGTGCACCGTCAGGTCCTCCTTCTTACACACGGCGCTGCGGCCCCAGGTCTTGCTGCCGTCGCTGGGCGTCACTGTGTGGCACATGGCAGTGGTATGATACACACAGGGCACGGGCAAAACCCTCTGTGTACACGAAACGAAAACACCGGCGGCTGACCAGACACGCCCCCTCCGGCCGGTCGAGCTCATCTTGCCTTGGTGCTGAGCCATGCGGGTAGTTAAACCTGAATGGCCCAGAGCCATGTTGGGTTTCACCGAGTTTCGCTTCTCATTTAACGGCATCACTGTACCATGGCTGTGACTCGGTGACACAGGTACTGCGCCGCTTCCCGTCTCTGTCCTAGTTTACGTATTTTTATGCATCTCTTTGTGCTTCAGTGTCAGTAACGCTCATGGAAAAGTGCTGCATGTTCGGATGTTTGGTTCTTGAACATATTGAGCCATAATTCGGAGCTGTGCACACTGCTGACCAACTGCCTGTACACCCCTGCTCACGCCCCGATCTCAGACTCACAGCGTATGGCTCTTAGGCGGGGAATGACTCCAGGGCTGGCTGGAGGGGTAGTGCTCTCAGAGCCTTGAGTTTTCCTCTTGTCTACACTGGGAGAGGCCTGTACTGTGATTTTGTGCTCAAATCCTGAAAGAGAAAAACAGAGAAAAAGACACTCAGGCACTTATAACCTCCAAATTGCCTGGATGTACACCTTGGCAGACGCAATCCCCCCTCCACTCACCAGAGGGCAGACTGATGCGGTTGCCATCACGGCCCATCTTCAGTAGGCGGCTCTTCTTGAAGTGGCCCTTCCGCTTCTTGACATGCGGCTTCTCCTGGTACATCTGGTGGATGATGATGTTCAGCTCACGCTCCACGATGTCGATCTCCCGCTCGGCCAGCTCCTGCTCGCGCCGTCGGAGCAGCTCCTCCTGCTCACGCTGCTCCTCAGCCGCTCGCGCTAGCGCCTCCTCCCAGGACCGGAGCTCCTTCAAATCGTAAGGAGTGAAGAAGGCAGTGGATCAGAGACGTGAGACTGATGCTGCCTTCACGGAATTATGGTAAATACAAGTTGCCAACTTGGAAGTTGCACACGAATGCCCCCTCAACTCATACTTACAAGTATGAAATTCTGAAAAAAATTGATACCTCAGTTCCCAAGTTGGGACGACCTTTAACCTTTCAACATAAGGACACTTTCAGTTGTAGATGTACATATTTGCCTATCTTTAGCAACACAACTACCATTGTAATGTGTACACTTTACCTGGTATACTGGCAACACTACTGATCTTTCTACCCAAAGCAAACGGACCATAGCACAGTGCAAAGTAATCAACTTCACATCAGCTCACGTTAGCTAAAATTTTGCATCCACTATTTTTTCATTTTGCTCTGACAACAAAACATTTGGATATGACATACTCGTGATTCCGACTTGTGGGAAGTAAGATCTTCCAACTAGAACATGAATCAGAATGAGACGCGGGTAAACTGAACATAAAAAGTAGGAGAACCTCTTCAAAGTACTTCATGGATGTTTTCCATTCCATCTATGAGGTAAGTGCTACAGGTAAATGATTTCTGCACCACACCCAGTGAAAGAAACCTTCTCCAGACCCAGGTAAAACACCCCATCCCCAGAACAAGTGTAGATATTCCTTCAACCCTCTCCAGCCGGACCATCTCTCCCTAACCTTCTCCTTGGCCCGTAGCTCATCGAACATCTGCTGGATCTCCAGCTTCCAGTCCTCTTGTAGCGAGTGGAAGGACTCAAGCGGCATCTGGAACATGGCCGACTGCTCGATGGCCTGCAGCTGAGATAAGATGCTGCTGAAGGAAGGGCGGCTGTGAGGGATGGGGCTCCAGCACTCTGATGTAGGAAGAAGAAGAATAAAGGGGAAGAAATAAAGGGGTTAAAGGAGGAAGAGATGCTGAGAAAATTACATTTAACCAAGCGTCTAATAGCGACTGACATTCCTAGAATTCCTCAAACCAGTTATTCTCACGCATCTCTTATGGTACAAAATGACAGAGATTTTACTAAAATAAACCCCACAAAAAAAACTATGTTTATTTACAATATCTGTTGATTATTGTGCATTGTGTCGAACAATAAAAGACATTTAAGATTAATTTAAATGTTCTGCGTTCATTTCACAGACAGTCCTACATATACATAAATGATTATAATTGCAACTTGGCTAATGTTCCTTTAAGAATTGGAAACATCTGAACAGGCCTCAATACTGAGAACAAGAAGAAACAGAGAAAAAAGAGCAGAGAAGAAAAAAGGTAACAAAATCAACAGAAAATATGCAAAAATATACAAATCAGGACCAAAGCGTTGACAGTATCTGTTATCCAAAAACTCTCAGCTACAAATCTATCAGGTATGGGCAAAAAGCAATTCTGACAGTTACACATAATTCCTCCCACCACTAGGGGCAGCAAAGCTAGATAGTGTGAGATTTATTCTGGATATTGGAAGGACATAGAGATAATAAGTGCGTGCCGATCGTCAATGTGCATAGAGCAAACATTCTTACCTTCCAGAAGGCGAACAAATGGCTCTGGACAGGTGGAGGGGATGGGTAGGGTTAGCTTACTCATGGCTACTCCATAGGCTACTGCGAGGGCATCGATTTCCCGGTAAGGAACCTCCCCTGTCAGCAACTCCCATAGCAGCACCCCAAAACTGAGGAAGAGAAATCATGAACTATAGAGCTGCTATTCAGGCTAACCCATAGTAAAGCCTTGTATGGTCTCCTGGTTGCCTCTTCACTCATTGCCCCACCTAGGCTGATTTTCCCCCCCTGTCTCCTACCTCCAGACATCACTGCTCTTGGAGAACAGGGACAGTTTGATGACCTCAGGGGCCATCCAAGCATAGGTGCCCGCTGCGCTCATCTTGGTGGTGCAGTGCCACTCCCGTGCCAATCCAAAGTCTGTGATCTTCAGGGTCTTGCCAAACAAGTCATCCCTCTCCATTTTTTCCAGAATTAAAACTGCAAAGGAGACAAGAGAGTTGTGGCAGGTGTCAACAAAAAAATAATAATAATACACATACAAACACATATTTGAGCTCAGTTTCACATGACTGTATATTGGAAACACGAGGTGGTCATCCAGATGTTCCCAGTCATGTTACAGCCCTCTTCAGGTGAATATGTGTGAAATAACCCAATCAAAACTCATTTAGGAAAAAGACTCTCATCACATAAGCCTAACACTAAACAGAAATTAAGTAGCTAATGTCTGAGCAGTGCAGATGTATCCATATTAGCATTTGTACTGCTAGCCTGTTTTATAAGGCTTGGTTTGAGATAAGTGGGGGGGGGGGGATAGGGTTGGACCTTTTGGAGAGAAAGTTTAGGGGCGATTTTTTTTTTTAGGTAGGGAGCATAAGAGGGGGCATAATTCATACATAGGGGCCAATGATTATGTTTTGGTTCAGTAAGTGACAGGGGAGGGGGCCAATCCAGGGGCCAGTAAACTCTGTGGTCCCACCCCTGAGGAGGATCCATTAGGACACGGTAAACAGAACATAAAGGTGAACATGTGGTGCAAGAGAGACGGTCACTACTGCATACAGGCAAACCTAGGTAGCCAATAATCGACAGTCCTTTTGTTTTCCAATCCAGCGTGACATACAAGACTTAAACCTAATTTGCGGGCATGTGCATGTGTGCAGTTTGTTAAAGCTTCGTGCTGAAATATTCCACCAAGCCACTGAATAAGCTATCAGTGCATGGAAGCCTGCCATGCATCATAAAATGACGATTACACGCAACACTGGTTAACAAATACTGCCTTATCAGGACAGTCGGCTCAGTTGCTGCGGGGTGCATGATTAACATAAGATAACCCAGCGATTTCTCTTTTCATCACTCAGGTCAAGTTGTTTGGACATCTCGCTGTTTCACACCAGGCTGCATCGCACATGAGACAGTGGTGGATTTGCATGACATTCCTGGGTTTGGCCACAGGGCCACCGAAGTGTGTCCCAGAAGAGTCTGTAGGGGTAACTCAATGGAAATAATTCAAAGTTCAACAGGGTTCAATACTGGGACCGCATGGAAGTTCAGTAGGTGATGCTGCTGCTTCACACCCGCAGGGTTAGAGGTTTGAATCCCTTCTCTGATCTCTGTAAGTGGAGTCTGCAGGTTCAGTTTGGTTTCCTCTTCCAGTTCAAAAGCATGTAATTAGGCTAATGGGTGTTTCTATATTGCACCGTGACAGACAGGCATCCCATATAGGAAGAGACTGGGATAGACTACAGGCCCCCAACTGACCTTGCCTCAGGATAAGCATTCGGATCAGATAACTCTGCCACAGGTCTTTTTTTTGACACATATTAATTCACTTCAAACTGACTAAAAAATGTCTGTCAAAATTCAGTGCCAATTTCCGTGCCACCACATCCAGACTGATTTGTGTTTTGCTTTTCAGAGAGAAATCCTGCTCTTTTGACATACAATGAGACAATTGACAATTATGATTCGTAGCCCAGTGGAGGGAAATTAGTTTGCATACAAGGTCACCAGTGTTCATGTGCCTCACAGGAGAGTAAGATGGGATATGAGATCAGTAATGAATTCCTATGTACCTGTATTCATACTTGTACAATGGTCAAATAAAGTATCATCATTAAACTTTGATTTAGATGTTTGTTTTAGCACAGATGAGGTATGCGAAAAAGTTATATTGATATGCATTTTTTTCATGCATCTCCGACTGAGAGAATGTTAAGTATGGTTATAATGACAGTTTGGGAGTTTTGCTGCAGTCATCTGAGAGAATTATTAATGGCGCACTGACCCAAAGTCATTTTCAACACGTACCAGCTTACTGACTGATCCTGAGCTGGATTTTATACTTCCTCCTACATTTCCGCTTGCGGACAGGCTATGGAAATGTTTTGAGTGTCAACAGGGCTGACTGGTTTGAGGGGACAGAGCGTGTTTGCCCTTATCTCCAGGCCTATGCAAAGAGAGCTGGAGAGCCCACAGCCTGTGTTTTGTTTGATCAAGGGCCTGACCAAACCTACCTACACGGGTGTGATTAGTGCAGCTGCTGTGTTTAACTTGGTTACTAGTAAGGAAGTTTTCCAATACCAGTACTCAGGACTGATGAGTGCGTGTCCTAAGACATGACATACTCGACCAGAATTCATATTTTTTGGCTATTGTCACGGCACAGCACAAAATGGCTTGCGTGTTCTAATCGTCAGCAGGTAGTTGAAGAAGCCACATTAAATACAGAAAGTGTTTCTTTGGATAATCTTTGTCTTGTGACGATACTATTATTGAAAAAATATTGAAAAATATTGAAACAACAGGGGTGCACCCTGTGATATCGAGCCATTCAGCGTATTTCAAGGTTCTTCTCACTGTGCTTACTGGAATCTAACATGACAGAATATTGAAGCCAATTCAAAAATACAAATGTAAATGTAAACAGTATGTAAAAGGCACTTGTACTGTCACACTGAGAGATGAGCCCTTTTCATGTTAATGAAGACGGGCTGGGTTCTTGTGCCAAGCACCCCTCACAACCAACATGGAAGTTCTGCTGTTTGCGAGCGCTCTTTTTTACTACCTTTTAGCGTTAGCATTAGCTGTTAGCATTAGCAGGTGCGGAGGGGGGGGGGGGGCGGGTCTCGGGCCCATATAGCACTGCCAAGCTCCGGTCTGTGGAACGGCGCCAGAGTGGAGGCCTACGCAGCACTGTCTTCAGAGTGTCTTGACGGCAGCGAGAGACCCTTTGTGGTCTGAGGCGTGAAGCCCACTATGATGGAGAGCTGCATATCTGTTTGCGTGCATGCGCTTCTGTTTCTCTGTTTGTTAAGCTGAAGTATCGTCTCAGGCAAAAAAACAACAGAGAAAAAGAAAATAGGGGCAGGCTGCTGACAATGATAATAAGCCATTGTGCCCCCCTCCCACTCCTAGCCATGCCCCTAGAACCCCCTCCTCCCCCCTCCTCGTTTTCCAATTCACTGCGTCTATCATGGTGAGGGACAGCTGTCTCCCTAAGGTTGTGTGTGTGCGTAAGAGAAAGAGGGGGGGAGCAGGGAGAGGCAGGGGAGATGTAAATCCAAACTTTGGGGGGGGGGGGGTATCTTTGTGCGTGTTCCCTTGCAGGCCGTGTGCAGTGACATGGCACATGTTGATAAACTGGTGATTGGATGAAACTATGGAGCACCCTGTTTCTGGATGGGTGGGGCAGTTACCGGCACACTGGGGGTGGGACTCTAGTGTTATGTAACTAAAATTCAGCTGTCGTGTCAAACCATGTTGTCATGTCACTACACGAGTCACAGCGATGCCCTAAAAGGGTCTAATTAGCACATGATGCTAAACAACAACCGCTAACAGCTGTTTTCACAGCTACCCCTTTACAGGAAACACATGACCTCAAAGATGCTCAGTTCCTCCGCTGCCTGAGGCACCTGGGCTACCAGATCGGTGCTGCAAAAACACACCAGCTTCATAGCTGCCGTTGACCGCTAGGCTGTCATCTAAAAGCTGACCGTTAGGTACATTATTTAACCCAAACTGCCGCAGTAAAAACACCCGGTCATATGTAGCAGTGGATGAAATGGCTGAAGCTGATCTGGATGAAGACGTTACCTAAGAAAATAACCATGATGTTCCCATTCTCCGCTGTTTCTACAGTTACACTGTGGTGCCCTCAAGTGTGGTACGGCTGCCAGTCCCAGGTCCTCCTACTCTCTTCCTTTGTTTACCCCCCCTCTCGCAAGCAGCCCCTTACAGGTTTATAACATTTTTCGAGATCCGATTCCAGCGTGACACGGTCAATCTGATCCTGAAGGAACCTTCTGAGCAGACTGCTTCAATAACAAGGGCTCTGTTTAATGGAGACCCCCCCCCGCCCCGCCGGGTAATCGCTCTCCCCCTGCCTGCATTTTCCTGCAGTTACTGGTGGAAAGTCGATGGGAAAGTCAGCTGGTAAAATACTTGTAATGTTGAAGTAGTGCATGGCGAGGCCGTCATCCTTTCAAACACCCTCCATATCAACAAATACATTTGGTGATGCTACTTTTAGGCGTCACGCTCCAATCCACTGGAACAGCCTTCCTGAGCATGGAAAATGTCCTGAAAATAGGGGCATTTTAAAAAGAAAACTAAAAACTCATCTTATCTTTTATGTAATGTCTTGTGTTCTCATGATTTCAGTATTTATGCCAGTTTCATTTTTTTTGTTTGATCCTTTTATTGTTTCATTTTTATTATTTATTTTTTTAGTGTTTCATTATTTTTCTTTTTATTATGTATAAATTCAGTCTAGATTTTTTTTTATAATAACAAAATGAAGTCACTTTTATTGTCGTGTCACTTGTCACCAGTACACAGGTACAATGGTTGTGTCAGTTGCCTGTAAAAACGCTCTGAATTGCATTTAAGTTATTTGATTGATTGATAGCGCATCATATCCGGCTCGGGATTTTGGAGCTACCTGGCGCCCATCCCAGGAGGTAAAGGGGCGGGCCCAGAGCATCCTGGATGGGACACTAAGGCATGCCTTCGCGAGGGCCGCTGTCACATTAAGTGAATTGACTCCGTCAGTTCAGCCGGCTGAATGACGTCAGTGCAGACAGAAAAAGCAGCACAAGTGAAGGCAGGGTGATCGTGCCATTTCATGGTTACGCCCCCTGCTGGTGAGAGTCAGTCAAATTCACTTCTCTGGTGTCCCTAGGCTAACATGGCTAGGAGGAGCTGTCAGTGAGATCTGCTGGTCACCGGGGGTTAGGAGGGCGAAGCCTTGGACAGCATACGCATTATTCAGCGGGGGGCGGGGGGGTGGGGGGTGTTCTTGCACGAATGATTTAACATGTGACATCGTAGAATGGGAGACGATAGTCTCAGATAAAAATCACATAGCAGAAACACAGGGGTGAAGTGTCAGGCTCACTGGAGGCTGCGGAGAGAGGGGCAGGCTGCAGGAGGGGGTGTAGCGTCTGTCTGCGTGAGCTGCGCTATTGGGTAGCCGTGTGCCATGCTTGTGTTCCTTAATGTACCACCCCCCCCACCCCCCAATCCCACGATCCCCAGGGACATGGTAGGCCTGTATTTTCACTTCATTACCACACAGGGGGGAAAAAAAAACTCCTCACTGTCCTGCTTTTGAAGTAACCCCCCCGCCCCCCCACCCCACTATCCAGCTTCCCAGAATGCAGCTGTCACTTACTAAAGGCACTGGCACTCAGGAGGATAGAGGGAATGGACAAAGAGGAAAAGGGGGGAGAATGCTGCAGTGACAGAGGAGGGTGGAAAAAGGAGGAAATCAGACTAGGATTTGGGGGTGGAAGGGCAGCAGTAGAATAAGGAGATATGAGGAGGGGAATCGATCATTCCAGCACTCCGAAAATCCACAGAAGAAATTCACCATAACCACCAAGACGTCTTTTCCTTATCATGGATACTACTCACTCACAATAAATTTAATAATCATAATTGATAAGAGATGATGGTCTGCTCAGGTGGTCACTATAGCCTTTATCTTCTTTATTTTATCTTTGAGCTATATGAAGAAAAGACTTCTCAACTAAAACACCCAACATGTTAACTCGCGTGAGACGACATCATCCGAGTGTGCAGACAGCTGGAGAAAGGCAGAAACAGCCTCTGAAAGACAGTCTCCCTGTGGGATTACAGCTATAGGGGTGTATAGGGGTGTATCGATACAGGCGACTATACTCAGTAATACAGAACATGGGATTTTGACAGGCATCTGTCTGAGGGGAAACTAACTTTCAGTTCATTATGATTGTTATAATTTAATATATATTTTTTTTTCCTATAGGGTGCCATGGCAGTGCAGTGGTCAGCATTGTTGCTTCACACCCCTGGAACCTGGGTTCGAGAGGCTTCCATGGTGCCATGTGTGGTGTTTGAGGGTTCTCCCTGTGTCATCATGGGGTTCCCTCCAGGTGTTCCAGTAACCCCACCTCCCCTCCAGTCCAAAACCAAGCCAAGGTTAACTGGAGTTACCAAATTGCCCAAGGGTGTGCGCGCGTCCTGCAGTGGGTTAGCACCCCATCCTACCTTGCTCCCTGATTTCGAGGAAAATCATGTTTTCCCTTCTGTACCAAAACTGCACGGAACCCAAAACCGATGTTTGTACCAAACCATGAATTCCATTGCTGCATATGCCCCATCTTTAATCTTTCCCAATTTTCTGTTGCTATTACTGAGAATGCAAACGAAAAGCTCTGTCGTTCGTACTGAGGAATCACACATAACCCCTCAAGATTCGACCACTGAGACTGAGCGAAACAAACCCACAACTGCTGCAAAACACACTGGGCCACACCTCAGGTAAAACCACAACTGTTTAGCCAGGTGGGGGGGGTGGGGGGGTGCTGAGACAGCATCTGGCAGACCAAAAGCAGCCACCCAGCTTAATTCACAGCAGAACCAGCAAGTGCAGTAGAACCCAGAGCTGCATATGTTCTAAATGTGCTCCCTGGCCAGCTGTCTTCAATCCTGCCCTGCCCTGCCCCCCCCCTGCAGGACTGCGGTCTAGGGTGTCCTCCCAGGTTTAATCATCGCACTCAGCCGGCCTATATCTGCTCGCCTAGTAAAATCTGTGCATCCCATGGGATCGCTTCCCACTTTCTCTCGCCGTCCAGCCCTGAGGGGTCTCCTGAGCCGCCACGATCTGTTTGGCGGCAGATCCAGATTGGCGACGCCGCGCCGACACCGCGGGCTGGCTTAGCTGCCGGCAACTGACCGCTTCTTTGCCTCCTGACTGAGATCAGCTGGGAGCGCCTCACCCCCCTCGATTCGCATCCTGCTGACTCTGTGAGACCAGGGACACCCAGTGCAAGGTCCCCAGCGGAGGCGTGCAACTCCATCGCCCACGGCCACCCCCCGTGCCTGCCGGTACCCAGATGCTTTCCAACAATGCCCCTCTTGCAGAGGGCCCCGATCTCTGGCGCGTCGGCTGTACAGTGGTACCCGTGCTGGGCGTCTGACCGCCCCTCCCCCCCACCAGGGCTCCCACATGCCACTCCACACTTCACCACGGAGACCTCAGTCACTGGGGCTGCACGGCGGCTGCGTCGACATCGCAGACATGATCGCTTTGAGTTTCAGGGGGGTTTTCAGGGCACACCCTGGTTACCATGACGTTACCGTGGCTCCCTTCATCTCATGGTTTGGTGATTGGGGGGCCAGCGGATCCCACCCCTCTGCACCCATTACCATCATCGCTTATCTCTGTCCGAATCCAAATGAGCTGAGAAACCACAGGCCCCATTTCTGACGTAACGCTTTGCCCTGTCCTAGTTAATCTCGTTTCGCCAGTTGATAATTAATAAAACAGAAAAAGGACTTAACTAAAAGGCAAAATAACGCCGTTCCACGCTTACGTTCCCATGGAGCAGAACGGCGCCGGCATTTCATCGCTCTTTGTACTTTGCCCTCTGTGCGAATGACCCCGTATGAACCTGTGTAAACTAGCCCCTCCCCCTACCATTGTCCACTCCCTCCCCAGATTGTGCCAGGCTTTTTTTTTTTATCCCCTCTATGAAGCATTCCTTCGCCTGTTTACTCTTCATTTTTTTTCATCCCACGGTTCAAGGTCTAGAGTACGTAACACGCCTCCCTCTGTGGCCTTCCCCCGG
>JABFEB020000036.1:9845122-9856588 GCA_019775895.2 Stomatorhinus ivindoensis | reverse complement strand
TGATCACGTGACCCCCCCCCCCCAGTGACCCACTGTCGTCGTCAGGCCGTCCCTGCCTTTAGCGTGTGATAAAGGGGTCATTGTTGTTGCCCTGCAGCAGTCCCGGCTGGGCTACAGTTTTCCTCTGTCTGAACCTGACGCTGAGGATTCTCTCTCCAGATGTCCTGGGATTGGGTCCCCTAACTCCTACAACGTGAAGACTCCGACCATCTCCAGCTTCAAGCTTCTTTTCTCAGACCTGTCTCCTCTCTGCTTACGGAGTTCCAAACGTGGAATGTTTAGTCACACGTCACGAGCCTTTCTGTAAAAGTCAGGTGAGATCCTGTTTACACAGCACTACACTCAACATCTCAGCATTCAGCTTGCATGCCAGTGCTTCGTCTGAGGTGCTGCATCGCTGCCAGCGTCCATTAAAACCCCAGCGCTCCGCGACGTCGAATTACAGGAGCAAAAAAACGACACAAAGCGACTCAAAACTCAGATGACATTCAAAATTATTCAAACTATTTCAAAGAGGGACAGAGAAGGGGATTGGATATCTTTGAAGTCACCATCCCGATCGAGTTCCAGATCTCTTCTGGTCCGTGTAACAAAGCCAAGTGCTGAGAGTTTATCAGCACCAAGGGAACCTCTATTTTTTTAAAGGAACATACCTGCTTAGTGTCCAGCTAAGCACTCTGTGATTTCCCACCCTGACCTATTTACCCGCAAGCTGGTTAGCAGAGAAGGCAAAAGCCTCGTTTGCATTTCAAGACACACGTTGATTTCAGGCCCAAACAAAGATGACTGCATGTTAACCAAGCCTTTATTGGTCTCCTGTGCGATGCCAGATGAAAATAATTAATGGCCTTGAAAACGTACACCTCCCTGGCACTTACTGGAGTGCCGCCCTGGACCCCATGCTGCATTTTGTTGACCAGTGCAACTGATGAGTGTGTCACCAGCAACTGGGTCACCACAACACTCGTCTCAGTTCGGTGGCTGGGGGCTGGGGGCTGTCCCCAACCCACTGAAACACACCTGGTCTGAATAGGCACAAAGACGTTAGGCGTTACGAAAATAATCATAGCCCCTCCACGCTACAGTCACACCCCAATAGGGGAGACGTCCTCATAATACAACAGATTGTCAAGATTACAGTGTGTAATATTTATATTTATGCAGCAAACTCATAGTACTCTAGATATATGCCAATAACAATTAAAAAAGTCAATTTGAGCACACTTCCGTATAGCCAAGACCCTATACACCTGACAGCCATGTGCATTAAACCACTTAGACCAATGGAGTCTGGCTAATGATTTAATGATACAGAACAACCGCAAATTCCAATTCACTTAACCTCTGCGGCAGAACATATGTGCTCTCGTGTGTTCTGTCACAGGTAATAGTGTGATAAGCTGCAGGTTCCTGTCACCATGTAAGTCAATGATTCCCTGGGGGTGAAGGGAAGGGTGAGAGCGATAGATGACACAGCGCTTGGCACGTTTCCCAGAGGTTTTGGGAAGGTGGTGTCGGTGGGGGCGGCGGTAACTGGGACAGGACTGTGGGAGGGAGGTGTACACGGCCGGGAGTCCTGGCTCTGTGCTGAGCAGGGCTACATTTTGAAAAGGATACATGAGACCCACACACCTGGACAATAAGCTAGGGTGTAACTTTAGACTCCCAAGGGCTGCCATTTTCCTTTTCTTTCTCATTCTCCTCCTTGCACGAGCTCTGGTGCGTCAGTGTGTAACGATCCCAAGTTTTGCAGTTGGTACTTACAGTTGATATTTAGTGTGACTCAACAGCCCTGCATCAACACCTCGGCAAAGACTAAAGACGTACTTTTGCCATATTGCGATAAACGTTTTAACAGTTTGGCTCCGGTAACTGTCGCTTTCAGATCCTTAAGGGTCATGATTTTTTTAAGGCATTAAGAAATACAAAGAGATGGATGTCTCTAAGTGCTCACAGCAGACCAATTTGAAGGTCTTGTATCAGCGAATTCCTTCACATGCAAACACACACACATACAACAAAGGTTCTCAATCAGCACTAATGACAGATCTCCTGAGATATACATGCATGATCTAAAGGGTTAATACAAAGCCATTCAAATCATAGTCCTCAAGGGCTGAGCGCTGATTTTCCAGCCTTCCTTTACCTGTAAGCCAGGTGTAAACCGTAGCCAATCATAATCAGGAATTATTAAACTGACTGCCCAGGAGAAGCAATAACAAGGCCTGGATTTGGAATCAAGGGCCTGATCGGAAGAGCTCTGGTTAAAGTATCCAGAGACACTACTCACTATTGCTGGATTTGAGGTCCCTGTGGATGATGGGCACTATCGCCTGGTTGTGCAGGTAGTCCATGCCTGTGGCAATCTGCACGGCCCAGTTGACCAGAACCCGTGGCGGCACCTTCTTCCCAGCCAGCGCCCGGTTGAGGGCACCTCCTCTGGCGTACTCCATCACCAGGCACAGGTTGGGCTCCCGCAGGCAGACGCCGCGCAGAGCGATAATGTTGGGGTGTCGTATCATCCAGAAAAGACGGGCCTCCTGGCGCACGCTCTCGGCCGTAGCACTGATGTCTTCATCTGGGTCCTGGCGAGCCGCCTTGACCGCCACCTCCTCGCCCTGCCAGATGCCCCTGTAGACTTTACCGAAGCCACCGGCGCCAATCACTTCTTCCAGGTGAAGTTCCGCAAAGTCTATCTCAAGGGGGCTCTCGCCACCTGCCACCAAACTACCCGAAAGTTGGGGGTAGCTGGAATCTCGACGGGTCACGTAGTTGCTGGGGAAGATGCCAACCTTGTCCTGGATCTTACCCGTCCACCAGCCCTCATCCCCAGACACCTTGGAATCTTTGGAGAGTACTTCCAGCAGATCTCCACGTCGCAACGTGAGCTCCTCATCCGCTGTCGCCTCGTAGTCAAATACTGCCGTCCAGAAGGGGTTGGCGCCGCCTTGGTGGTGGAAGTGGGACTCAGGCGAGCCCGACGAGGACACGGTGGAGGAATCCCAGCTGCTGCCATTCTCCGCCAGCCCAGCACAACGAGGCCGGCCTTCTACCGGAGGACCGGAGGAAGAGGCCTGCAGGCAGCACCCACAGTTGGTACAAGGCAAGGGGGCAGCACCGACATTCATTCTTGCATACGGGTCCATGGTAGCCTGCAGGTTACCGGTGTGGGTTCAACAACTGGCACAGATTGTTTTTCAGCACAGGCACAAAATCCATGTAGGGCCCATTGACTGAATCCAGCCTTTCTTCATGAGGTGAGAAATCGACACAGCTGCTATGCTACTGTCCCATGGCACTGAGATGGTTAAAGAAGTTGGGACCATCAGATTTGTCACTGCCGCATCCTTGATATGTTATAATTTATTATAGCTGGCATTTTCTGAAGGGGGGGGGGGGGTTTCTTAGGAGATGAGCTAACTGTAAATCTGTGATTCACGAGAAAACAGTGCACAGAAAGTTCACGCTTTTCCATCCTGTTCTTCCAGGAGCATATGTCAGGTGGTCACAGACCTCACTTGAAGTTATTTAAGCATCTTGTTTGTAGTTAATATATATTCCCAAAGAAACTCTTTAGGGCACTTACGTTCAGCCTTTTATGATGGTGCCTTTGATTTGAATTCTTGCAGCTGATTAATCTCATATGACAGCAGGCCTGCAGAAGGCAGGCCTTTGTAGCGTATAGCTCTTCAAAGACACCTACGGTGATCTTTAGTCTTTCCGGAGACCGCAGCGTTGTATTGCATCACAACAGTCTCGAATATGGGGTGCTGCATAATCGGAGTTGAAAACAGAAAGGGTGATCGCTTGTGATTGTAAGACAATTTCTTTCATGATTGGTCTCATAGATAAATTGTTTATCAACCACGAATAATACGGTCTAAGAAATGACACGTTAATGTCTCGGAATGTATAAAACCAGCACCTATTGCTATAGGTATAAGACAAGCCAGAGATTAACTTAAATCCGTTTATAATAAACCCTTATAACATATTATTCAAATGAAATAAATACATCTCGATTTGTTTAATAATTAGTTACAACAAGGTACAAAATGATCGGTTCACGTTGGCGAACATTACATTATCTGTAGCTGACATAAGCCCGACACTCTCAGTTTAGTTATACTCCATAAGCGGGATAACAGGCTGACAGTCAATCAGTAACTAAGCACGTAATTTCGCTTAATGGTTAAAATTATACGGAAAAAAACCTCAGACGTGTAAACCGAGCGTTATTGCCCTTGTTGGTCGCTGCCTTGAGATAATCCCGCACACTGCTACGCATAAGCCTGTTTAAAACCCATAAATAGTGGTTAAGAAAATCACTCTTCCATTTTACAAAGTGCAATTACATAGGACACATAATAATTAGACGCCCGTTCATTTTGCATTAGGCCTCCATGAATGAACGTATAATAATTATTCGGAGGTCATATATTACGGTTGTACTTTGTCATTTTAATAAAAATGTTCAGGGAGAATAGATTACACAGTAGTCAGAATGAATACCCTAATCGTGGGTATGTTCACCCGTTTAAACAGCGCGAGATAAGTGGCAATGAAACGGTGAAACTACAGCCTATCCCTTTCCTTTAGGATGTTATGCTATTCTGGCTGTTCACGGCTGCGTCCATAAAGCTTAAATTATTATCGCGAACAAATGCAGCAAATTGCTCTACGATTTTTGTTGCATTTCTGCTCGATAACATTATTCGCAGTGGTATGGTAGTCATCATCCATTCATTTTGGTGGAACAGAGAAACATACCCTATCCTCCTCTTCCGATCCACATAGCTATTCACATGCATGCAAGCATATACCTTCCTGGACACTCATATCCTCATAACTAACGGAGCTCCCCGTGGCAAAACAACGTGTGGCGTTTATAATAGTGCTGTGTTGATCTTGCGAAGTCAAAATTCATGACGCGAAGAAAACGGACGATTAAATCTTCTTCGGCGATGAGTTTCCTTTGGCTATCGAGAAGTCCGTGGAAGAACAATCCACCATCTTCACTGTAATAATATTAAGCATAATAACGACACTGAAAGCAACACAATTTATAATCCAGTAACTCCGGTTCCGCTGCTATGAATATTCAAAAACAAAATACTTGGTCCATCGGTTTTAGCGTGACACCCGCAGTTAATTGTATGTACTATATTCCATCCGAAATCCTCGTCGCATGGGCGTGTGAATGTGTCCCTCTGAGTCCACCTTGTTTTTACAGTATTACAACATCATATCCCTCGATTTAAGGTGAGCTATTCTACAAGGTCTGTGCCCCTTGGGGTCACTCAGTTAGCCATTTCCCAATCGAAATCAAAGTATTTTTCCCCACGAAAACGTTCCATTCAGTGGACCGAGCTGTCATCGGTTGCGGCTGACTTTGTATCCAAATACACCAGCTGGATCGGGGGTGGGGGATCGAAATGGATCCTGGGAAATGTAGTTGTTGTTATATCAAGGAAACGCATACATACTGGTTACTGGGAAACAGGGATAGCACCTGCATTAAACTGGAAGCATGAAAAGGGTTACTCAAACCTATTAAAATGATGAAGGAAGCAGCAGTGTTGAAATAAATTACATAGCGACAGGGCTGCCATGGAAGTGAACAATACTATGTAATAATAAGTGAACAATAAGTAAATTAACCTCCGTATTGTAACTGCTGGTGTAGGCTACATATTTGTCCCACCCTTCTCTCTTATATTTCTTGTCGGACGTAAAAACCCGTGTCGTGTCCTGCTACTCGTCTTCCGCATGTAACCGTTCATATTTTCTTGATTCGCAAATTGTAATTTATATTTGTCTTTTAGAAAAGTTCCCGTATTTACTGCTTCCTTCTTTTTTGAGTTGATTTTAATAAACGACACTGTAATTAACTGCTAACGTGAACATCTGTTTTGAAAACATATTTTAAAATATATTTTTACAATTTTAATTTAACGTAAGGGGGGAAAAGTTCATAAGTGATTTGTTGTCAGAACAAAAAGAAATATTTGCGAATTTGCTAGCTGCATCTGAGGCACTGGGGCTCCTGATTGGATTGTGTTGTCTGTTCCTGATTGGTTGGCATAAGTTCAATCCAACATGTGACAAAAAAGACACGGAGCCGCCGGAAGATTTGCTATATGCCAGGGGAAGTACGTGTTGGCTTAAAAAACCCATTCGTGACATGGACCATCAGCTCTACAGCATTGATCAAGAGAGCACAGCAGAGGTGCTGCTGTCTGGGATAACTCAAGAAAATTAACCTTAGCGAATGACTGCTTATGATATTGTACTACTGCAGCCTTGAAAGTATACTGACATACTGTATTTCAGTATGGAACATCAGCTCTTAGAGAGTGTCATTAAAATAGTTCTTAAGGATCACAGGGATACATCTGCCTAGAGTCTGGGGGGAAGAGATACAGGCCAATTTGCTCCCCTATGTCTAGTCTGAGGAATGGGTTCCACCCCAAAACCATCTACCATATTAACCAGGCGAGAAAGAACAAACTCAGAGAATGTCACCCCAGCACACCCCCATGAGCATTTTATACGTACCCACCTATAACCCCCCCTGGAAAACAACTGACTGTGCACAGAGCTGCTGCTTTTTAACTATATGACTGATGCTAATTTACACTGTTATATGTTGTATTTGTTGCCGTGTGTGTGTTTGTGTATATGTATATATGACTTATGCATATATTTTGTAGTCCCCACAAGGGGAAATTCAATTTTATACAAATCTGTGGCTCTGACGCTAGATATCTCTACTGGCAACCAGAGGGTTATGGGTTTGAATCCTGTGAATGCTGGCAGTGACCCTACTCTGTTGGCCCCTTAACCTGAATTGTCTTGTCTGGGGTATGATGATAACCTACATCCAACCCTGCAAGCAGGTCCTCCAACTTCTATGGAGAATTGGGGGCAGGGTTGGCACTCTAGCCGCTGGGAAAAGCCTCATGCTGTTCCATTCAAACTAGTGTGGTGTTGATGTATCACCTGCTGAACTTGGGTTCTTGTCCCTGAGGTGGTTTTTTGTGCGATGGGTGAGGCAGTGTGCCGTACCAGCATGTCCTTACCTCTCTTGTGGTTGAGGTTAGGGCTGGGTAGTGGTTAGGGTTGTCATTGTTGGGATTAGGGTTTTGCCCATAGAAATGAATGGATGGTCCCCATAAATTAATTAATACAGGTCTGTGTGTGTGTGTGTGTGTGTGTGTGTGTGTGTGTGCCTACAAAAAGCTTTGGCTGTTTCAGCTCTTCCTAAAATCTTCGGTAACCACACAATATACCATGTGTTAAACTCTGCCACTGGCACACTTTGGTTGGCTAATGAATACCTCGTAAAGTTAATTAATTTCAGTAGCTGGCAGTGAAATCTAACAAATATTGTACCTGGAATGACTGGTACAGTATGTTCCCCAAGAAGAGGTTTGGAAAACAAGACTGTTTTTCTAACCTTCCAACTAGATATCGATATATATTTTTTGACTTATTATTGTATTAATGTACACCTTGAATAAGGTGGCATATCATTATGTTCATGGCTTCTGTTGATGATGAGATAAATGCAGTCATCTTCCATTCTATGTGAAACAGTGCAACAACCTAGATATAGATACCTAATCTCTGTGTGTGTGTGTGTGTGTGTGTGCCCTGTGATGGACTCCCATATCACCCAGTGTGTCCCAATACCTTGTACCCTTGAATAGGCTCCCACTCTGACTGGATCTAAGTGGTTGGATAATAGTAATTGCTAGTAAGTGGCTAGATAGGTATCTTAAGCACTCATTCCTTTCTTGGTGTTAACATGAATATTTTGGAGTATAGCACCAAGCTGGGCCGGCCTGCCATATAGGTAACATAGGCGATTGCCTAGAGCACCAGTCCATTAGGGGGGAGCAAAATAGTGAGTGAAGAAAATCAGAAGAAATTCCGGGTGATGTTATTAAATGAACTGACAAAAATTGTTCTTGGTCTGGGGGGGGGAACCTGAAAATCTAGGGGCAACTTTTACCCAGACAAAATACAGAAGGATTTTAACTATAATTGGCATAGTGCCCATTGGAAATAAGTAATCTGGTTATTTATTTGACTGGATAATATAACTTTTGTATGTGTGATGCTGGACTAGACCACTGATAAAACACCTGTCCTTGATTTGTACATTTCATACAAATATAACATTTTGTTAGAATTTGGGCAGTTTAAATAAAACTAGCAATATAAAACAATTGCATTATCTATCTTAATGTGGGTTGGATTCCCACTTAAAAGTTTCCTCCCACGGTCCAAGCATCTGCGATCAGGTGACTTGGTGCCGCTGAATCACCCATTACATTGATCCCTAAATTAGCATAAAATAAAACAATTGAAAAAATAGCAAGACATCTGATATTGCTGTTGTTCTGTTTCCTTTTCAAAGAGTGACACTTAAGAGGGATAGTTTCACTCTCTCCCATTATGGTCTCCTTGGTAGCAACAACCAAGAACACTTTTTGAGCGACCAGAATCTGTTCAGGGGTAGTGTTGGCTCTGGCCCTTCAAGCTGGGAAGTGAGGACTTTTGAGAGCACAATCCCTGAAAAGAGATAAGCTGAACAAGCATACACTCCAGCTGGTGTCAAGCTTTCCTTTAACAGACTGAGGTGGAGGCTTGAACCCAACCTCCACCTATCCACGTTACATAATTGCTTATCCAGTAGAAGGTCACAGCCCAAAGTTTATGCCGGGAAGCAGGTGGCATGAAGCATGGGGCACCCCAGACGGGATCCCGGCACCCGCCAAACAAGAAATAATCATCTCAGTGAGTCACAAACAGAAGATAAGAGAAGGTGATGAGTGATTCAGTCACTCTTCACTTGTGTTCGGAGCTCGCTGGCTCAAATCCAAGAGTCGGCAGAGTGGCTTCACAGTTGGGCTCTTGAGCAAGGCCCTTATCCCCAATTGCTCCAGAAACTGGTTAGCCCTGCTTTCTCAATTATATGTTGCTTTGGATAAAAACATCGCTAAACATATTGTAAGATTATATGTATCACTTAACTAAATCATCCATCCATCATCTGTTTATCTATCTGTTTTCCAACTACTTACTTGTCAGGGTTTCAAGGTTAACAAAATCAAAGCAAATATACATTTTTTTTCTATTTATAAAGCCAGCTATTGGGCCAGCATGGTTTTTCAAGGGTTTGCGCAATAACCTCACAATGGTTGTGGGTTTGATTCCCACCATTAGGAAACTTGGTTAATTAACATGGTGTCCTTGTACTGTACCTGCTCTTGGCTAATTATCCTGAGAAATTGTGCCTCTCATTAAAGTGAGAGATCATGTAACAGTTGTGCGTGCGACAGCCACCTTTCCCTGTCTAATTTGTCCTCTGGGTTTTGTGGCGCCTGCACAGATAGTTAGGTGTGATGGGAGAGGGGGGTTCATGTCACTTGGAGCTCTTTCAAAGGACATATGTCTAATTTATTCACCAAAAACCTGAGAAATAAGATAAATGTCTTTCAGTTAATGCTGAATGTTGCTGGAAAAGACAATATATAAAATAGCAATTGTGTATTTTACAAGGCAGCTATTTGCTGCAATATGTACCTTCCCAAAAGAATTAATCTATTAACCAATATATCTGATGGTTCTCATGTTTCCATGGAAACATGTAAACATGAGGGTTAGTGATTCTAGAAAATCAGCATCAATGAATTGTTAAAGGAATCAATCGATTTTAGATAGCTATTCCGACTCGTGTTTTTCATTTTAACTCTAAAGGCCAGGGACAGCACCTGCCTTTGACTCCTCCTTCTGCTGTCTGTAACTTTTCCTTGGCTATTGCTACCAAGGCGACTATAACTGGTGACAGTGAAGCTGGCCCTCTTAGGTGTCACCCTTTGAAAAGTGAAAGGTCAGAAGTATCGGCAGTCTCAAACCCAGGTCCCAGAGGTGTGAAGCAACAGTGCTACCCACTGCAGCACCATGCTGCCCCCCACCCGTTCATATGACCAGTAGGAAAAAATATAGTTAATATTTAAACGTTGGCATTAGCCTGGTGAGGTTTACTTTCCCAGCTGTGGGTAAGGGGGATAAATCGCCTCTGGAGGTGAGCTGTGCCCATTTTTGCTCAGAGATTAATGCAAATGCCAATTCCACCCAAACCAGTGTCGCTGGAGGGTGGGGAGCAGAGGGGTATTCACCCACAGGACCATCACATTGGGGTGGGCCTATTGCAAAATTTACCAAGGGGAGTCCTCCCCCCTGTCGGACAAAAATGCGCAAAATGCCAAAAAAAGTTCAATTGATTCCATATTTTATAGTATACAATAACCATCAGTCTCTGAAAAATGATACTTTAAAATATAGATTTTTAAATATTGCTCCTTTTCTGAAATCAGACCCTACAAACCAATCCCACCCTAAGTGCACTGGTCCTCCCACATCAAGCCACATCAATCAAAGAAAATAACAAGGTACAGTGGAGGAGGAACTCATTTGCCTTCCTTTATGTTGTGTGGATTGGAATATTTTATGTACAGCTGGGCTATTGCTCTGCTAATTCGACCTTCACACACTTTTCTTACCCGTGGAGTGTGCAGTCACTGAACATTGGCCACCAGGCAGGGCATATATAGGTGTGAAGCCTCAAATGCTAATGACTTGGGGTTTTAGCTTCATTGTCCAACTCCTGTATCAAAGTCAAAGTCAAGACTGTATGTTCTTCACTTCACAAATATTTGGTATTTAATAATGTGAGAGAAATTATATATACATTTGGTATATAGATTTCACAGGAATTAACTGATTTATTATACAGCTTGGTGGTTCTTTTTAGATCCCTGCCTCTGGTTTCTGAAGGTGTCTTTTAATAAAGGTTGAAGACCTCTGCTCTCCACTTTTTTTATTCAACCTGTGGATATAGTATAGGCCACCAGGTGGCGCCATTGGGCAGCCAGACTCATTAGTCTTCTGGAAACTTCCAGTTCTGGACCTGTGGCGGCTCCAGAGTATTTTCAGGGGAGGTGCATGAATGCGAGAAGCGATAAGTAGATTATTGGGATATAACAACCAGTGAATTATCACTGAGATTTGTCTATTTACATCATCACAAGAATGCATCATGGGTGGAATTTTTGGGATATCAGAACCAGATATGGAGTTTTCCAGAGCTCAAGAATTCTCTCCAGGTTCAGGCTCATATTCAATAAGTGCAGGAGCACTCCACACAGCTGGAAAGCACAAGCCTGCAAGACCGGACACGTCACCTGGTCTTGTTGCCTTGCAATGATGTTGCCTTTCCAAGTTGCAGGCCCTTTTACTGCCTCTCCGCCCGGTATGGTCTCGGGGATGGTGTTCGAAGCATCGTCTGCTCAGCTGGTGCTGATGGAACGAGTGTTGGAGCATGGCAGCTATGACATCCGTAGGGCAGCAGGAGCTGAAAGCCTGAATGCTAGTTGCGGGGGGGGGGGGGGGAGG
>JABFEB020000036.1:9776752-9806742 GCA_019775895.2 Stomatorhinus ivindoensis | reverse complement strand
TCTCTCTCTCTCTCTCTCTCTCTCTCCCTCATATACACTCACACTTTGAGACCTAACGGCTAAATGGAGGATTGTACCATTTGCACCACGCCTGCTCGTTGTACTATAAAGAGCCAAACAAACTGCCAGTATTTGTCAGCTGTAAAAATTAAACCGACAACAAACCGCCGAAGAACCGCTGCCCTGCGACTCTGGCACAGCCCCCGCAGACCCGACGTTTCCCTCGGTGACGAGCTAAACCAGTGGCGTGGCTGGGGGGCAGTCTGCGAGCTCCGTCTGCAGCGCCGGCCCCCGTCTTCGGCTGCGGCGTCGGGTCAGGTCGCCGTTCCTGTCCCCCGCGGTGCTTGTGATCCCGCACTCTGCGCTTTCCATCCTCTGCAGTCTAAACCTCTGGAGAAGGTTTCTGCTTCCATCGAGCTCATTTAGCAGGAAGAATGCCTTTTGCGTTTTCTGCTCCGACACGATCGTGGTAAACATTTGTCAGCATGTTGAGTTTAGCTGTAAGTTGACGTAAACTGGGTTGTATATATAATTAGTAGATAAATATGCATGTGGAACACTGCAGGTTTAAAAATACTTTGTCTTTGCTGTACTTTAATATTAATGAATACATAATAGTGATTTAAATAGCGCTTGCAAGTTGAAAGAGGGGAGCATAATTTTGCTGCAGCTGACTGTGCCTCCAGATTGAGCTCTGAAGTGTGCGTATAGATGCCTTATCTGATCATTTTCCCTCCACATTCTGCCTCCCCTCCAGGCCAGTGAGCTTCCCTGAAAATCATTACAACATCCCTCTGACAGGGGGCGACAGAGTGCTTCCGTACCGCAACCCCTCGGCCAGCTTCTCTGCTCCGAGTTCAACGCTGGCCGCAGCTGGGCTCGGGGGGGCGGGGGTAGGCGGGCCTTTTGTGCGCTACAAACCTTCACCCGACAGGTCAGTTCTTTGAGTGACGACTTGCTCTGCCAGTCCTTGTGTAGCCCATGCCCAGCCACAGCAAACAACCTTGGCTCAGCACCATGAAAACATGTCATGATTCGTGCTCCTGAATGAAATGCGTCATTGAATTTGCTCGCTGATTGACGGACTATTTATACAACTATACCTCATTTGTCGCACCCCTCAAATGAACCGCACCTAGAATAATAACCAGACAAATTCCTCTTCCAGAGATACTAATAAACACTTAGAGGTGTTTGAAAGCAGCTACAAAGACAATCTCTTGTATGATCTGGCAACCATGAGTTAGTAAAAAAAAAGTCAAAATTTTGAGGCCATTCTTAGCATTAAGAGGAAAAGCTTGTTCTTCAGGTTGTTGGTCTTGTGCAAGGGGGTAGTTTTGTGCCTGGAATTTCCCGTCGTGTCTTTTTGCTTGCGGTCAAGATGAACGACCGGCTCGGGGCCCACGGATCCCAACTTTCCTGTCTGTTTAGATCCATTTCTCATTTAATATGTGTTATATGGGCTGTTATGTTCAGTGAAACTAATGCATTTCTAACGCAATGGTAAAAATCTGGCCGGTGATGTTTACGGGGATAAGCACAGAGTGTTCCCTCCTCCTATGATTTTCTGTGTGTGTGTGTGTGCGCGTGCGTGTGTGCCTCCGTATGTTTGCGTGTGCTCTAACTTGGCTGTCTCTTTGCCTGCTTGATTCTCTACATACTCCAGGCATGTCGGTTTGCAGACTTTAGCATCTTCCTCAGGGCTCCATGCTCAGACCTGTGGCCTCATGGTGTCATTTTGACCTTCATTGGCCTGAACTTGGTTTGACTGCAGTGTTTTTTTTTTTTTTTTTTGGCTGCGGAATTTCCTTTCCCTTAGTAACCAGCCTGTAGGTATCACATGTGTGGTTAGATGCTTAGAAAGAGGCAAACGAGCGCATTGGCTACTTGGATGTTGGACTCGGCCATTAGGACGGCTGCCCTGATTCTTTTTGAGGGAGGTATTTATTCTGGCGACTGTATAAGTTCTCTGCAGAAATGGAGAGAGGCTGCGTCTGTGATCGGAATGTTGCTGGTTCAAATCCCTGGGTTGATAGTGATGTCACCATTGGACCCCGGATCAAGCGCCCTCAGTTGCTATGGGAGCTGGCTGATCCTGCTTAACATTTTGAGTACCATTCAGTATTTTTTCCCCCCCTTTTCAACTACTGACCACCAAGTAAGATATTTATACATTTCAATTAACAGGGCAAACTCTCTACATTTAGTGTTGTAGCGCCACTGTTTGAGTATAAGAACTGGTACTTATAATGGTCATGTTGCTCAAACAAAAGCTGTGTTACTATGTTACAGAAAGAAATCTGCACAAGCAGATTTGTGTACATTCTTTTGGCTGCGTTCTGCTGCCAAAATAAGCATAATAAAGGAATCAATCATAAAATATCACAGTATACCCCCACTAGCCATTGCTATTATTAAAAAGTACACAAGGCTCCAGTACAAAATAACAATTCAGCACAGATAAAGTAGTAATTAAGTAAACTTCAGGAATAATACAAGTCTGAAGAAATCTAGTTTGTATGCATTTTACTGTGTTCAAACACAAGGAAAATAAACACTAGTCTTACATTGCACTCAACACTACATACTGTACTGTACTTGTCATTTTCTATCAAGACATTTTTGTATAACACACTGTATATTTTATGCACCCGTATGTACAAAGTTACTTCCGTATGCACTGGGAGCACCACGTTTTAGGGTTATTAAAAATGCAAAATTGACAGCACTGTATGAAAAGTTTAAAAGTTCATGTGAGAAACGTGAGATTCCACGGCCATGAAGACAGCTAACATGCGAGCGTGAGGCTGGTCGCTGAGACAAATGCGCAACATACCCCAGCCAAGACTTTAAAGATTATATGATTTTATGTAATCCCAATCATTTTCAGTATCGCTTTTAGCTTACGTGCTGTCTGCAAATTTCTGCAATCTTTCAACAAACAGCGAAAGTATTCCTGTTTAATTGTTCACAGCCAACTCGTGAATGACCGAAACTATGAATGTGAAATGCGCAGATCTGATTTCCACACAGCCGATGTGACTGCGCCGACTAGCTATCACACCACCCTCACTACTGCTGACTGTGTATGAGATTTTCAGGGCGAGATGCATCTCTATACAATTGGATCGGTTTCTTAAAGAATAACGTCACACCGATTTTTATTCTGCGGAAATCAAAAGATTAATCTGCTGACCAGATTGAATATTAAATTATAAACATTTCACCTGTCATATAAATAAAATATAAATAAAAGGCTGTGTCTTGGTTTGATCGTGATGAATCCCCTCAATAACTAACAAATAATGAACAAAACAAGTTGCTTATCCTCCATTGTTTAGGGGTGACGGTGTAGGTTTGTATGAAAATACGTGCTTATTTGGCATAAAGGTTCCTGTTGTGCAGTAGGTAAGCAATACACAAAAGTGTTCAGGAGCTGCAGAAGTTTCTGGTGGAGATTACATTCCCAATTTCTGTAGTTTGATTATTGATATTAGCGTTTAGTCCATGTCTACTTGACTTTTTCGACATAACTTTCAACTTTCAGAAATCTGAAGCCTCGTAACCCCTAGCTGGTAGCAGTGATGACTAAATGACAGCCACTCAGAGTTGTGTTCACAGACAGTGACTGACGCTTGCCACTTCCCCAGAAGGCCTTTGGTAGCTGGGACGTGCCGTAGCACATAGGACATCTCTTAAATTTGTGTAGCCTCCCGCTGCCATACCTGCAGTGCAGGTGCCTCGCGTTCTTGTGTCTCTGCGAGCGCCCGGGGCAGCTTGGCCTGCATCCCGCAGGCCCGATAGGCAGTGCTCCGAGTACCGTGGCGTACGTGCGGCGTTTCCGGGGAAACTCCGGGTTCCTCGGCGCGTGGCTGCCAGGCCGGCGGGGAGCGGGGGGACAGCCAGTTTACCAACCCTGCAGGTAGCGACCACGACCAGAGCCAAATGAGACGAAACAGGAAATCATTACTGTGCCAACTTCTCCTGTTCATCTAGCGAATTGAGCGCTCACCTGTTTTTTTTTTTTTTGGTGCCAAGGAAGGTTTGCTTCTGTACAGACTTTTTTATTGACACCGAATATGTAATCTTTGATCTCACCAATACCCGATAATAAATTGGTAAGCTAGTAGTTTGTTCCTGCCAAGCCTCTCCTTCAGAACCTGGTGTAAGTGGTGTGGTTTGTGGTTGAGTCCGTCACAGGGACAGAATAATACTGGATTTTCGGACAGGGTTTGGTTGCCATGACAACGTTTTTGGATCATGCTAAATACATACATTATGGGCAGTGCCAATTAACCCATTTTGGGACATAGGCAGCCACCTTGCGTGGCATCCTTTGAGGGGGTGGCGGGCAATTTCATAGGGGGCGCTATTGGGGAAGCTTACTTAGGGCACCATATAGACTACAGGCAGTACTTATTGTGGTTTATATATTGAGTATTAAGTTAGAGCTCTCATCAGTTTCATAGTCTGGTCCCTTAATGAGCTGTAGAGTCAACTTCCTGTGTAGACAGATAGTGCCTGTAAAGGGGCATCTCAGAGGGTTGGAGCCAGCCCAGAGTCTTGAGCAGCAATGATGTTGGAGGCCTTTCCACTGTGGCCTTTAGACCTTCTCTGTGTCCAGCATAAATGTCCAGTGAGGGCTGTTGATACTGGGCCACATGAAGCCTGGGTTGGGTCGCCGTATGTTATGTCGACATTGGTCAGATTTGTGCATGTATACTAGAACAGCGAGGTCCATGATTCCCAGCCGCTTTAGGTGAAACCCTTAGCATGGCAACTGTGATGTAAAAGTTGGGATCTGACTCTGGGTTGGACCACGGATTCACTGCTTGACGCACCGCTGCAACAATGCTCCGCATAATTAGAATGCTGAGCTGACTCATGTCTCCTGACCACTCATCCATTCATGAGCCCTCTGTGTTTTTAGTGCCTCCATCTAGGAGCAGGGGCAGTCGGTCTGCCTGGCCATTAGGTGCATCTCTACGGCATTCGCGGTTCTTGCAGGCTTGCTTCCGATTGGCCAGATCACCTTACGTGCTGGCCTGTTCCTTGGCGTCGACCGGTAGTAAAGGGCCAATCTCCCTCACAGGTACGGCATGTCGCAGCACCCCCTACTGGGCTACGAGCCGCACATGAACCTGGACATGGCATCGAGTGGGGAGTCGTCGTCCGGATTCACCAGTCAGGGCAGCACCATGGAGCGGGTCAAACCGGGTATGGCTCCCCTGCCACCTTGCAGCAGCACCCTCCGCAAATGATACCCCTCAGAAACCAAAGTCGGTACTTAATGCATCAACAAACAAGGGGGCTCCTCTGGAGACTGATTTACAGCTGCCCTCTGGTGGCCACGGAAGTGAAAAATTACACTAGAGCCATTGTGTCTGTTAAGATGAAGCCTCTATCCTTCGATGGTGGAATGCTCCGGAGTGATTTGATGTGGAATCCAACCTCTTGGAAGTTATTGTAATACATTGCAGGGTACTAGTAACATATTTAATATATACCCTCAGTCTCGCTAACACAGTCCTGTCACATGCCTCCCCAGAACCCCTGTGGCACATGCCAGTGTCCTCACGGGTGCCCCCTGTGGGTGGGGCGGGGGCACAGAAGCGATCAAGCCGGCAGGATACTCCCGCGAAGGACTCTCCCAACCGGCACTCAAAGGTGAGGGGAAAGTGGTCCTGAGTTTGACGTTGAGGTTTGACGCTAAACAGGATCTTTTATGTGTCTGGTTGATGTTGTTTGTTTTTTTTTGCTCTCTGACTCTTTTGCGTTGCGTCTCGTTTCCTGCACGTCTCTGTACGTCAGGGGGAGGCCCAGTACTCCAGCCACTCCAGCAGCAACACGCTGTCCAGCAACGCCTCCAGCAGCCACAGTGAGGAGCGCTGGTTCGACGGTGGCATGAGCGGCTCAGGGGGGCTGGGCGACCCGGCGGAGCCAGACCTGGACCCCTTAGCCAAGGGCGGGTCCAGCGACAGCGGCATCGACGCCTCCACCCTTTACGCGCCGAGCCCCGGCACCAAGCCGGTGAAGCCGCCGCGCGGACACCTCAGCTCCCAGAAGCCCCTGCACGGCTCGGCCACCTACAGCGGCCTCCAGGAGCTCGCTAACCGTTCTGGGGACGGCCGCAGGAGGGAGTCGTCCCCGGCCCTGCCTGCCTCGTCCAGCCAGAGCAAGAATTACCGCACTCGCACGTTCCCACCACCGGGGGCCTCTGCGGACTCCTTTAAGCCCAGGTGCGGGTTCTGAACCTGTGTGTTTTACAGCAGCATGTCTGCCTCTGCAGTGCCTGATGAATGCCAAAACCAAGTAGACACTAATGCGTCATTAGAGGGGAGCCCCCTATGCAGCCCACGAGGCCCTCCCAAAATTCCCAGGAGCTCCCACCTCCTCCCCCAGTGTCTCCTTTCCCTTCCCATCATCTTCCTCCTCACTGAATGACCTCCAGTTAACCTTGCTTGCAGTGCACTCGTTAGCCAAATCCCAGCAAGGGGGCCGATGACGGCCCTTTGTTCCGGCCTGAAAGCGCATTCTTTCCCGCCCACCCCCATCGCCTGGCTGCTCGCAGATGGTCCAGCTGGGATGGGGGGAATTAAAAGGTCATGTCTATAACTGGGACAGGCCGCCTGTCTCAGCACTGCTCACGCAGAGTCGATACTCTGGGGGAGGGGGGGGGGGTGTGTACCCATGGGGGGGCAGGTACAGCAGAAGGGCACAGCAAGGCTTCTGCAGCCGTAGATGGATGCACTGAGTGATGAAGGCTTGGTAGGTGTAGTGTATTTGTAGTAGTAGTAGTAGTATGTTTAGTAGTATGTTTAGTAAATATCTATTTGGTTGGCAGCTGACTTGGCTGTGGGAAAATGGGCGGAGTTCCTCGACTGAGCCGTTCCGTGTTTCTTCTACAGCCGGGCCTGCTACACCCCACAAGGGTACAGAACCCCACCGACAGACAAATCGCGGCCTGTTAGGGCCACCACCATCACGCCGACCTTGGGGACGTCACAGCAGTTGTCCAGCTCGGTGCCCAAGACCTCCTACAGCAAGAGCAAACACAACGCTTGGCAGCACCACCAGGACTCCGCCGCTGCCAGCAGCTCGGACAGCAGCAGCAGCAAGAAGTACGCCCATCTTATTGGCGGGATGCTCTCTGCGGGATGCAGGATAGTCTGTGCTGGATTTGGGAGTGCGTGGGATTCGGGGTGGTCTCTGCAGGATTCAGGATAGTCTGTGCTGAATTTGGGAGTGTCTGCGGGATTCGGGATGGTCTCTGTGGGATTTGAGATGGACTCGACGGTATGGTCTCTGTAAGGATGGTCTCTGCAGTATTACAGATTCTTTCTGCACTATGGTCTCTGTGGGGTTGTCTGTAAGGGATAGTCTCTCTCCCACAGAGACTGGATTCTTTCTCTGGGATGGTCTCTTCATCTTTGAATAGATCTGCACTTTTTCTCACATTGGAGGGTCTTTGTTTGCCTTTTTTTTTTTTTTACTCCTCATCCCTGTTTTTGCACCTTGCTGGTAGTTGATCGTGTTTTAATAGCGTTGTCCGCGCTCATGCGTTCAGGCAGGTGGACGTGAATTCGAAGAACGTGTTCGGCCAGCCGCGCCTCCGGGCCTCCCTGAGGGATCTCCGGTCTCCCAGGCGCTCCCACAAGAGCACGATCGAAGACGACCTGAAGAAGCTCATCATCATGGACCAGCCCAGCGAGGCGCCTCACAGAGATGCGGTGAGGGCCGCAGAAACGCAGGCACGCACAGTCAAACCAGTGCGTGTCGGTACACCCACATATCTTAATAAACGCAGGCAGCCGCTTAGGGCCCAGCCGCCATCAGAGGGCACCCGATGTAACTCATATGTCAGAATGCGAAGGGAGATGACACATGACCCTGGGTTGGGTCAGATGTAATAAACGGTATTTCCTTAGACCTGTGTGCTGTTGCTCAGTCTGTCACCCCGACCGTCCGCAGTCCCCGCGACGGACCCTCCAGCGCACCTTCTCGGACGAGAGCCTCTGCAGCGGCCGCCGGGACTCCAGTTTCGCCAGCACGACGCTGTTCGACACCCCGACCACACAGAGTGACCTGCTGTTCACCTGCACCCTGCCCACACGCCGACACGCCCACAGCTCACTTGTGCCCAATAAGAAGGGTGAGTCTCGCTTTGCATTGGCCAATCGGCAGGCTCTTGTTCAGGAAATCACTTTGCCGGCCCTGGGATATGAACCTTCTGCTTCACTGCACCGTGAGATGGAGTGTTTTTGTTCTGGACCACATACCTGGACAGTCTTATCAGGCTTATTTTTTTGTTTGCAGTACCACTGTCTGCCTCTGAGCTTTCACTGACGGAGGTGCGTGACAAAGTGCCCCCCCTCCGCCGCCTGGACCCTGGACTCATGCCCCTCCCTGATACAGCCTGTGGCCTGGAGTGGGCTAGCTTAGTCAACGCCGCTAAGGCCTATGAGGGTGAGGAGGATTCTGGGAAAGGATACGCCCCCTCTCACTCTGTCTCTCTCTCTCTCTCTCTGCATATTTGTCTCTCTGTCTAATTTACAAAGAGCAGTGGGTGGACGTCTCAGTGTCGCTAAACGCAGAGTCCACACAGTCTGCCCTCTCAGCGGTGTCACCTGACACTCCTGGGAGGCAGGAAGCTGATTTGTCTCACTGGCGAGCTCACAAAGCTCCTCTGTCTGTGTGCCATCCATCAGTCGTCCTGCGGCCCGTTTCACCCTCTCGTGGGGGGGGAGAGACTCAAGGAAAACCTGTCATTAATATATCTACCTGGCTGATGCGTGATCCTGGGGCTTGCAAACCACCTTGGCCCAGTTATGGGTCTTTTGGATGGTCTTTGCAGTAGAAGTTCTCCCTTAGGGACCACGGCTTATAAAAGCCACTTGTGAAGACAAGGAAAGCTTTGTCCCCCCCCCTGTGTTACCCCCCCCCCCACTACGTTTTCTACCTATGCTGTGCTATGGGTTGTTTCCACTGTGACTGAAATTAATAATTAATGACGGCAGTATTTACGACGCATTTTTCCTTGGGGGGGTTGTGTTTTACAGTGCAGAGGGCAGTGTCCCTCTTCTCCCTCAGTGAGCCGCCAGTGGGGGCCACAGACCTGCGACTGGCCCCCAGCCCGATCCATTTTCATACGGCGCAGACCCCTCGCACGACCCCGACCTTCTCCAGGTAACATACACCGTTATCGACCCCCGTCACCCACACATGCATACCAGTGGTGAGATGTACGACCACGCACAGCCGCTCTCTCACCCACATGGAGACAAAGATTTCTCTGCAGTGCTCTGCAGTGTCGAGATTCATGCCGAAGTGCCATCTTGTGGTCGCACTTGGTACTGCAACTTCCCCAGAATAACTGCTTTAGTGACATAGCGGCTTCTTTTTTTCACCCAGCTGTGCTAAATCTGTTCTTTTCAGTGACGAAATCCCCAGTGATCTTTCAGGCCGCCTCTACCACCTGGAGGTCATGCTGAAGCAGCTAAACAACGATCTAGAGAAGGCGAGTCCTGTCCTCTCCGGTTCCAGCGCTGCCCAGAAGAACCTCGTGCTCCCGCGCATTATTTTTAACGCGCGTTCCTTGTCTCGTCCTCCAGGAGAAGCAGGACAAGGTGGCCCTGCTGGCAGAGATGGCCAACCTGCGGGAGAACAACCAGCGGCTTCAGGAGGAGTCGCTGTCGGCCAGTGAGCAGCTCCGCAAGTTCAGCCAGATGCTCACTGCCACCCAGGGAGACAGGAAGTGACATCAGCACTGAGGCAGGCCAGCTTCCACCGGCCCTTCGTGTGACACTAGTGAGAGGTGGAAGGGAAAGGTGGATAAAGAGGGACTGGAAAAAGCAGGGAAGAGCGGAAAACTGGCATAAAGGAATAGAGCTCTTCCTAGGCTTGAATTTTTAAAGAAAAATGGCAACACTACAGTGGATAAAGCTCTTTGAAAGGGGGAACTGTATAGATTGTGGTATGATGAATGAGACCTGATTGGTCACACTGTCAGGTCACATGTTGCCCCGATCATGTCTCATTAAGGTACTGGTATGCTACCCACACACCCCCCCCCCAAAGGAAGGTTTGCTGCAAACTGGATGGATGCAGTTAAACAAAAGGGGTGGAACAGACCACCGGGATATCTGGGGAAGGATTTTTTTTTGGCGGGGGGGGTGGGGACTGTTAAACATTACCCTGGGTCCTATTCCCAGTTCCTCCCCAAAGATTGGGGTTGTACAGAGCATCTCCAGCTCTGCCTAATTTGGACAGAGACCATCCAGGCCCCTCGCTTCCTGCTTGAGGTCGGTGTGAGATGGAGCGGGGGGGGGACATAGATGGAGGCAGCTACCCTGAGATATACCTGAGTTAGCTTGGCTTTGACTGGAACAGATATAATATTTAGTTAATATTATTATTGTCTGAGTCTTAAATGTATAGAAACACGTTACAGCTTGTATTGTCTGAATATGTCCAAGATTTTTTTATCGCGATTGTTGTTTTTTTCCACTGTGACTGTTGATTTTTATTATATAGAAGTCTTATTTAATCCTCTGTCAGCACTAATCCTTGCAGGTTATGAAAAACCAAACTGTTGGTCATTACCCCTAGAGGTCTGTAAGAAGTAAAATAGCCAAAAAAAAACACTTGCAGGCACATAATCATTCATGTCCAGGCTGGTAAATGAGAGACTGGACTAATTAAATATAGCCAAGTCTCTAAGAACCAATTTCCCATGCTGCTTTGCACAGCATTTACGAAAACTCCTGGCACTGTTGAGTGGGAGCAGTACTATTGATTATGTGCTGTATGGCCTTCTGTAACAGGCGTAGGATGTTATACCTAATGCACTGTCAGATAGCAGATGAATATCCAAAGTCTAAGATCACCCCGGATTAGAGAACGAACGAATCAAAATCCACATCTGGTAGCATATGCACCCTTAAAATGAACTTCTGCCAAGTTTACTTCATTCACACTAGAGGTCAGTAAAGTTCTTTGATCTCCTCGTGTAAATATCGATTTGATAGCTGGGGTAGATTAACATGGTCCACTGAGTGTACTGTCTTACTGCATTATGTGGGGGGGTGGGCAGTTTTATAAATACTGTCCTTACAAAATTTTGGCAATGTGATGCAGCGTTGGATATGTCCTGCCAGCGTAATGCGATGACGACCAAGATGGTGCAGGACACTGAAGAGAAACCATTGAGTAGCACGAGGTAGATGATCCTTCTGTTAGCTGAAGATGCATATTGAAAATGTGCAATGATGTGTACTTAAATTCATTAATTTCATATAATTTTTTTTCAGTTCTCATTAAGGGGCTAGATAAATATCTGAATCTTATGCTGTATGGTGAATACTTTTGATTACTTGTATCTATGCACAGTGGTTGGTCTTGGCGTCAGGCGTGAGGGTTTCTGTATCTGCATGGACGGACTCAGAAGGGCCCAAATCTCTCACGCACACCTGACGACCTTGTCGCTCTCACCACTCAGCAAAAACCCAACAGCCACGTGAAATCGAACAACCAAGATGAATAACTCCAAGGAGATACAGCCCAGAAACTCTCAAAACTGCTGGCTACGACGGATCCAGGCTGTAATCGCTGCTGCCATGGCAGACTGGAATTTAATGAGTGAAAATGTCATGGCATGGTTACCAGTTTTTTGCAATAATTCCGGACGATGTTGTTCACCTGTCGGACCCATTTTGCTGTCAGTTTTGAATTGCACTCTTCGGTACTTGCAAAATCGTGTTTGTGGGTGTGTGCGTGTAGACATCCTGTGGCGACTTAAAGGCAAATTGGCAACAGGAAGTGACTTCACCTGTCATGCCACAGTTTATCCCATACTGTGGTATCGGATTGTACAGTCTACACTGTATTTAGCTAGATGTGTATTGACTCTTCTAACACTTCTTAAGAATGGGCCTAAAAAAAAAAAAGAATTAAATACCTCCCGGCAAATACCTGTGTACTAAGTGAACTCAAAGACACTATATTTGTATGACTAGATACGTAGTTTATATTCCTACACAAATATATTTTTCTGAACGATTTGTCAGAGAATTTGCGATATGAATTGGGTGAGGGGGGCAGGGTCTATGATATTTAAGCGGTTTGTCACAGAGAGAGTGGTTGAGTGCAGTCTAAGCTAAAACTGACATTAAAATGTTGTAAACCCCCCCCCACCAAAAAAAGAACTGTTATTCTAACTTTGAGGCCGCTTGTAAGCTTGTGCAATACCAAGGCAGGGTTAGCATCTCTCCTTTCCAGATCAGGCCCGTCTCAGAACTCTTGTCGCTCAGTACTGTTCAACACGGCTGACAAAACCCACCCCTCTTCCACAAACCTGTACTCTGAACCAACTGGAATCCTCCGTTGTTTCTCAGGAGCCCTGCAAATACAAACCGTACTATTTATTTCTATTTATTGTTAATGTGTACAGGTAAACCTGCACCACAGCTGTTGCCAATGACTGGATAAGTGTGAGAGATGCTACTCTGTGACATCGATTTTTTGTTTTTTTTGTTTTTAGTTTTTTTTTTTTGGGGTATACCTGACTGAAACCACCCACTCAAAATATTATCCAAATGCACAGGCAGACAGTCGGTCTCCTATCACTTTCCCCCACCACAAAGCGATATATTCATGTAATTGCTACATCTCTAATGTCCCATCTTCAGACGGTATGGTTGAAGTCCTCACATTTGTACTGTAATTATTGTCGCAGCCACAAAGCAACTGGAATCTTGTCACGGGTGATATAAGCAGGGACTCTGTTTATGCTTAGACGTTGGATCAGAATGCAAAAACAGGCTGTGATTCATTGTTCACACCATTATTATCATAAGTTTTTTTTTCCTCGTGTTCCTAAATTCATTTTTTTTTAAGTCGGAAAAAAATCAATGTTTAAAATACAAATTACCATATTTTAATGCTTTGATGTTACACATGCAACAATTATTAATGGAAATTTTTTAAATGGTCAAATTGTATGTAATTTGTATTATGTGTAATATTTTGATAATTTATTTTTGAAACGCATTGGCAATTTTGCAAAGTGAAAAAGGAAAAAAGCGAAATTTAGATGGTACTTTTTTTTTCTTTTGTAAATGGTCAGATTTTTGTACAAAGCTGATTTTAATGTTTCAGGTGTTTTCAGTTCTCTTGATTTAAATGTTGGGTACTTTCTGCATGAAGCAGGATTCTATTCTGTGGACAAAAACTTTCCGCTGATCTCTCTCTCGAGTATTCTCCGGATGTTGTTTTAATGCGTGTATATTGAATAGTGTAAATTATGTTTTCATTATTTTATAAGAAAAATATATTAAAAAGAAAAAATTTTTCCTAATGTGGGAATCTGTTTTATTTAACTTGTAACCTTTTTTTTTTGTAGATTTTTGTATGTTTGTTCTTCCTTTTTTTGTTCTTGGACATGTACTGGGAACACAAAATAAATGTCTCATATAATTTATTGATTCGCTGACATTTATATTGTCTTCCTTGTGAAATATTACGGCAGGTGACACGTGTGAGAATGTGACTGGTGTTGGTGATACTGCCCCCTCTGTCCCTAAAGGTGTAACTGCGCCATCACACAGGCTCCGCACTAAAGGTCTGGATGAAAATGCCACTGCACAATCACAAGCGTTCCGACTCTAAGAGCAACAAAACCTTTTATCGAATAAAATTGTAACATTTCAGGTACTATTAAAATCACATAAACCACTGTGCTTTATGCAGAATAGACAAATACACGGAATCTTACCAAACTGTGTTCAGTGAGAACATTTACAAATAACTAGCGAGTGGCACTGAGTAGAGCAGCATTGCTTCTTGAAAAATAACACGATAAAATAAAGCTTTACAAAGAAGTACCATAGACACAAGACTGCAGGGCTATGGCTTCTACCCTAAATTACAATATCAATTAGTTTAACAAATAATTCTAAAACAACTCCACAGTATCCTTAAGCTCAACACTCACCATAGTTTTAGTCTCACAAAAAATTTACTCCACTTTTCACTTCCAATAATATTTAAGAATTTAGTCAAATTCCATTTAGGCAGAGACAGACATGGATCGACAGACTAAATTCACAGGTCAAACGTACTTTTAGTGCACTAGGCATTGGTCACTTAGTTTATTTTTAAAATATGTGCCACCTGCTTTTATCTGCAATATTTTCATTTTTTATTTGAAGTATTTACTGTTTAAAATTATTATTGCTTGATGGACAGAGTTCTCTGCTGCTCAGTACAGTTTGTGCCTGCAGCACATTTTAGTATTGGTGTTTACACTAGCACTGCATTGTGGGTAATTCCACACTGGGCGGGAGTTAAATGTTCTCTGTGCACCTCAGCGTGTAAGGGTGCCCTTGGAGCCCTCCTCTGACTGCAGAGTAGTCTCTGTAAGCCAGCAGTGTGTGTAGGGGGCTTGGGACGACATCGTCCTCCCCTTCCACCTCACCCTTCAGCTTCACGTTGCGGTTCTGCTGGCAGCTGAAGCGACGAGCCTTCATGCTATGGAGGGGAAAAAAAAAAAACTTAACATTTAAGGTGAACTTACGCTGTTTCACACAGTGTCTTTAACGAGGCTACGCTGCTTTTGACCGTGATCTGCAGACCTGTACACACGCCTCTCCTGCTTGGACATGATGTGCCACAGATTCGCCAGCTCCTTCGTGACCACAGTGGACGGGGTGCCAGGGTGGCAGCTGTTTAGATACATGCCAAGAGAGAGGCTTTGTTACAGATGACTGTGTGGCCGTTGAATCAAGGCTGACCTAGTGGGTGGGATTAAAGAGGCCACAAGTCTCCCAGAGAACCTCACCGCAGGTAAACCTTCCTGTTGACACGACAGAACATGATGAAGCCGTTGACACACTTCTTTTTCATCCGGGAGTGGGTGCCTGGCCGCCTACTGATGGTGGATCTTCTTTTGCATGAAGGGCCACGCTGTGTAGGGCTCCAGTTCGAGTCTTCATCGTCCCTCTGAGAATCCAGCTCCTCGCTATTCCTCAGCTGGAGGACCTGGGGTAGGATCGAGATGTTATTTGGCGACAGCAGGGCACGTCAGAAGCAGCCTTGTTCACCGTCGGGGTTCCTCCTCTTGTGGAAAAAGCTGCTGAGCGCTCTACCGGATCATCCAGGGAACGTTCCAGTGAGCTGGGAGCTTTGGCAGGGCTGGCTTTGGGGCTGACCCAGACATCTTCAAATAGTGCTGCAAGCAAAAAAAAACTGGTAGGTTTCATGTAAAAAAAAAAAAAAAAAACTGAAAATGTGTTTGTGTGAGTGGCTGTTTTTCACACACCTTGCAAGTAATCTTGCCCTTCAGGCAGCAGGAGGCTGGTGACGCCCCGGGCAGGAGAATTGAGGAGGGAGGGGCTGAGATTCAGACTCTCTTGAGTGTCTGAGACTGGGAACAGAGCCAACGGGGATGTCCATTCAAGTGAAGACCCTACGGTAGGGCAGTGCTTCTTATGCACTGAGGTAGTTGACCCCAGCATGTGGTCCTTCAGGAGAATTCCTTCAGTCCTATGAGGTGCACAGAGGACAACATGGGACCAGCGCACAGCAACTATGGCATAAAGGCAAGTTTGTTTTTAGAGCAAATCGAGAAACTTAGCAGGTTGAAATAAATACTACATCCCCCTGAGACCCAAGGAAAAAAATGTCCTTCAATTATAGGTTATTTGTCTTTGGAGGAAATAAGACACCCTACAATTTAGATTTTTTCAAATTTATTTTTATTTTTAATTTCACAGCATGTCCTCTTTAGTGTACGACAGGAATTAATAAGTTTCCTTACATTAGTGAAAAGGTAGATGCAAAAATGACATGTCCACTACAATGGACATAAATGAATGGGTGGGGTCCCAGGAGGATAAGGCTGATGTCACAATACAATAACAATACAGGGAAATTATCCACCTTTGTGTCTGAAAATGAAGTTCATGTTATGAAGTCTGTGCCTCAAAGGCATGTTGTATGAAACAGCATTTGCTTTAGCGTAAAAGTCGGATGCAACAGCAGAAATGGTGCCAGGACTCACCCAGACAATGGAGAGTCTAGGAAGCTGCCCTCTTCGCTGCCTGTGTGGGCTTCACATTGGTCACAAATGTGTTTTTCAGCCTCTTTTTCCAGGCCTTGGCCTGAATATTTTGACAGAAGGATTCATTTTAAAATTCTGAACTACCAAAATTCACAAGACTGAGCCATAAATGGATGACGTTCTCACCTCTGTGTGGAACTGTCTGTGTTACCAGCTGGCTGAGACTGAATCCTGAGTCCAGAGAGCTCGGCAGAGAGTCACTGTCCTGCACTGGTTGTGTCTCTTGATAAACAGATCGACACTTTGCCCAATCACTCCATCCATTCTTCACTGATTGGATGTCAGGGGCATCATCATCTTCACTGACGCTCTCAAATGTCTCCAACATGTAATGTCTCCTTTGCTCGTCTTGCACATCTGCCCATAACTCTAGAATTTGTATTTCAGAAGTTACTTGCCAATACAAAACGGAATGTAACGCTTCCACATTGATATTAGCAGTGCATGCACAAAAACTCTTCAGCATCCTGCTGGTATGGAAACTGCACAGCCTCAGTCCACAAGTCCCTCCAGCAAATAGAGAGGACAGCAGAGAAATCATGGGAACCTCCCTACCTACCACATATACAACAAACCCTTCAGCAACAGAGTCTACTCCGTCACACATTACCTTCTCCTCCCATTATATAGCCTGTTCCCCTTCCATCTGGAAAAAGATTCCGGAACATTCTGCCCACCTCCACCAGGCCCTGCAGCAGTTTTAATTTCCCTCAAGCTATCAGACTTCCCACCAACCTCATAAACACTGATAATTGCTCATTTGCTCTACACTGATTTCTGTTAATTCTTTTATTTCTTAATTTATATTTTATTCTTTCATTATTCTTCCCCAATATGTATTGTTCACTTATTGTTCTCAGCTGTTCCTTTTACAGTTTTTTTTCATGTGAGAAATGACATTTAAGCAACTTAACTTGATTCATATGTATATACTTTGTTACACAACACACAAACCAAAAGAGAACCATTACATTGTAACTAAATGTGCTACTAATGTTCTATGATATAAAGTAAACTGATGCTATGTTTTAGTTATGTTATACTGTGATAATTAGTATAGAAAACATATATGTATATATATGTGTGTGTGTGTGTGTATATATATATATACACAACAAACGCTAGAACAGAAAGAACAAAAGTTCTATTTACAAATCATTGCACTTTCAAAGCAGTTTGGCTCTTACCTATGTTGAGAGGGGGCTTATGTGGCCTGCCACGTGTGTGCTTAAGCTGGGCTCGGTGGGAGTTAGGGGGTGTACAGGGTTCTGTATTCCTCTCTGAAAGGATGCTCTCACCTGAGTCAGAATCCCCACACACTGTAATCAAACAAACATGTGCATACAAGGTCAGGTCAGCAAATAAGAGCAGACCACTGGAGTCCTTGTGTTCCGTGCCAGTCGGAGGCCACGGCAGCCTTGCCACATCACTGAGATGTGTGCCTGAAATGTGTGCCTGAAACGCAGCTTCCCTCACCTTTGTCATGAGCCTTGGGGAGGCAGTGAGACGGCAAGTGAGCCTGTAACTTCTGTATGTGGCTCCAGAGGAAGTCCAGGTATCGCAGCACATGGGCCAGTGTTTCCTTCTGTTGGGGAGAGGAAGACCAGGTGGGACTGAATAGTGGAGAAGATGATGTTGGATGGGGGGGTTCTAAGTCATGTGTAATCTAGACAAAAGAACCAGCTCCAGCCATGGAATTACACCATATCTCAAAGTACTGATGCTAAGCAAATAGGTGACTGATACAGAAAAAATGTACTTTGGTAAGCATGGCGCCGCTGATGGGGAGCATGGCAGCGATCTCTTTCAGGCTGGTGCAAAGGTCTCGTTCTTCCTTCCTGTGGGAAGATGCTCATATGCATTGGGTTGCACCCTCTCGGTTTATCAAGGTATTTTGCATCCAATAATCCAGTTACGGCCACGCGGTGAGGAAGGCGGGCGAATTTACCTTCGGACTCCTCGTCGGGATCTCCTAGGCGCCATATCCTTTCTCTGTCGCTAGAGGGGGCTGACGAGCTACACACGAAAGACAAACGCCAGTCGAACATAACTTTGAGGGGGGGGGGGTGCGGACTCACGGGGTTTCGCTGGCCATAAAACCATATTGGAGTAATGAGGTACTTCACGTGGTGTTTCAGGTGCCGGGCAGCTCTCAGGCAGGACTGGACAGTCCCCGTTTCCCCACGGTAAGTTTGGCCGTGCGATACATGTTGCCGACCGGTCGTGGCGGTGGGCACATACCCATCGGTCAGTATAAGCTATAATATCGAACGTAATCCATTACAGACACAGGTAGGAAGTACTTTCTGGACCTGAACTTTACACCTCTGTCTGTAATGGATCACCCACGGAGAAAATCCCCGGTACACCAAGTGGCCAGTCCAGCCCTACACGCAATTCAATGAACTTTTTTATAAATTCTAGGATTTTGATTGCAAAACAAGAGTCCCTTCTTAGAGAAGATCAATGTACCAAGTTCGGCAAATTAACAAACCATATATAAAAATACAACAGAATATAAAACAGACCTATACAACAATACAATACATAGTAATAATTATAATATATAGTGTATAATTTTTATTATACATATACACACACGTATACATATATATATAATAACTACATTTAAAATAGACAGAGACTTATATTAAGTTACATTTGTTTTTTTTCCATATAAGCTATATATATATAAACTTTTAACAGGTTACTATTACTATTTCCTGGCAAAGGAAAAAGAAACATACATACAATGCAGGTACATTACCACTTTTTAAAGAACTTCTTCATTATGGTACATACTTGTACAAATAACAATAATTAAATATTTGTTAAAATATATGTGCTACACTTCAATGACCGAACTGGTACAAAAACTCGCCGTTAACTATTTTGCTATATTAAAAATGTATTTAATACCTGAGCCACTTGAAAGCGCTTAACTCGCCTCGTCTCGTGTGACAGACACTGCGCGCGGACGCGCACTCGCTGTGCGCGAGAGCCGGGCCCGGCCTGACTGGACGCCTCGCGGGCCGAGCGGCACGTCATTGGCTGTCACCGTTGCCATGCAGCTAACCTTCGTAGCCAAACTCACTTCCTGTGCGAAAAGGCAATGCTTTGCGATGCTGCTTCATTACATGGTTGCCAACTGTCATGCATCTGGCGTGATACTCACGCTTTCTGAGTATTGATAATTGATTATTGTTCAAACACAAGCTGTATGGCAAGTAAATTAAGTTTACTTAAGTGAGGAATTTAAGAATATGTGTTTGGAAGGTCACGGGTTCGAAACCTGTGATTGGTGTAGTAACGATACCACTGCTGGGCATTTTAGCTGGCTGACCTGCTATCTGCCCCTCAAACTTTAGGGAAAAGCGATTGCTAAATAACGTTATACATTTACTCCAAGCCTGCACACAAGCCTATCTCGTGCTAAGTTAGTGCATACAGCAGTAGACATACTACGATTCATATTTTCTCAATTTCAGAATTGCGTAGTACAGCGAAAATTGCCCGTTTTATTTCTATCGTTCAGAATTGCTACTACATTATCACCAAAGCAATGTACCACCAATACATCTGGCCTGATTTTCGGCCACGTTGCGTTTTTGGAAAGATGTTGCAATGTAAATTTTCCCAGGGTCGGGCAGCCCTGCCCAAGGGTCACTGGTCACTTCAAACCCTACCTTCATTACAGTAACGATAGGCCTCCACCTGGCTTTATGGGCGTGGCGTTAATGTCAAATAGGATCATATTCAAACCCCTTGTCCAAGTCAAACACTATCCTTAATAATAAATAATTATTATGACATGCGATATGAAACGGCGAAAGAATGTACCTGTCCCTTTAAGAGAGGGCTGACTCGTCATCTGTGTAACAAGACGGAAGTGGGAGCTGGATTAATTGGGAATTGTTTACGGGTGTCATTTAATGCTATTTGGATCGTGTTTTTTTGTTCTTTAATTTATCATTCACTCTTTTTTCCTGAATGGTCTTTAAAATGTCATGTTCAAAACTCTACAGTCAGATACGCCAGAAAGGGATATGGATGCTGTCTGGGGGTTGAACAGGGTGAAGTGACTAGTGATTTATCATATTATTTTTTTCATATTAACATTAGGTGTTTTCATAGTGATTGTGCCTTAATTTGAAGATGTTCTTTATATGTCAGGATATCTACTTAGTAGACCAAAGTCGTTGCTTTTTATAGCATATAGTAAAATCGCGGCGGAACGACATGCGCCGTGTTACCTTGATTTTACAGAGCAGTATTTTTTAACTGCTCTCTTTAAAATAGCAGGGAGTCCTGAATAAACTCAGTGCCGGCCAGTCACTTTTGCCCCGTTACTGAAACCTTCCGGCCATCTGCGGCGCCGACGTAGTCTAACGATGGGAAGATTTTCTTGCCTTTTTGGCCAAACTCTCACTCGGCGATCGATTACAACGTATCCTGGTTTAAACCAGAAACTAGTCAAAGAGACAGGTTTGAATTGAATTACATGCATCGGAGATCGGTTGATATAATCTGCTTCCCCGCGACATACCTCATAACGGAGTACAGCATGCTACTATAATATGAAAAAATATAGAAAGAAGTTGTAGGGACCACGTGGGCAGCTACTCTGAAAGTGCAAATATTGTAAATATAGAGTGTGCGCTGCTTTCACTGACGTGTACCATGCATACGCAGAAACCAGACTAACTTTTTTTGTTGTTTTCAACATTGTCCACGGAGCTGTGGGTGCATTACGCGTGCTTTTTCCAGTAAAGCACCCGGGGACCACGTAGCTGGGAAGGCTCTCGCCCAGCAACATTAATATGTCAAAAAGCTTCCGGAGGTACAAGAGCGCAGCGGTCGGGAACGGCGTGGCGCTCGGCCGCTGCGAGCGGATCCGGATGCCGCGGGCGAAGGTGCTGCTCTGCTGCCTGTGCGGGTTGCTGGCTGTGGCCATCGTGCTCGGCTTGTATGTGTCCGGCGACCTTAGCAGCAGCAGTACGCGGACCCACGCGGTGGACCTTACCAAAGACAAGGTATGTGCTGCAACGTAATCGCATCTGTTAATCTGTCCGTTTGTGTCGTTGTCGCCAAAGTGTCGTTTAAAATCACTTGCTGATTGTTTTGACTCTTATATCGGATGCATATGTGTAGCTTTAAAGTAAATATATTTCCTTAAGCGTGATTCTCTTTGGTAAGTTTAATAAGTGGTAGCTATTTACATTGTGGCCATACTGCAATATGGATGGTTTCCTTTGATGGGAAGGCGAATGCTGAACACGATTCGGACATTGGCATCTGGACAAGACAGTGTCCTGTTAACTACCATTTTGTCCTACTGGATGAAACTGGCTTGTCACCTAAAGCAAGATAAACTTATGTAACCATCTTTTCTCGGGGTTAACATCTGTCATGCATCTGGCGTCACTTGCACGCCATCTGACCCAAACGCTCACGCAAGAAATTAGCTACATTAAAGGCGTTGGGGTAGTTTGCACACCCTGTAGACTATTTGTAAGGTAATAAAACTGTTACATACATGTAAATGCGTGTGTGTTCAGATTTCTTGGACTGAAAATCTCACACCAGCCAGCTGACCAAAGTTGGCGGCCCTGGTTCCTGTCATTACTTCTCAGATTCACATTTTATGCCAAGCCTTGCAATATATCTGCATTCTGTCGGCTTTGTCCTTCCCCTGTCACACTCCTGTCTGATTTCTTTCACCCTCCCTCCTCCCCAGTTGTCTCACAGGCCTTCGAAGCTGTCTGTGGCCCAGGTGAAGCGGCTCGTCCCCCATGTCAGCCTGACCCGCTTATGGGAAACCCACCTCCGGCCGTTCCTCAGAGAGAGGGTGCCGGGCACTACGGGCAGCAAGCTGGTGCGCCAGGTGTGCCTTGGGTGCCTCGAGAAAGTGCCTGTTTAATCACGCTTCAGTCAGTTTGCGTTTCTTTTCGGGGGGGGCGGGGCGGGGCAGAGATAAACCCATTATTGGGGCTCTACCTACGACATAAATTGCTGCTGTAAGAACCAGAAAAATAAATTGGGACCCCCAAAAATTTAGGTCTCTGGGCTGCTGCCCAGACTGGCCCTTGCATCCATCCAGCCTGATACACAATACTACACACGTCCTAATGTGCTTTTAAAGAAACAGCACAGCATTCTACACAAGGATACAAACTCAAGCCACAGTATACAGTGAAACGAAACCTTGTCCCCCCGGGGCCAAGGTGCACATAAAATCTGCAGTGTTTTACTGGAAATACTATATTTAGTAATTCTGCTGCTGCCTCTTGTTTCTGGAGCACTTTATTTCTCCATGTTGCTTATCACCATCCTACCCTGTCTCTACTCCTTGGCTCCCCGCTTTCAGCACATCATCTCCCAGCTGAGGTCTCTGTCTGCGGGCTGGCTGGTGGAGACGGACTCCTTCAGCTCCCCCACGCCGCACGGCTCCGTAACCTTTGCCAACGTGCTGGCGGTTCTGGACCCCATTGCGCCCCGTCGGCTGCTGCTGGCCTGCCACTACGACTCCAAGGCCATCCAGCCGCCGCCGGGAGAGGCCCAGAAGCCGTTTGTGGGAGCCAGTGACTCAGCTGTGCCCTGCGCCATGATCCTAGAGCTGGTCACTGCTCTGGATGGCCCGCTGAAAACCCTCACCCAGCAGGTACGGTGACGAGCAACAATTTTCCGCAGTTATTTACCTTGCTGAGCATGAATGTGTCCGCTATTTGAATCAAAGCCGTTCGCCTTTTTGTTTTAGAACTGTAGAAACTACTTGTGTCAAAACCATTCAATGGAAATTTTGTATTGGTATAGAGGGTGGTCTGTGGGTTAGTGGGTTTGAATGCAGTGCCTCTAGTCAGAAGGTTGTTGGTTCAAATCCCATGGTTGAGCAAGGCCTTTAATCTCCAGTGGCTCCAGGGACTGTATAAACCTGCTTCCTCTCAATATGTACATTGCTTTAAATAAAAACCTCTACTAAATAAATAACAATGCAAATCGGCATCTTAGGCTTTTAATCATTCGAATAAAACAAATTTAAGCAAGTAGCCTTCACTTTTAATCACGTCTTTCTCTAGAGCAGTTTAACCGAATACTGCCAATTTCACATTGACCAACATTTTTGGCATTTCTGTTGGAAATCGGTGGGATAAATGTTTCAACACAACCTCCACAAGCTTTCGTTTACCATTTAAGGAGGGAGGAGTTTCGCTGAGGATGTCAGGGGAAGAACAACTCTTACTGTAATTTAATTTTTTAAATATATTGTTTTATATAGTGCACAGATAGTTGCCAAGCAAGCATTTATCCCAGATTCTAAGCATTTATCCCAGATTCTAAGCATTTATCCCAGATTCTAAACAAGAATGTCGCATTTAGTTTTGCATCATTCAGTGAGGCAATAATGACCGTAATGGGAGACGCTTGGAAGAGGGTGAGACACTGCAGGCACTGCGGACAGGGTTAGGTGCAGAGAGAATGTGCTTTTGCCCGGGTCCCGTCGCCCCACCCCCTCTCCTCGCACAGAAAAACTGCTGACAGCAGCTGCAGTGGGACTGTGACAGCTGCTTCAAGCGCTGATTTATAGCTACGCGGTGGCTCCGCTTGGCTGAATTACTGTCATGCTGCCTTTTGGAACAATAAATAGAAAAGAAAGCAGGTATTTCTGTGGGGGGGGGGGGGAGACGTACAATGAGACGTATTTCTTCCTGACATCTCTGCCCCCCCCCCCCTCCCCGGTTGATAATACTTTGAGATTTAAGAAAAACAGGAAGACTACTTAGTATTATTATTAAATTCTTCGCCAGTGTTAGTTTCATTGGCTGATTCACTGGCGCCGTGACTTTTTGCTCCTGCTTTCCTAAGCCGTGCCAGATAGGAGGTCTGGGGTGTAAAAGGTAGCTGTGGTCTGTGGTTGGTGTACGTAGACCTTAATCCCATCTGGGGTACAGCTGAGCTTATGACCTGGGCGTTCCGGCGATATTTGTATTGAAGTACATTTTCCTGGTGTAATCATATAGGGGTTCGGTAGCTCAGATAGTGTTGATGTCATTGCTTCTCTGAGTCCCTCCTCTTCCTTGTGTTCTCTGTGGAGTTGGCGCGTTATGTTTTAGCAGGTGGGCCTGCTCCCGATATTCCAGTTTCCTTCCACGGTGTCTAGATTGTCCACAGTGAATGTTTTGCGTATGTGTGTGGCTTGTGATGAACTGGCTTCCTGTCCAGTATTTACCGCAACCCTGACCAAGATAACCTTTTGGATGGATGGGTGGGTGAATGGATGTTGGGGTTGAATAAGAACACTCATTAATTTCAAGAGTGAAAGTAGGTGGCTGTCGTTAATCGCTCCTGTTCATTCCCTTCTCTGTTTGTGCGTCCGTCACCCCAGAAGGTGCCGTTGACTCTGCAGCTGGTTTTCTTTGACGGAGAAGAGGCTTTCCAAGAGTGGACGGCCACAGACTCCTTGTACGGTTCCCGTCACCTGGCCGAACGTATGTCGCACGCCCCTCACCCAGCCGGAGTCCCCCACGCCACACTGCTCCAGGCCGTGGTCAGTGCCTGCACGGCCGCCTACGTCTTCACCCGTGCTGTGAAGTGCGCGGTCCGCTCTCTATCTAGCTGTAACTCACACGGCTTTTCATTCCCCCAGGATTTATTTGTTCTGCTGGACCTGATCGGCGCCACTGACCCATTGTTCGTCAATCACTTTGACAACACTGCCCGCTGGTTTGACCGTCTCATTGCAGCGGGTGAGACATTCACAAAATACTGTAAGGCGAAAATGCATTTTAATACAGTACACCTAACGCAACAGACATCATAGCCTAGCCTACCTTACACATGCTTCGAACACTTACGTTAGCCTACAGTTGGGAAAAATCATTGACACAAAACCTATTTTATAATATAGTGTTAAATATCTCATGTAACAAATTGAATAACGTACTGAAAGTGGAGCAACAGAATGGAATTTGAATACCCTTCGTAATATTGTAACAGACCATCTTAACCTGGGGAGCGTCTGTACTGTATAAATTTATCAGGCCCAATGCTTCTTCCATTATTTATGTCCTTGAAATTGATAAGATGTATCCAAACTTGTCTATATATAAAAGCAAACAAAAGTCGGGGAACTAGCATTCCGTCTTAAATGCTTTGAAGTTTTGTTTAGAGGAGCTTTTGTTTGGTCAGCTTTTTCACGAGTATCGTTGGTTGTGCTGAAATGTCCCAATCGCTTCACATCCAATGCAGACAGTCTTGTACGATGAATGTTTATCACAAGCTAAATGTAACTGTAGCTCGTTGTATGATATCCTCCATCTCAAGTGCTGATTAAACACCATAAAAGCTTATTTGACGGAGTCCCTTGGAGCGTACAGCTCTCAGCACATTTGTGAAAACACTCCTTTATTATTGCACTTGATTACACGCTTTGGTTCCCCCCCCCCATCTACTCCACTTAACATCTCCCTCTCCTCCCCACTCCAGAGAAACGATTGCACAAGTTGGGCCTGCTGTCTTCCCACCCCAGGGAGCAGAGCTACTTTCGGAAGGATGTGTACCTGGGCCCAGTGCAGGATGACCACATCCCTTTCTTACAGAGGGGTGAGCGAGCTGGCCATGCACTGGTGCTGTAACGGTCATGCATTCGCCGAGAGAGGCAGTAATGCTGGAGCGCTTGGAATGTGTGATGCTGTTTCTGCGCGATCGCATTGAGTATTTAGTATTTAGGGCAGATATTTGCAACAATTTTAGACTTGGGGCCCATATCGTTCCTTGGTCAGTAAGCCATGACCCAAACTTGTCATCGGGTTGGGAGACTAGGGATTTAATTATTTTAATTTTTTTTAAATCATGCCCCCCACGACCCACTGAAAATGGACTTGCAACCCATGAACTGAGAAACACTGATTTAGGCAGTAACTACTAAATAGGTTATGAACCCACATGACACCCCTCTCCGTTCCTGTCCCCCCCCCCCCACATACAGGGGTCCCTGTGCTTCATGTCGTTGCTACGCCCTTTCCCTCCTTCTGGCACACGCTGCGGGACACCGAGGAGAACATGCACCCTCCCACCGTGGAGAACCTGACGAAGATCATGGTGGTGTTCTTGGCGGAGTACCTGGGGCTCTGAGGGACCCATTACAGTGGGGGTGGGGGAGAGGACCTTGTCTTGTCTTGTCCCAGCAGCTGTATCCTAATTAGGCATCACCTGCTTCTGGCTCGTACACCCTACCATCCAGATGCGCTCAGTGCTTTGACATCCCTTGGCTCACACCTGCTCGGACAACTTGGAGCCTGGGCACACAAACTTGACGAGGTACATTAATATACCTATAAACCAATCAAAAATGTCCACAGGCTGAAGCAACGCCCTCACTCAGTTGCCATTGGCCAATATATTACTGCTCAGACTAGCAGCTCATCTCTGTCTACCTGGTTTCCAGTTAGGAGCTGCTCTGTGCCATGAGGCAGACTTGGGTGAACTGTGTGATCGCTGCTCGAAGTTTGAGTTCCTCCCTCTCTGCTCTTGGAACAGGTACTAACACCACAGATTCCGTTCTTATCGGGCTTCTGTTTACTATTTTGAAAGGTTTAAGAAAGAGAACAAAACTTGAAGTTATTGAACCGAGTCCCTTTTGTCCAGTTCTTTCAAGAAAGGAATATGTATACATATATTTTTAGAAGCGAACGTATTCAGTCTAGAATTTATAATTTGTTTTTGAATGTGGTTTTGAAGCACATTTCTCAATATGGGGCATTTTTCATAAGGAATATAATTGACTATGATTGAAGTTAGGCTTGGTATTAATGGTTGACCTTTATGGCCTGTTAATGACGGAAGCCATAACTGTCTTTAAAAATGTATTAAAGTCAGACTGCATGAAACATTGCTTATCACTATAGTGGATTACACAATGTTACACTACACTGCAACCATACTGCTTCCATTCTAACAGGCAGCATTAAAACATGCATGGACTGTTCATCCACTCACATCTCTTTGCTAAATAGGTTAAACTATTTAGTGGTTGAGTGGACAATCACAAACCTTATACAGTCTCTTCCTTTTCTACCACCCTCTCACTATGATTCTTCAGTTGCGCTTCTGAGAACTGAGTCTTTGATTGAGAAAGTTAAATCGAGAATAGCTGTATTATAAGGGGGGGGGGCATGGTGGTGTGTGTATGCATCCCTTATGGTGGGTTGGCACCCCATGCTGGGTTCCCTGCCTTGTGCCCATGACCCCCAGGGTAGGAGATGCCCTGCAACCCTGAATAGTACAGTTTCAGAGAATGTTGGGATGTATTACAATGAGTAGGACAGGAGGCTGCGGCTCTGCTCTCCTCAGCGATGCACGGCTTTGCCTTTGCAGGTTATGCACCCTATGCTCAGCATTATTAATGAGCAGGAACGCTGCTGATGAGTTTGCTTTATACTCAGTGCATGACACTTGTACCAAACATTAAGCTGTTTATTCGCTATAAAAAGACATCAACTACAGACAAGCAAAGTAACTAAAAGACGCTAAAACAGCAGACAGTGCAATCATGACGAGTGGATCTTCTCAGGGGCAGGCTGCTGAGGTTCCCGTCCTCATAACTGCCCTCTACCCAGGACGCCCACCGGGGGCGGATGGGAAGGGGGGTGCGGGCAGCTGTACAAAGTGACTGGGCTCCCCGGGTGGGGGAGGTCTTCATCGGAACTTGCATATCCTGCTCCCGGGGTCCTATCTGACCCCTCTTCCTCCCTGAGAAAATACATTCGCTTAATTTGGTGAAAGTGAGATTGTTCACCAATGTTTTAGTGTAACTTTTGTTCTGGCATATATGGCCTAGTACAAGTCAATTGTGTTTTTTTATTAATTGTTTTGCCTAGTCAGACTTATGTCCCTTTTGCAAGTATTATACATTGTAGTTTTACACATTTTCTTATTTGTACACTTTTTTTCCTGAGGACCTTGCACAAGCAATGGTACATCCATCCAGTCTATTATCATGAGAACTTAATCCTCACAGATCTAAAAGGTGTCTGAAAACATTTCACCAGCAGGGGGCAGTATTGGGCAACTTTTAAGAGAAGCCGACTGACCTTGTAGGAAAATGGGAAAAAAACTAAGATAAGAAAAGTTTAAAGTAAGGAAAGAAATCATTGCAGACTCAACGGTGTCCGATTTTAAGGAAAAAATGACTATGATGATGCAGAAAGGGATCCAGCTCTCACCTACACCGACACTGGGCAGCCCGATCTCTCTGGCGCCGGTTCTTGAACCAGTTGCTGACCTGTGTGGCAGTGAGGCCGGTGGCAGCCGCTAGGTCTCGCTTCTCACGGGGCGACGGATACGGTTTGTGGCGATACCACTCCCTGAGCATGCTGCGGGACTTCTCCTACGGGACGACGTGCGGACGGACACAGGACAGGAAAACCCACACATATAGATATAAGGAATATCAGCAATATATCAAATTTCAGGTATATTTATACCACCGATTCATTTGTTTTGAATAGCATTCATACTTCGGTGTTTAAATATTTATTCATTTCCTGATCAGTAATTTAAATTACTAGATTCATATCTAAATTCTCGATTTGTCTGTTTATCGGACAATTTTATTCGTTATATCTACACTTTAAAATATTGCACGGCACACATTAAAAGTTTAACCTACATTTTTAAATTGTCCACTGATCAGACAATTTTATCGGTTTTATCGATCTGTGAGGTCAAACCTGTACACCGGACATTAACAGGAATAGCACTTTTCTGGTACGTTGTATGAGACTGCACATCAATGCCATACAATTCAGTCATACTTTAGAAACCTACCTTAAAGCAGTAACTCGTCTCCTCTCCATCCCATATGGTCCGGGGCAAGGGAAACTTGCGCCGCACGCGATACTTGCCCACGGCCCCCAGGGGGCGCCCTCGCTGTCGTTCAGCCTCTAGGTAATGCGCCCGCAGCCAAAGCTGCTGCAGAAGCGGGTGACTGCAGGAGGAGAAGTGAAAGCCTTCCAGGAGACTGTAGAGCTCGGTGAAGCGGCCCTGGTGGAAGGCGACAGCCGCGCGGGCCTTCAGCACGCTCTCCTGGCCCTGCAGGCTCGACCAGGCCGGGAGGGAGCCCAGGAAGGCCGCCAGGCGCTCCATGCCACCCCTCTGCAGGAGCACCTCGCAGACGCACGCCACCTGCTCGGCCGAGAAGCTGGACGTCATGGCGGCGGGGCGGGGGAGTCGGCCTTTGGTGGGTCGACGAGAGTTTGGCGTCCGATCGTTTGATGCAGGCTCTTCCGAGAAGTGGGAGCCACGGGTAGGAGAAGCGGCGCTTTTGGGTAACTGGGATCCGCACACTTTGTTGGACAGACGCAGTCAGCTTTATGAGGGACTTTTTTTCCACGCGTGTTGTCTGTTAGAAAGTCAGATTGGCACAAAATACCTACAACTTTCAGATTTAGAGGATGAAAAAAATGGCAATAGCAAAAACAAATTTCCCATGAAGTGTCACTACTGCCGTTCTTTCATTTTTTGCGCAATACTGAATTGCAACATGCATGAGCGATAAGCTGGAATTCAGGAATTGATCTTTGGGGAAAATCACAAAAAAACAACAAAGAAGAGAAAAGGAGGTAGAGAGTCAAAGCGAGAGAATAGAACCAACCTCACGGGTTCCGTGGTTCCGTTGGATCGGATGCACCCAACCCGGCTGGCTGTCTTGATGAGCACGCCTGTGTTCCTGAGAGTTCAGATGCAAAGGAAATATTCTCCAGAGCTGTGGATCTTCTGCTGGTCCCTCCCATGTGTCACACTTGACAGGTAATATGAGAATATGGGGGTTAAAGCAACACACGTGCAACAACGTGCAAAAGGCTGAAACCCCCCC
>JABFEB020000036.1:9766336-9776742 GCA_019775895.2 Stomatorhinus ivindoensis | reverse complement strand
ACGCGCACGCACACACACACATGGGGCATAATTACAGTAACCTCATCTGCTCAGACAGGCGTAGAGACATGCGCCAGTAAAATCAGCGCTTCTCAGTTTCACTGCTGCCCATCTGCAGAAAGGTGATCAGGGCCTCATGTAAACAAGGCACTGAACATTTAAATCAGAATTCAACCTCATTTCCAAATCAAATTGGAGGGGGTTTAAATGCTTGTTCGCTTATGGAAAAGTGCACACGCTATATCTACAGGACTCACTTGATGTAAATACAAAAATCAACAAGACAAATTCATTTTAAATGTTTATTACAATATCAATTAAATGGTTTATAAAAATAATACCTTTAAGTACAAAAATGTATTAAAAAAAGAGGCGTTCTCCACCTTGAAACCAATTCTGTTTAAATACATCCCTTTACTAAAGCTTTGGTTACAACGGCTGTGTTTACGGATGTGTGGTGGGGAAGTGGGAGCAGAGGTAATCAAAGAAACACCAATGAAACCAGAGGATCTGGGGGGAGGGTACAAGCGCACCAATGACATTGAGTGTAAAAACATGACAGGAAGGTACATTTAACTGTAACAGCTTTCACCATTCGGAGAATGTCCCCCCCCAACACACACAGAGAGACAGACAGACACATGTATTCCCTTGATCTACAAATAGTGTGCACAGCTTAAACACAATGTTTGTACAGGACATAGCAGACACCCCCACAAAAACACACCAGAAAACCAGTACAAGTTAAAAAAAAAAAAAAAAATTGTAATAAAATACACAATTCACAGAATACAAACCTTTGGTAAAGAATTCCTAAAAAACTTTAAGTCCTATTTAGAATATATATTTATAGATGCGTGCATACAAAATAAATGCTTAAAGTTAGTTAACAGAATAGGTGTACTTTCTATCGAGCGCCTACTTTTAGTCAGAGATCATCCTGAGGGATTGCAGGACTTCCAAAGCGGAGGCCAATTCTGAGGATGTCGTGGAGGAGCTCGGATGCAGGCAGTCGCACTGGCAGAGCTACAAGAGCAACCAAGAGCCAGACAGACGCCCTCTCAGCTGATTTATGTCAGTTAACAGTGTAGCAAAAATAGGTCTCATAGGTTCACCGTTCTGTGCAACTCCCTCCAAATTTTTGTCCCAAATTAAAATCTGACAGCGACATCGCAACTCATTAGCAGATCATTCATTAGGACTTTAAAAACACAAAAGGCTTCTATTTTACCAAACTCACTTTCTCTGTCCAACTCAATCTAGATCATTTATATTCGACGGCATGATTCAAACTGCACCACAACCTTTACACCTCAGTACTAGAGCATCACGTGACACCATCATGGTGCAGAGATGGTGCACAGGCAGACAACAAGGATGAATCCCCTTCAACCTGAAGGCCAGGTAACCGATTCTCTGACATGTAGATAACTCATTTTCTACATCCAGGCCAGTAATTTACAAGTGATTCATTTGAAATGTTTGAAACCCCCCAAAAAAAACCACACACTATAAAAACAGTGGAAACTTCCATGCATTCAATCAAAATTTCATACTGATTGGGAGGGAAAGATTCAGTCAAGTGCAAGAATTCATGGAAAGTTACTTTCTCAAAGCAACTCAGAAAAGACGTTCCTCATATAGCTACTGACCCATAAAATAGTTTTTTTAAAAATTAAAAGACAAAAAGGATTTTTTAATGTATGGACAACAACAAGAGAGTATGTCAGCCCAAGTGAACCTCTTCTGCAAGGTGGGCAGAAATCTAGCCAGAATATAATCTGCACAAGAGAACAATAACAACAGCAGAGATGAAGCAGAATTTATCACACACCAGCATCTTGTTCAGAAGGGTCAGGGCAACTGTCCCTTAGTCTCAACACAAATCTCTGCCGAACAGCCAGGAAAAATAATTCCTATAAACGCAAATGGTAATGTCCAACCGAAGCCATTTATAAGTACATAAAACATACATTTTAGCTACCAGAACATGATTTAAGTGTAACTTCAACAGAAAATGTCCTTCGCTGCTTGTGAACTGTTACACGATCACTCTACGGCCATCCAGACGAGCCTTCGTGAACTGGAATCTTGGTGCCCTGCCTGTGTAAAATGTGGCAGAAAGACCACCTTTAACAACCATCAGTGCTAACTGCACTCCGAGGCACTATCTGTAGAGTGTTCCTGCTCACCAATGAAACAATTATTAAATTATTAAATCATGAGATCTTCAGTGATTATTATTATTACAACAGCCTGGATTACAGTGATTAGAGGTACCATTACAGGAGAAAAAAATGCTGCAGAAACCCAGGCTGCCAGGTGCGGAGAGCATATAATCATTCTCACAAAATGAATGTTAAATTGTACCTCAGCATCAACATTTCGGATGGCAGCCCCAACAAAATGGAGTCATCTTTTAAGTCTGGCTGTTTCAGGTTTCCGAAGCAGATATCACATATGAATGAAGTCTGAAAACAAATCTGTACAGAAACAAAACGTAAATCACTCCCAACTAAAAAATAAAAGACTAAACATTAAAGAAAAAAATAACTGCAACAACCCACAAGCAGAACAAAATGACAGACAAAATGATGCATGCTACTTCGGTTTAAATTTTACAAATAAAGTAATTGGAAAGTAATGCTCTATATATATATGTTTAGGATTAAAAAAACTAAATCTGAAGTGTTTGATTGCATAGTGTAACAACAAAAAATAGTTTATCAGTTAAAGTGTTCTTGTTTGCCTGACCTTTTTTGACCATGTCAATAAAATGTACAGAATTAAGATGCAAATGTACCAACATGCAAACCCAACTGGAGATACCACAGCCTGTAATGTACATTTCCGGTGGTGTCGTCACATTTAAGGTACAACCAGCAGCGTGATGCAGTCTAAGACTTCTTGAACTGAAATTTAAACATAACCAAATCATGACACATGTGTAAAACATTAAAAACAAAACTTACTGCCCATGTTCGCCTTGTTAGAGACCAATATGGTAGCTTAAAGAGTCGGTCGACATTTCTAGTCGTGCGAAGGACTAAATGAAGTGGCAATAATGACATCTAAATCGAGTTATGTGGGTATGCTCTCAACTGTTAAATATTAGTGTTAACAGAAAGACTTGAGAAATTAAGTCAGTATGTCAGCAAATGTGTCCAATAGCCGATTTAACATTTGGGAAACCAGCTTAGAGTGGCCCTAGTATGTAGTGTGGTGCTCCTTGAGGCTGGGGAAATTAAATAAGAGTTAAAAGCACTTGGGCATGGAGGAAGATCGTAAGATAAGTCAGTCTACATTGTGCTTATACTGTCGACACCAGAGCATACAAGACATTAAACACCAAATTCCACCTATCGTGTGCTGACAGCCCTAAAAGGCATCTATACATCTCTCTGTCATCCTACTGGATCTTATTTCATTATGTAATGCACACAATTCATTCATGCAATTTATGTATCTAACACTGAATATTTTATCAACTTAATTAGCAGTTAATATGCTTAATATATGTTTTATAAGTTTCTTTGCATAATAAAATAAGATCCAAATAGAATACATTTGTATACATTTGCAAACCTATACATGGACTATCAGCATTAATACAATAACCTGTGTTTTTTTTATCATGATGTAAAATACTTTTACATGTTAATATCTTGGTTACCAAGGCAATGCTGACAGTGTTTTTCTTTAGCATGCTGAAGGAGGGCCGGAATTCCCCACGCATGTTTGCGCTTAGCTGGGAAACCGAGTTCCTGAGGCCGGACCAGGCAACAGCTGACAAGGCCACACTGGCCTTGTCCAATGCTGACAGCGCCGCAACTGGGGGGCGGCACGCGCTCTCCAACTAATGGTCATTCACCATCTCAAACCCCACATGAACGGGCTCCGTTCTGACCGTTATCTGGACACTGCGGGTGCAGAAGTTTGCCAGCCAAGATTGCAGATCACGTGGCCTGCAGAAGATCCCTTTAACATGGTGACGGTGAACCTGGGAATGTTTCAGGTTTGGAAGTGTACAGATCCAAGGGAGAAGACCCTGACTACAACACACTCATTACAAACCTAGATCCTCATCCACGGGTACGGACTGGAGCTGTGTTAGGACTTTGGGGTCCTGGTCCATGTCCTCTGGGTCGTCTAGTTGTGACGTACCAACCGCCTCCTGCTCAGGAGATGGGGTGTGGAGAAGAAGGCCCTCGCCCCCGGGAAGGGCGAGCAGAGCCCCATCCTCGGGTAAGTCCCCCTTCCCCCGGACGTCAAACAGAGCCAGGCCTGTGGATGCAGAGAGGGACACGGGGCTCCAGGTGGACGGAGGCAGCTCAGAGGTGGTGGGCATGCCGGGGGGCTGCGGGGGGGTGACGCCGCTGGTCGGGCTGTGCGGAGTGACGTCTGGGGCCAAGGCAGCCGAGGATCCCTGGTCGGGGCCGGAGTAGAGCGCGGAAGAGCCGACTAAACTTAGCGGGCCGTCCGGAGACTCGAAGGAGCTGGTGGATGAGGGGGTGGTGGGAGCGAGGGAGATGACGGGCGCGAGTGTGATGCCCCCGTTGGTGGGCGTGTGGCACTCGGGGGCAGGTTTGGCGGGCAGGTTGGCAAGCTGAACCCCAGGAGGTAACGTCAGGATCAGTTTTCCCTGCTGGATGCTCAAGCCGGTCAGGATGGGGCTTCCAGTCATGCCACCAGCTAGGAGGAGGTTCCCAGCTATTGGGGGGGTTGAAAGAAAAGGTTTTCACATAAGCACAAGCATCATGCAGAGAAATGACCAGGCATAAATACTTTGATTTTACTATTTGTCCATTTATTTAGCTCTTGTATTTATTTTTAGCTGTCACTCACATGCAGGATTACCAGAAATGCTCTGAGTGCTAGTGCTGTTACTAACGGAAGATCAATGTAAGCATTAAATCGACGGCAAGTGATCTGTGGGTGACTAACCTGGAGGAGTTTTGGGGAGCTGAAATACTCCAGAACTCAGCAGCTGGACTCCAGCGGCACCACTGGCTGGGGCTGACAGGCCCTGCAGCTGTTGGCCAACTCTAAAGGTTCCCTGGGTGACGCCCGCGCCTGCGCCAGTGCTGGGGGCAAGGATCTGAATGGTGCCTCCTGGGGAGGAGAGCGAGAGGGAGGGGGCAGTAGGAACCACCTGTGAGAAGGAAAGGGGTCCTGGGGTAACTGCGGCCATGGACGTCACGGGGAGGAGCTGGGGCAGCGAAACGAGCTGGGATGCAGCGGTCAGCCCCGCTTGGGAGATGGGGACGACTTGCGTGGGTGAGGATATGGGGATGACTTGGGTGCCAGGCATCTGGAGGGCCTGTGCTTGGGGGAGTGTGGACGTGGAGGCCACCTGGTCACCCAGCTGGAGGGTCAGACCTGGCTGAGTAGCCGTCAGTGGGATGGTGACACCGCCGTCACCAAGTGCAGGGGAACTGCCCGGCTGCTGGGGCTGCGCGAGACTGGAGCTGATGTGAAATGTCTGAGCTGGGAAACTGGGAATAGAAGCTTGGGGGAGCTGGGAGCAAAGGGGAGACACTGGGACCAGCTGGGGACAGGGAGAGACCTGGGGGCCGGCGTGCTGCACCAGCTGTGACACGGGAATGCCCTGGATCGACGGGACCACCTGGGGCAGGGAGAGCACCTGCGGGGACGAAGAGGCCGATGCGGACGACACCACCTGGCAGACCTGACCGCTGGAGGTCAGCTGGGAGGCAGAGGTAGCGAGGACCATGATTTCTGGCTGCTGGGTGGAGAGAGGGACCACCTGACTGGAGTGGATTAGGCCTGGCTGGGACACAGTGCTTTGGATGGATTGAGCTTCTGGGAGCTTACATTTCTGGGCAAAAACCAGGGAAGGGAGAGAGCTAGGAGAGGACAGACTGGAAGAGGAGGAGGAAGAGGAGGGGGACAAGGAATTTGGAGATAAGGCTTGAGTGTCTTCTGCTTTCAGGCCTTCCTGAATGGGAAGGGAGTTGATGAAGTCTACGGTGGAAGGAGTGGCACCGGCTTCGGCCGCCTTGGCATCAGGAGGCAGTGGGAGGGAGATGGTTGTGCTGGAAGTGTTGCTACTGTTGAGTACAATGGTAGGCAGATTGGCCTGACCTTGCAGCGGGTTAACTGTCGGCTCCTCCAGGCCCAAATCCACACAGGCAGACGGTTTCGCGATAACCTGAGCCCCGTTAAGAAGAAGAGAGGAGTTGGTAGCAACCGAGCTCAGGGTGATGGTGTGGCCGTCTCCCAGTGTCAGCCCATTAATGATGACCCCGCCTCCGGTTCCCGAGAGCAGGGAACTTCCATTGAGGAGCAGTGGATGTGGGGCAGTGATGAAGCTCCCCGTGCCATTGAGAAGTAACTGGCCTCCTGTGCTGCAGGGGGCACTAGAGATTGATATGACTGATGCGGTCTGGCAGCCAGGGTCTTCCTGAGACATGGATGTTACGGCAATGTCGTCAAGACCACACCTACTAGACTCATCCTCCGTGCTGTGATTGCCATCAGACTCACTGAAAGAAAAAAAAAGGGAAAGTGTGAAGTGTAAACGATCATGTATAAACGATATACTAGTGAGTAAAATACAAATTATTAATAGAAAATATTTTCAAATTTTATACATTCGCATGCAACCAGTGGGAAATGTTATTTACATCATTTGTTTAATCTGAGAATATTATAATTACTTGGTGATGACAATGCAACTTCATATGCCTTCCGTAAACTTATTTCTGGAGCACCAGGAACACTGGCGCATGACAACCGGGATCTCTCCCCCCATCCCTGATATTAACTAACAGCAGTATCTCCGGGATCTCCTCCTCAACACTTCCCCTGTCGGCCCGGTCCGCTGGGACACGGTTTCAGGAAACCTGAGCCGAGCAGGGCGCCATCGGGCTCACATTTCACAACAAAGCAGCACGCGTCTCAGCCCGGGACGGCCACCTCACCTCGCCTTATCACTTTCACTACCAGCTCATTCAATCCGCCGGCCATTAAGGCAAAGTTTAGAATAAAACCGCATCGCCGCAAACGGATGTTTTTTTTTTTCCTTTTTAAACGACATAGACCTATAAGAATTGACACATTCAGTGCAATTAAACCCCCTGATGCAGACGGGACCTGATCTTACTTATCCATCCTTAATTATTACTTGGAAACTTCATGCGGCTCCCTGCAGGTCAATCATTTGGAGGTGAAGCATTTATATTTTACAGTTATTGAGCGGAACCTTTTTATTTTTCTGGTGCGTTTGATCTTTTATAGTCAACTGCTTAGTGATGGAGCTAAACACTTAACATTGCATGGTCACCAATCTCTGCTTAATTTACAGCGGACACAAACACGGATGGATGGTTACGGGCGCGACCTAAATTTCTGCTCGTAGGTGGAAAAAACGGAACTTTTTAGTCTGTAAAATATTAATAAAAACTAAAACTAAAAAAAATCGGTCGCGCAGGATGTCGTCGTACCTTTTGCTGTTGGTGCCGGACGGGGTCCTGTCTCTCTGCCGGCGGTTCTTGAACCAGTTGCTGACCTGGGTGAGCGAGAGCCCGGTGATCTTGGCCAAGTGCCGCTTCTCGTCCGGAGTCGGGTACCTGTTGCCGGTGTAGCACTCCTTCAGGGCGTTACGGGACTTCTCCTTGAAGCAGTACACCGTCTCCTCTCCGTCCCATATCGTCTTGGGCAGCGGGAACTTTTTCCGCAGCCTGTACTTGTCCACGGCTCCCAGGCTGCGACCCCGGGACCTCTCCGCCTCTTTGTAGCGCGCCCGCAAGTACAGGTCCTGCAGGAACCCATGGTTGCTCGGGTGGAAGTCGCGGCTCTCCAGTATGGCGTACAGCTCTTTGAATTCCTCTCGGTGGAAGGCGACCAACGCCTGGGCCTTCAGCAGGGTCTCGTTGCCACGTAGCAGGTCGGCCGACGATGGGATGGTGGAGAGGAACCGACCCAGGCGCTCCACATTGCCCGCCTGCAGCAGCGCCTCGCAGACACAAGCCACTTGCTCAGTGGAGAAGCCGAGCGCCGAACTCTGGAAAGTTTGCAGCAGTTGCTCCGAAACATCGTCAACCTCCGTCTTCTCTTCTTTCAGCTTCCCGGCCTCCGGAGACAACTTCTCCGGGCTGTTCTCTGTTTGTACTCCTTCCTCCAGAGAAAAGGAAGCCATTTTAGTGTAATTTTTTTCCCTCCCCAGTTCCTCCTCCCTCCCCTCGCCCTCTATCGCCTCTCTCCCCGCCGACAAGCGTCTCCGGCCGCTCTGCACGTCACGCCCCTTTGGGGACTCCGTGCCACGAACGCTCACTCTGAAACTAAACAATTTACCAAAACAAATTAATAAGCCAAAAGTCTTAATGAGTCGTGGAACTTTAGAGAAAAAACAGCGGATTAGGTGCGAAAATCCCTTCTACTGCAATTTGTTTTTACTGGTCAATGGCGAATCATCTACACTCACACACACACACACATATGTTCCTGAATCCCAAGGAAAAAAGTGTCCTTCAATTTTAGGTTATTTGTCTTGGAGCAAATAAGAACTATTTAGATTTTTTCAAATTTACTCTTATTTTTAATTGCACAGCATGTCGTCTTCAGTGTACAACAGGTATAAATACTAATCCTAGCATCAGTAAAAAGATAGATGCAAAAATAAAATGTGAGGGTGTGTGTATGTATATATACACACACGCGCGCATATATAGGCCTATATATACGCGGCGTAGCTTCTTTGTAGTTAAGTATTTTTGTTACTAATGAGAGTGACTAGTAATTAAGAAATGTACTTTTTCACTGAATTGGGCTGGGATAAACAGTAGGTATGCTGTAATACGGAAAGTGACCTAAACCTTATCCTTATACAAATTAAGGCCATGTGTTTGGGTAGCTGATTAAAACTTTACAAACATTTCTGACTATGCATTTATGTCTGTTATAAAGGAAAAGAAAGCAAAATGTCGTTATGAGTATGGAAAGCAGAGTTATTTTATTTAGTCTCCCAACCACATTGTTGACCGGGTTGTGGGGGGGGGCCTGGAGACAGGGTTAGACTGGGATTAAAAATGAGCCCTCAACTTTTGCCCGTACATGCCCCCCATACATACACACCCACAATGAGTTTTTTCCTGAGGGGATCCCATGACATATTTTGCCAGCCCACAATCCCTTCGGCCGACATAAAAATGGTATTCCAGATGTACAGTCTGGGGGCTACGTGTGGGAAAGGGCAGTCTTTCACTCTCAATATCAGTCCATTACGGGACAGAATGCACAGAATGGACAATTTAAAAATGGTGATGAGCCTAAATCCATTTGGACCTAGAGTGAATCAGAATCAGAACATCTTTCATTATCCTGGGGGAGGTTGCTTGTCATTACAGACTGCACTGAACACAGCCACACAAAAAAATCGAAATAGACAATACAGCGTACTGCATACACATGTGACTTAGTGGGCTAATCCTCTGTGCCCGTAATCAGAAGGCTGCTGGTTCGAGTCCATTCTCAGCCTTCCTGCAGCTTGGTAAGGCCCCTAACCTGCAGTTCAATGGGCGCCACAACAGATGGCTCTGCATCTCAGCCAGCTCGCTGTCACCTATAGAGAGCAAGTTGGGGGGGGGGGGGGGCATAGAGAGAATTTCTCCATGGGGATCAATAGCATATCAATTACAACAACTTCTATATAAAAATAAATGTCAAACATTTTAAGATGGTGATAAATAGGTGGGAGAATATAAGTGCAGTAAAAATTGCAATAGAATGGTAAAAGGGGAGAGAGACTGAGAAAACAGCTGAACTCTACTGAGCATGACACTATGTACTGTGTTCCGTGATGCCTAAATATCCAATGGTCTCCAATTATGTGACCACAGACAGTTGTGAATAACTTGCAGTTAGTCAAAGGATATATTCAATTGTGTTTTCTATCCATCTTCTATAACTGCTTATCTAACATATGGTCACAGTGACAGCGTAGCTATTCTGTAGCTTATGTAGATGCATGCAACATCTGCATCCTGAAAGACAGTGTAAGTCTGGAACTCATACAATCACAGTCTCTACTTAATATATTGTCTTTTGAGGAAATTCACTAGAGGTAGGTTTTTGTAAACCTTTAATTATCATGCAAAACAGGTTTGGTATTATTTCCAAAAGGATATTTTTTAAACAATATTTTTCATTTTCTATTTAATATTTAGCCCATGATACTATATAACAACTTGAGTACCTACAGACTACACCTGTTGTGTATATGCAGTGCTGATTTGTTTTCTTTCATTATATCAGTATTGGTGCGGATTAAGTATAATAATAAAAATGATAATGTTATGTAAATAAAACGAGACTCTGTAGGGGAACGTGTCCCTTCTCGGGCACATAGAGATCTGGATACAGTTGATGGATCTTACCCTCTGACT
>JABFEB020000036.1:9730732-9757096 GCA_019775895.2 Stomatorhinus ivindoensis | reverse complement strand
GCTCCCCCTCCACCCGTCACAGTCCCCACCCTTTCCCCTGCTCCCCCTCCAACCCACAGTCCCTCTAATATCTCCTCCACGATATCAATCCCAGACCTGCAGAACACTGAAGAGTAGGTACCTGCACACATTTTCTGAAGAGACCATGTTTCATTACTTGAGGCATATATATTTGTATTATATCAGTATTACATTATTTGCATCTTATACGGAATAATGTATTAATTATGCTATAATTGTCGTTCCTACCTACGTAGAAAAAAGAATTCTAAATACAGTAAATATTTTGCGTCCTGCAGTAGCATGTGTAGTGAACTGACATTGATTTAAGAAGTTTGTCATATGCACGGTAAAACAGTCAGTTACACAATTATGCAATGCAAGTCTTACCCCGCATGCTCCCAATGTGCAGAGTTGATGCAAATCAAACAAGACACGACACTTTCAGGTAGACGCTACAGAACACAGAGCGAATTGCAAGCATATATTTAAAAAAAATAATAATCTGCATGCTGACATTGCAGAACTTTAAAATTGTGTTTGTGCGTGTCAGTAAAGAAACGTTCCTTCTGCTTTTCCCCTCTCCCTCCATACAGACCTTTTGACGTTGCTTCTGCACTAAAGACTCTGAAGTCAAGGGTTCACCATCTTGCACCCACGGCTAACCAGATAAATGTTCTTCGTAATGAAGAGTTTGATTGTGCTTTGAGAGCCTTCAGGCGGCCTGCCTTTGACCCAGAGTCAAAACTGGACATCGTTTTTATTGATGAGGACGGTCTGGGAGATGGGCCCGCAGATGGAGATGGCCCTACCAGGGAGTTTTGCAGACTCCTGATGGGACAGATCCAAGAGCACCAAATATTTGAAGGCCCTCAAGAGGCTCGCAGCCTGGTTCTTGACAGTGTTGGTATGTTTAAACAAAAGGAACAGATTTGACATTCATTAAAAAAAGCTGTATTAATCCGATTTTTTCAACAATGTTAGAAAAAGATGCTTGTTGAATTTATGCAATTCCAACACAACTTTATTTTGACATTACTATGATCACTTATCCGATGTTTTTTTTTTTAAAAAGCCCTTCACAACAACATGTACAGAATTGTGGGCCAAATGTTGGCCGTTTGCCTGATCCAGGGAGGTGTGTCACCTAACTTCTTCTCAAAAAGGCTTTTCAGCCAAGTCTCTGGTCAACCGTCTGCTCCAGCGACCACTGACGAAGTGGTAGACCACGCTCTAAAGACTAAACTGGAGAAGGCAAGTTTAGAAATCATTACACACTTTTGATATGTTCTTACCTTTTGCTTTGAAAAACTAGGAGTGTCCATTATTGCTGAAACGGTTAATCAGTGAAGTCCATTTAGCTGGGCCATAATACCTTTTTGAAATTTCTTTATGGTGGGTCTTGGTTGCTTCAGTAATATCAACAGTATCAAAACGTCTCATACTCATAATCGCAGTTAATGGTTTGAGATTTTTAGTTTAGTTGGCTATTCCTTCTTATTAAGCAATAACTCGAGAAAGTGTGCAGTTGGACTCTAATGATTTGGTCTTAGGCAAGAGGCCGCAGATAATCACAGCCGGGATGTATTGGAGTGCAACTGCATGACTCCCAGTATGGTATTCCTTTTATAACGTAATTCATCGAGTAGCATTTATTAGATAACAGTAATAAGCCACAACGTTATGCTTTGCTTGATTGATTATTTATGGAGCCACGCAAAAAAAAATATATTGCCAAGCAACACAGACATTCTAACTCAACACAGGTCACTCGCTCCCACCTACTGAAGTAGCGCTTTTTAGATAAACCTGTAAAGCGGAGTGATACATCTGATGTGAAAAGCTCCAAGTGCAGCGATACTCTGATGGCAGCACTCAGAGCCCCTCTTGTCCAATCAGATTTCTTGGTTGGAAGTAACTCGTATTTTTTCAGATAAGCAGCGCAGAGACACTTGACGACGCCAGACAGGCTGTTAATGAAGCGGCGGATCAGTTGGATCCGATGGGAGCACGATGGCACCTCCAGTGCTTGGAGCAAAGGAAAGAGCTGATAGAGGATGTTGTCCAGTTTTACTGTGAGAGGCGAATCCAGGCAGCCCTCCAACAGTAAGTTGTCTGTGCTGCATTACAAGCAGAAAAGGTCTGATGACAGCTGCTGCAAACCCCTGCAACTCTTCATACACTTTTCTTAAATGCATTTCACCTTCAGTTGATCTTTACCTATTTTGAATTATTTTTTCCACTCTGATATAAACATGTTTGCTCAGCATGATAGTATTGGAGTAATAGTATAGGTACTCTTGTGATTTTTTATTTTTTATTATTATTTTTTTTGCATCAGATTCAAGGAAGGACTGAGTACTCTTGGTGTACTGGAAGAAGTGACGTCACACCCTCAAGCTTTTGAGAAAATCTTCCTGCAGGATACAACATCCCTGAAGGCCAGTGACATCGTGGGGCTTTTGCAAGCCAGATCTAGATCATTGCCAGGGTCTAATCGGAGACGACTGGAAGCCAGAACCATTGCCTTCTGGAAGGATTGGCTCCTGGAGGTAGAAGGTATGAAACCCTGTGCCAGTTATTCCCAGATGCCTGTATATTCCATGAATTAAATGGGATACATCTTTTTTATTTTCTTTCATACAACCTACTACTGGCTTTGATCCACTTTTTTTTTTAATCCTCTTGCAATGTATTTTTTGTCTTTCTATACAGGTGGACTAACCCACCCAGTCACTCTGGAGGATGTTCTCATTTTTGCCACGGGTCTGCGGCGGATCCCAGCAATGGGTTTCGTGACGCAGCCGGAACTGGCGTTCTTGCATCCAGAGAATGGACTGGCCAGGTTCCCAAAGGCAAACACATGTTCACTGGTGCTGCAGCTACCTGTGGGACAGGCTTACAATGAATTCAAAAATAACATGGAGCTTGAAATAGGCTCTGGGGAGTGCCGAACGCTACGGTGAACGTTCTAAGGGTTTGGTAATCTGAATGCTTCTGTTTTTCTTTATGAAAAAACAGCATGTAGGATAATGCTTTTACAGAAACACTTTTGATGACAAACAATTGTATTTGGTCTGTTCATTTTAATTAAACTTGAAGAGTGATTTTGAGACCACTTGCTTATTCCGAGGCATGTCGACAGTGTGATGACATCACTTCCAAGATATATATGTATGAGGATGAATGTGCTGTATTTAATTTAGGACCTGTTTAAAAATGTCTCTAGCTCCACCCAAAGCACTTATGTGTTACCTGAGATGTTCCAACCGTTCATCATTGGGCTACTTAATCTATTGTCTGTTGAGGCAATTCACTGGAGGATGGTCTTTAGAAATCTTTAAGGATATTTTCAAAATATTTTTAATTTTCTATTTAATATTTAGCCCATGATACTATATAACAACTTGAGTACCTACAGACTATACCTGTTGTGTATATGCAGTGCTGATTTTTCTTTCATCATATCAGTATTGGTGCGGATTAAGTATAATAATAAAAATGATAATGTTATGTAAATAAAATGAGACTCTGTAGGGGAACGTGTCCCTTCTCGGGCACATAGAGATCTGGATACAGTTGATGGATCTTACCCTCTGACTCTTTTGTTTCTGTCACTGCAGCAGGAAACCAAACGATCCTTCAGCTCAGGCTCCACCATGCAAATGTTCAATGTCCAAAGCGGAATCCAGCTGAATACACACCCGCCATGCACAGCAGCACTGGCTTTAGCTGCAGTTCTGATGCAGTGAAAATTAGTGTAAACCTTCTTACTTAAGCTTAATATCTGGACAAATGCAGAAGACCTCTCTTGGTATTTATTATTATGTGGCTGTGAAACACTGTTTTTGTGTATGAAGCAGAGTACCTGAACACGTATGCTGGTGTGATCTAGTACATATCACAGTCCCGGTGTAACTGCTGATGTGGATAGCTGCACGTATAAACATACAGGCAGAGAGACATTGGGTAATGGGGCAGGACCAGCTGCCCACATCTTAACTAATACACTGGAATGTAAACGTCTCCAGAGAGCACAGACAGTCGTAGACTTGGACCGCAGCTGTCCATACCACCCTGACACTAAGCCGTACCTGTTCAGCCCCGTCAGTCGCACCAGCACTTACACAGCACCATTCGGTACCCTTCGAATGGCAGAGCTTTAACCTTTTTTTGTGTCTAGACATGCTCACACACCCTCGCATGGAAAATGTCTGTGCAAAACCTGATGATCTGTGTTATCCCGCTATGATCTGAGAAACTTCCAAAGATCATCTTGTGATGTTGCTACATGCTTGGCTTTCTCAGTCAACCCTAAATGGTCACTCATCTAGCTTTTGTCAGGACAACCTGGTTTTCCAGCCCTCTCTCTGGACTGCTGTTGGGTATCATCCTTTAAGCGCCCTTGTCCTCCTTTTTCCCTCACCCCTACTCTCTCCAACCCCCAATTGCACAACAATAACGTGGAACACGCACAGACATACCATGGAAGCTGAGAATGGCCATGCTTGAAGTAATTTTTATACACCTTTCTCTCTAAATAACAAGATAAGTATCACGAAAGATATACCATTCTCAGTTTCTGTAGTATGTATAAGATATGCCCCCCCAACCCCCAACTCAAAGGGTAGCACTGCTGCCTCACACCTCCTGGGCTGGTGTCACAATCCCAACTTTGGAATGTCTGTGTGAATGTGTTTATGCATGTCCTCCCTGCTTCACATGGCCTTCCTCAGGGTAATCCAAGTCTCTTGACAGTTCAAAAATATGCAGTTAGACTAATTGAAGCCTCTAAATTGCACAGTGTGTGTGTGTGTGTTTTTTTCTGTGTGCCCTAAGATGAACTGCCATCCCATCCAGGGTGTGCCGTCGCACAGGATGGGATCCTGCTACCCTGATCAGAATGACTGGTTTTAAGACGGATGTTTAAGGGGTAATTTTGCTTAATTAAAACATTTTCCAAACTCCTCAAACAAGTATTTTAATAGCCTGAAGCTATTAAACTGTAGAATATCCCCACCCTGTGGCCGTAATGGAGAACTGCTCTACAGCACTTTCCAAAACACCTCTGTGATTGGCTAGCTGTAAGTGTGTTACGTAATTCCTCTTCCTTTCTTTTTCCGTGTACGCCTTCCCACTCACAAAAGTACATTTCCGATTGGTTAATCCCGTATCTCGTCTTGTCACCCTTGTCTGTGATTGGTCTGGTCGCTCAGACTGTGGGTGGGTGGAATGTTCCAGAATTGGGCGGCTGAGGAGTCGCCTCTTGGTTGTGTGTTGCCTTGCAGTTACACGAAACAAAACCGACCGACCGTCTTGCTTAAGTCGGAAACCGAAGTAGTCGCACGTGGAATGGCTATATCTGTATAGCATGCGCCGAGTACCATATAGTGGCAATTTCTAAACGACGTCTGTAAAGAGTATTTTTTCGCAGTCGGCAAGTCATTGCTTGTTAAGAAGGCAGTGAAAGAGTAGATAATATACGGAAAATGGACGGCGGCGTGACAGTAATCACCAACCCCACTGTAACGGTGCGGCTCACTAGCACACTCAATTCGTTCGAAGTAAATCGACGATTCAACAGAGGCATGACTATCGCTGAGTTCAAGGTAAGTGGATTTCAGGACACTGCAAGCGAGGCGGATTACTCGCTTGGCCTGTATTGCAAGGAATACGTGAACATGAGCGTAAATGGCATCAGTAGTACTAAAGTTAGCTGACGCACTTCGTATTAGGCTTGCACTAGTTGTCTAAATGGTTGCTTAAAATAATTGCGTATTAGCTTGCGTCTTTGTGAAGACTTATGAACTGCATCGTTCTGTTTTGTCGCTCATCCCATTTATTATTATTTTAGCTATAGGGTTTTCGGGTATCCTGGAAAACGTTAGAAATTGTTTCTTGATTAAACGTAATGTTTGAATCGACTAAGAGCCATATTTTATTGACCCTTTACCGTAGCTGTCATTGTTTTCTCCATTTAGTAGTCCTGCATGCAAAAGGTACATTGGGTGGGGCAGAGCTGCCCCGCCCCCATGCCAAGATCTGTGTGAATATTCAGTATGCGCGCGCCTGTACCTTGTTCCCTATGCTAATGAATATTCATTTTAAAATGTACAAACGTAGATAAATACATTTTTTATTGATTTTTGTGTATTTCAGAGCAAATTAGAACTGGTGATTGGTACCCCAGCTTCTTGCATGGACCTCCAGCTGTTCAGTGTCTCGGACAAGTTCTTGCAGAAGCTGGATGAGAACGAGGCCTTGTTAGGCTCTTACCCTGTGGATGATGACTGCAGGATCCATGTACGTAGCCTTCTGATTTGGCGTAGGCTGTGGCTCCCACAGAGGAAATCTTGTATTCACTTCTAACTTTTTTTTCCTACAAACTTTGTTTTCGTGCCCCTTATAATGAATCCCGAGTAGTCATGGGATCAGAAAATACAGAAATACTGAATGCACATAGTTCTGATCCTCAGCTAATTGTATCCTTTATGTCATGACCTTTGCAGAGGGTGTGACAGTTTTCAATGTTTGGCTCTCCCAAATAGCAGAAAAATGACATTGCTGACCATTTCTGAGAAATAGTTTGGAGGTGGCTATAGCAAATGCTGGTTCTTGTGGGTTACAAAGTGAACATGTGTTGACTGGACAGCTGCCTTAACAGATTCCATTTCATTGTGCGTGCAGGTGGTTGACCGAAGTGGGGCCCAGACTGGCGAGTACACTGACTTGTCAAAGGTGGAGAAGTATGAAATTGCTGAAGATGCCTATGATAAAAGAACAGGTATTTGGGTTATAGCCTGACTACGTTCTCGTTTGGTGTGCACGTCTGGAGAATATTTACAGCTGGAAGAAGTAGACTTCAAAAGATGACTGATTTGGTCATTTCCCCTTCATGTCACTAAGTTTGTTTATACTAGCAATAGTGGCAAATTGTATCGATGGGTTCAAGTTGCTCCATACTTTCCGTGTACCTCTACTTGTTTCCTGGCAAATTTTGTACAGATGCAGAAAAACGCAAAGCATCTTACAGTGCTGTTGACAGTGTTATATTTACTGAGATAAATGAATTAGATTAGTCTATGTAAATGCATTTTTTTTTAACTCCATAACGTTGACAGAGGAAAAGCTGACTGTAAGTCTGTGTTTTACCCAAACACCAGTTTCTTAGTATTGATGGTCCATGGACAGACATCATTTTCAGTTTAATTCCTTCTTGGACTTTGCACTTGTTATCATTCGGGTGAGTGGCTTGGGGAATGCAACCAGCAACTAGCTAGCTTTAGGAGATGGACTGCAATACCGCTTCTGCCGCCGACAAAGTACTGCAATGGTAGTATGATGTATAGCAACCATAATTAAATCCATTTTCAAAGACTTACAGCAGTAATTGTGAAGCGGGTGGTTGTGACTGAGGATTATTGCTTCTGTCAGACTCGGCACGTTCCTTCTTGAAGAAGAAAAAGGTGGGGCGTTTCAATGAAGAGGAGTCGTCGCGACGGGAGGCGGAGCAGGTGAAGCGAGAGGAGGAGGAGAAAACCGCTGCGGCTGCTATAGCCGTCGGCAGCCGCTGCCAGGTGCATGTTGCTGGGCAACCAACCAAGATCGGCACCGTGATGTATGTCGGTGAGTATGATTAGATTAGCCACTGATGGTCTGCTGTGACATAACTAATAATGTCCTGGTCTGTTTACACTTCGCACACAGGTTAACAGAATGTCTTTTTTTTTTTTTTATTGCAGGGACTGCCGAGTTCAAGCCAGGTTACTGGGTGGGCTTGAAATACGATGAGCCACTGGGCAAGAATGATGGCAGGTGAGGAGAACTACAGTACACGCATAGAACTACAGTACACGCATAGAACTACAGTACACGCATAGCCTTTGGTAATCACACTTTTTCTGAGCATTAGTCTGATTAGTCTTGATTTCCTTTTACAGTGTCAATGGGAAACGCTATTTTGAATGTCAGGCCAAATATGGGGCTTTCGTGAAGCCGACGGCGGTGACAGTGGGAGATTTTCCTGAAGAAGACTATGGTCTGGATGAGATGTAAGACTGGTCAAGCCAAACATCAAAATGAACGGACACAACGGGAACCTGTCTGAGGGGCCTGGTTTGACCGGAAGCCGCTTCCAGCTGATGTTTATTTGTCGTTACCATTGTCTTTGTTTTGTTTAAGATGGTAGTGGAGATCTTGGTCCTATATTCTGAAATCTAACATGCTTCTGTCAACTGTAGTCTGCGCAGAAGGCAACAGTCATAACGTCATCATTTTATAATGACAGTCACAGTTCTAATCAAAGATTAGATGTAAACATTGATGTGTAAGGTCCACCGGTCATGTGGTTTGGCTTTATTCAGTATTAACGCCTAGATGATGGGAGGGTATTGGCTTGATAGGAAAGTGGAGCTACACCAGGTGGATGCCCAAACCACGTTTTTTTTTTAATCAGCAGTACTGATCCAGAGTCAGCGTTTTGTGAAAACTTCTTGCTCAGCATGTTTCAGACCTTATCTTTTTGGCTGATCAGCTGTTTTTGTTCTCAATATAACCATTTTTGCTGCATAATAGTCGAATAATTAATTTAATTTGGTGGTTCTGTGCCACTTGTCACGGGGAATGAAGAAACGGTTTTTGGCCATAATTATTTTTGTATTTGAATCAGTTGTTGATTAAAGCTTTGAATACACTACTATGGCTTAGATGGTATCATTTTAGAACAGGAACACGTAATTGGTCATTTACAGGTAGGTTGCCAGTTTTATCTTTGTTTTTCATCAGAGCCTTAAACTAGCTTAATCCTTGAATGAGTACAATGTCTATGCTTCTCTTTCATAAATTGGGCACTGGCGTTATTTTGTAGACATTTCTTATGGTCCATCGCCATAAGACACTTAACGTTTTGGTAGCAGTGTATACACCAATCTAAGACACTCTTTGATATTTAGACATTTGCCTGAATTGTATTCCAAATGCACAATAGTGATAGTTAAGCAGTGCACTTTTGGAGTTTTCAAATGTATTTTGAAAATTGTATTTTGTATTTTAACTCTTCATTTACTCAAATACAACTTGTTTAGTTGTTGATTTTTTTGTGAACATCACAAAATAAACATTCAGTGTGATATCTGAATGGGATACCTTGAAAACTGAAGGGCCCCTTTACCACAGCAGGGTGTGCAGTCCCTCGCAGGTGCTGCTGGTTGATGAGTTGATGTTGCACACATTTTTCTGGCAACAACAAACCCCTCATTACAGAGTGACTTGAAAGGGGGTCAGACGAAGGACCATGGGTGCCTAGACTTTGGAATAATCAAACCACTGTTGCATGTTTCCAAAATTCAGTATTGACTTGTGTTTCTGGGAAGTACAGATATTTTGTGATCCGGAAAACGTAAAATTTAATATTTTCTGGTCACTTAAGTAATTTAATAAGAATGCTTAATTATTTAAATGAGTACCAATTTATCATTTGCGATATATTGGGGGAAAATACTGAATTAAACCGGTTCTTATTTATGTGATCACTAATTATTAGTGGTAGGAAATCTCAAGCAGTGTGATTTACGCCGAATTTCCGCAGTAAGGAGTTGACCTGACCTTGACTGCTGGGAGGTTGTTGGGTAAAGGTCTAGGAACTTAAATAGCTTCGGTAAAATTACATCTATTTATTTGGAGAAAAAATAGAATTTAACGGTATGCACTCCCCATTGGATAAACGTGTACGAGATGTTTAAATGTGATTAGCACAGTCCAATGTATATTAATTGAATCTCTGTATAATTTTGTTAAAGCGTAATAATAATTAGAAAATAATCAAATATAATTATATATATTATGTATCTTCTGTATCTGTATCATAAGGCTTCATGCCCACATTTGGCGATTTCCTTTTGGAACTTTAATTTTGAAGAACTTGGAGCGTGCACACCGGAAGTGTGTCACTGTTGACGGAAGCCATGGCGAACAGAAAGGTCAAGTTTACATTCTTCCGGCGTGGATCTTGCTGGCTTGGTCTTTAGTAAAAGTTAACTCAAACGACTCTTTGTTTTTTAAAAGCAGATTTATAACTTGTACTTCTACAGAATTATATCCGGATAGTACTACGCACTGTACACACAAGGTAAAGAAATTACAGGAGATTTAAAATAACGGTCCATAAGACGTTCACATGGTTTTCCATTAGCTTATAAAACCTAAAACCACTGGGAGAGACATCTTTACAGAGCAGAATAAATTGTGAGGTAATTAATTTTTATGTTGCGCCACAGTCCCAGTGATCGATTAGTATCCCGGCCACATTGTGCTCTGCTTTATGTCGTATGTTTACGGTAATTAATTAAGGTCATGGTGGCACTATTGCAAGGATTCCATATTGCAGTACTTCTAGAAAATTCCAGTCAGCATAGTATGGTGATTGCCACTAAATCGTGTTGGACGCACAATATGCAGGGCAGAGCTTTCATTTTAGCTGGGTAGTTCGTTGCTGGTCATGTTTTGGTAGAGGGTGTTTAGTCAACACGTGTAAACTGTACGCCTGCATGGTGAGTCATCACCCGTACTTTTTCAGACAGCACTGACCCAGCGTGGCTGGTGACAGAAACAGTCATGTTCTATATGAGATTGAGAAAGTATTATTATCGTGTTAATAACATTGTAAAACAATCAATGTCTTTATACTTTAAAATCAGTTAAATAATATTCATATCTATTATTGAAATACCAGAAGTGTATCTCGTTACACCTCTATGCATTGGCTTTATGTTTGATATCCCAGACATATGCCGGGCCCAGCTGCTTCAGATCTACCTCTTCACTGCTCTCCTAAACTTACTTGTGTTTAAAGTCATATTCTCATCTTCTTTTTATTCTGCTCACAACTGCGTTTTCCCCCTCCTTCCACAGCCATGGTGCGTTACAGTAAGTTGCAGAAACAAGTGCTCACACTGTACCGTCAGTTACTGCGAGTTGGACAGAAAAAGCCCGGCTTCCTGCCCCGCATCCGGACAGAGTTCCGGAAGAATGCGTGCATCCCAAAGAACAATGTTATGCACATCGAGTACCTGTATCGACGCGGCCAGCGGCAACTTGAGCTGATGAAAGATGCTAACACTAAGCAGCTCGGTGCTTTTTCCAGGACCTGCGAAGATGACCGGCTGTTACCGGATCCTTAGGTCAACTTTATCACGATAAATGTATCTGTTATGGGACTTCAGAAGCTATAGACAGACAGAAAGCACCACAACAAAGGCAACTGCTTGGGTTTAGTATGTGCCCAGACAAGAAACCTATGACTAATGAAAATGTCACCTATTTCATAGGTACAGTAATAGCTGGAAGTTCAATGGGCTTGGACTCAAATCAGATCTGTATAAACTTTTCTAGTATTTCAAATACTTAAAAGTTACGGAAATGCTAATAAATTGTTTATATATCAACAATTTCTTTTTAAATCACGAACTTTGTATTAGAATGTGGGGGGGGGGAAATCCTTTACTAACAAGTATTATCATCTGAGCCAAGTCTATCGTAAAGAATATTCTAGATGGGTAAAAGAAAAGTACATATGAATGTTGCAGTGATGTAAAATCATATTTATAAACATCACAAACCACTTGATGTAACCATTAAATGCATCAGAGTGCAGTACAAAGTGACGACAAGGAAGGTATGTAATTTCGTTGCTACTGAATAAACGTGGTTGGAGAAGCGCTGGGTCCCGGCTTACGCGGCATCCCTCACCAACATGGCGGATTTCTTGCAACACAAGTCCGCGCGCTGACGTCAGACGTCAGAGCAGACAGGTGAAAGATTGTCAGTCACGCGAGCCTATGACCGCGATCTAGTAGTGCGATTCAAGCCAGCAACCAAGATGGCGGCACAGGAGAGTGGAGCAACTCTGCAACCAAACGTGAGCAATGGCGAGGTAAAAACGAATTAAATGTTAAGACGAAAGCCCTTGTCCTCATAGGGGAAAAACGATGTGTTACCCTTTTTTCAGTGAGAGGCGTGACACACATATTCCATTTTGTAGTCTACCGTTACCTCTGTCATGTTTCCTCTTCAATCAGTGCCGGTCTGACTTGAAAATGACCTCTTGGTTTTAAACGATTTGATATAACACGTACCCACTGTTTGCCTTCTAACTATACGTGTGAAATATGTAACACTCCTTTAGTCTAAGACAGATCGATCAGTCTAGGATTAGTCTAGCAGGTAAGCTAGACCGCTAACTAGCCTGCGTGCTATCTGGCTAACAAGCTAGGCGCTGTCTACTTTTAAATCCGTCTTATTTTATTTATAATACCGAGTATTATACATATCAGTGAATATGAGTGAGACAATGAAATGGATATAGTGACCGTAAGATGAACAAACGTTTAAAGTATTACATTTGTCATTTGGCTATGGAGTCGAGGCAGTGTAAAAATGGTGACGGTATCTAGGCGGCATAACTGGCCATCGCTGGTTACCTAGCTGATCACAAACCTACCTATTTCCCCAGTTGAACAGGCAGACCCACAGCCATTTGATTCTGTAGCTAGTTACCTGTGACATGTGAATTAACTTCTGATGTTGGCGTATAACAAACTAGGCGTGTGCGTGGGTTAGACACGCTGCAATTATCTCCACACTTAATATTGTCCTTAGCTACCTGAAGTAGTTCGCTCGAATATGAATCGGTATCTGGGCAACTAGACGTCTCCTGCTTTTGCGTGGCGACGAATCTGACCCAGGAACTGCTTGTTAAATAAAAATACAGGAATAATAGCTCACAATTCGTATCGTTATAGTTAATTGTCTGCTTTCGCGGACGCGAAGTAAAACCGAGACGGGCTTTTGTGTTCTCGGCGGCAGTGTCTTAGGCCGTAGGTCTGTAATACTCCAGTGAAGTTTAAAAAGGACTTTTTATGGTGTAAAGGGAAATAAGAGCCCCAGTCACGGGCGACATCACTGCGAAGGCACATTAATTCTGACATGTAACACCGGAGGGGTGTCGGTTGGAAGTGCCGCTACGCGCTTTAGCTTCTCCTTCAACTAGTTGCATTTGAGGCGGACGCGCTTAACCTGACCGTGAACAAACTGTGACTGTTGTGTGAAAACCCGAATAAAGCAACTCGGCCGTTTTTTTGTGGCCCACAGTCGGTTTTGTCCCTCACTCAAAATCCTCACAGAGTTTGCGACTGTTAAGTATGACGGCCAAAAGTTTTGGTTATAGGTCACGTGTCACGAGGAAACCAGACAGACCGGTGTCGTCGCCACCGTGGTTTGCCTGGCATCACCAGTCGTGATAAAGTGTCAATTAATGCTCACGAATTTTTCGTCGGTGTATAGAATTATCCCTTATTGTGCAAGGGTCGGTAACCCAAACCAATCTTTACGTAATACTCCTCGACTTATCGCTATTCCTGGCAGAGTAAGTACAGTCATTAGTAAAGGCTGTGACTAAACGTGAGTCTCAGTCCATGTTTGAATTTCGTACTTTGCTTGATTTAATTTTATTGACCATTGGTTTTGTTCAGTCATTTGTTGAAAGTTAGAGGCCTAACATCCACAACCCTGCATCGTCCCCTTCATTCGTTTTAAAACCACATCTCATTCTTGTTCACCGATGACATTTTCGGTTGGGGTGCCGTCTATTTGTTGCAGTTGAGGCATTGAATATTCATGACAACATAAAAGAATTAAGCCCGAAACAACCCTGTAACTCATTACAATGTTGGTTTTTTGAAAAAAAAATGCTATTTGGGTTAAATCAATTAAATGAAAAGGACTGGGGTTGTTTTGGGTAATGTGTAAATTTTGCACTACTGTAGATTGTAAGGCTTGTGTAAATCCCATTTCTCCCTTGCCTCCATAGTACTGGGTAGGATAAATATATACCGTGCCTGAGGGAATGGTGCATTAGTGGTGCTTGGACCCGCTTCAGTAGCAGCATAACCGTTTACACCTCACTCTGCTAGATTGAGGACACCAGTTTGCCAAGAGATTCAGGAATAGGTTTGGTCAGGCTCCTCTCGTACAAACTTCTACTGTTTATTAACATGGATTAGGCATTTGTTCCATGCCCTGTAACCCCCAACACACCCACAGTGGTTTGATGTCTTGGGTTGTTTTTTTGTATTTAAACAAACCCCACTGAAGGTATGGGCATCTGGTTAAACATTACCCCAACAGATTTAATTTAAAATCTTGCTATCAAATGCTTGGTAGGTAGCATATTTCCATTGGGAAAGTTGGCACTTAGACATGTATCTGCATAATTACCACCTCAGGTGATTTTTTAATTTTTATTTATTTATTTATTTTTTTAAGGAAACTGATATCAGTCTTGATGCTACTTAAGTTACACCTTCTAAAAATGAGCATTTAAGCTCTTTGCTTATCATGGACTCACATTTGCAAACGGCACATATTACTTTAATGGAAATTTGTGTTTTACACAAGCGAACAAACTGAACATAGATTGACATGTATAATTTTGCCCTGATTTATGTCTGTCCATGCTCTGGGTTTTTCCTTTTATGGGTCATGAAACCCTTCTAACTCTATCTTTTAAAATTTTGGAATGGTCAATTTGGAAGTTGACTTTCATCTCGATATTGGCTTTTGTCTCAGTACTGCTGAAGTCTGAGTGGTTTAATTAGAAACTCATTGTGATAATCTAGTTTAAATCAGACACGGATTGTTAGACTGTGTGTGAACACAGTCGTTGACCTGTTGCCTGTGCACATTTGACTGCACAGGTGAGCAGTAATGGGTCTGCAGGTGGGGACCAGGCTGTCCAGGCTACTGGGACTGCACCGGATGCTCAGCCGCAACAACAGCAGCAGCAGCCACCTCCCAATGCCTGGCAGGTCATCAAGGGAGTCCTCTTCAGGTGGGTCCACCACATACTCTCAGATCAGGACAGCGAGTTCCCCTTCGACCTGCAGCTTTGTGGCTTTTGGGCTACAAGGAAACGGGTTTGGGAAGATGCATCAGAAGAATGTGCACCTTTGAGTTATATACTGGAACAAAATGAAGGCGATCATTGAAAAGTCGCACCTTTCAGGGAAAAAGGATGTGCTTAAATGTTTTAAAATAAATTGCAAGAGTGTAACTGGAATATTGATCCACTTGTCACTTACTTGCTAAGCAACTTTAAGTCCAATTGATATTTCTTCTCCTTGTGACTTGTTTTTGAAAGTGGATTATGTTCATATGAGGTTATTTTTGAGAATTTACCCTTTCATCCTTTTGTACTGTATGTAAGTTCTCTACTGTGGTATTCTCTGCACTGTTATGTTCTGAAAGCAGGTTACTTCTTGTTTAAGTATTATAAGTGATATGAGTCATATGTGGAATTTATATATTGGAACCTATAAATATAATTTGTTTTAATTGATTTGTATTAAGTGGTTATTATATTCTCCAGTTATTTTGGAAGGCTATAATTGCTGGAAATGAGATTTTGGTTAAGAAAATTAAAGTTTTGAATGGCTTTATTTCGAATAGCCTAAGGTAAATATTTTGTTATCCCTCCTAAGAGACTATTGACATATTTAGGACTCTGCTGTACTCCCATGTGTGGATACGAGGAGAGTGTTTGGAAGACTCTTCTGGTCAAGTTAATTAGTGTCTGAGGGCTGAATCTCTCACAATGCAGGTCGGTCTGTCTGTCTGTGTGCATGTCTTATTGTTGCTATACACTTCTGGGGGAAGATGTAGGGTTACACGACTTGCTTGGCACGTTCTTGTTTTCTATTGTTGAGCCGTATCAGGACATGCTGCAGTGCTTCAATTGGTCCCATTGTTATTCTCATGGCAGACCAAGACAATGCTGTGTCCTACCCTGGTCCATACCAGGAACCTGTATGGCCATGAACTGGCCACTTTTCCCATGCTTGTCCAATTGGGAGTGGCCTAATAACTCCATCGTACCTACACCTCTATGGGGAGGGTTAAGGAGCACCCCCAATGGGTGTATTGTCACAGATCCACCTCATTTCGCTTGACATGTGGTGGGTTTTATCAAACACAGCAGTGCATTTAAGAGCCCTGCAAATTCAATCCACAGTTATTTAGTTGGAGCAAAGCTCTCAAACTCATTGTGTGAGCATGACCCAGTTTGTCTTCTCAGCCTCCAAAATGGCAACAGTTAGTGCTGGTTCAGGTGTATAATACCCTGGTCCCCACTGTCGGATGGATCATGCACATGCCACTGGGGAAACTACAGCTTTTAACTAGGTCATTCTGACTTTGCATGCTGTACTGTCATGCAGTGGGTGAGACTCTGCATTTGCAGTCTATATATTTTGTGTACTTTATTGTGTTAAGGCAAAGCCAGTCTCTTTCAGCTGAGATTTCTGCAGCAGAGCTCAGTTTTCAATTTCAGATTGCTTATAGCTATTAACTTTGTATTCTTATTTTGCTGACTATAATTTGCAAAATAAGGATACAGATTAAATTCCTTTGGGTAATGCATGGCAAGGGAACTCTGTACTACTTAGGCTGCTTATAATTTAACCGGTGTTTCAAAATCTAGTGAGCATTCATACACTTAATTTTTATTTGCCTGTTAGTGCCACAATACCATCAGTTTAATTGACCAATTACTTTTTTTTTACTCCCCAATGCTGCAGTCTGGGTTGCTTTTTGTAACTGAAATCCTGCCCAGCTCATTCTTTCTTTGTCTAATTCTTGATTAAAAGGATGGTGGACAAAAGGATATTTCTGACAGCTTGAGTGGGAAGTTCATTATAAGAAAGCAAGTCATTTTGTTCATGTCTGTTTTACTGGAGGTTAATGTTAACAGCAACTATGAATGCTGTGTCGATTTATTTATAAAAAAAAAACCAATTTATCTGGTTGAGTGCCTCTTAATGAAAGAAGTCTGATGCAAATGCACATCCCACTCTCAGCTCAGTCTGGAAAGTTGCCACGTGCTGATGTTTCCGTGCACAAACCCGTCACTCTATCGATCCCCGTAGGATCTTCATTATCTGGGCCATCAGCAGCTGGTTCCGTCGGGGCCCGTCCACGCCAGACCAGAGTACCCCCGCCGGCGCCCCGCGAGTCCCCAGCCGCAACCTGTTCCCCAAGGACACGCTCATGGTATGCAGACCCAGTCTGGCAGGCAGCATGGGCGCCCCTCATTACAGCATGATCGCGGCTCACGCGACGCCATGATACAGAAGTGAGAATAGCCACAACACTTGAAGGGCTGATCTGGAGGTCGAGGGGGTACCTGCATAAGTTGTGGATGAAGATATGGATTACGTTTTGTGGATGAACCAGTATGCAATTAGTTCTCAAAAACTGCCAACAGAAGCAGCTACGGGGTTAGGGATTACGGTCTCATTAAGTGTCTCCTCTCTCCTTACTCTGTCCAGGACTTGCATGTATACGTCTCCCAGAACGAGATATTCTCAGACTTCAACAATAGCGATGCTCTTTTCTGGAGTCAGCGAGACCTGGTGTATGGAGACTGGACCACGGGGGAAGCTGGGGATGGTTGTTATGAGCACTATGGGGACATGGACATTCCCGAGGTGAGTTTGGGTTAGGAGTAAACTGCTTTGGGTATTGAGGGAGAGTCTCAGTCCTCGCTTTCCAGTCAGTCTGTTTATAGCTCTATACTTCTATATATCTATATATTTCTAATGTTATATATTTCTAGTCTATATTTTCTAATGCTTATTCCTCTCCTTGGGATTCAGATGGTGAAGCAGAATGGTTCCCTATACATTCATGTCTACTTCACCAAGAGTGGGTTCCACCCAGATCCCAAACGCAAGGGCCAGTACCGGCGCCTGGCCACAGTTCATAGTTCTCGAAGTAAGAGCTCATGTCCGAGACGTCTTTGCAAGGCGTACGAACACTATAAACAGACCGCAGAGATACAGCACCTTGTATACCGTACCTATGAAGTTACCCTCGTTAATTTGTCATAGCTAGCTTAACGGTGTGTAATTCTGCTTTGGTGCGAGTTTTCCAGTGAATATTTTTTTTTAACCTTCCCCCAGTGCTGAACAAATTCAAACGCAGAAAATTCCAGAAGACAAAGAACCTTCTCACTGGAGAGACAGAGGCTGACCCTGAGATGATCAAGGTCTGCATATCATTAAGCTTCTAAGTAGATAAATAATTGTATTGTGCGGTTGAAACACTGAAGTTCCAGTGTTTTATCTGGGCTTCTCTCTTCTCAGCGTGCAGAAAGCCATGGTCCTGTGGAAGTGATCTCCCATTGGCACCCGAACCTCACTATCAACATGGTGGATGACCACACCGCTTGGGTGAAAGGCTCTGTGCCCCCACCTCTGGATCAGCGTGAGGCTCCTCTCCCATTTCCTCACACTGTAGCTTAGCTATGCTCTTCCCGGCCAAAGATCTTAGCTTTGTTGGAAGATGCATACCTTGGGTTTACTTGAGACTCTGTGGTGTTTCCTTAGACTAGCGATGGTAAATTTGGATCAGCATTACTTACGGACTGTCGGTAATATAAATTTAAAGGGTATTTTATACACTACACCTCTCAGTCCCAGTCTGGAATTTGTCATCCATAATGTGGAATATGACGGATATTGATTAATCCTACTATGGACACGCTCAAGCATAAATATAATATTTGACGACAGGATGACTCCTCCCTCCCAATCCAGATGTGAAGTTCGATGCAGTCAGCGGGGACTATTACCCTATCGTGTACTTCAACGACTACTGGAACCTGCAGAAGGATTATTTTCCCGTCAATGAGACGCTGCAGAAGCTGCCGTTGCGTCTGTCCTTTTGCCCCCTGTCGCTGTGGCGCTGGCAGCTCTACGCTGCGCAGAGCACCAAGTCCCCCTGGAACTTCCTGGGAGACGACACCTACGAGCAGTCCGACGAGGACCAGGACTCTGTCAAGGTCAGAGCCTTGGAATTAGCTTCGAGTAGAGGGGTGCTGGGGCAGCACGGTTGTTAGTGCTCCTGCCTCACAGCAAGAAGGTCCTGGGTTCGGTTTCCGGGTCGGCCGTAGAGCCTTTCTGTATGGAAGTTTGCATACAGATTACAGTGATAAACTAACTATCCATCCATCAGGGGGAGTGAAACTGATCATGAGTATAAATGATGAACACTTAAGAAATGGTCTGTCTCCACAGGTGGCTTTACTGGAGACCAATCCATATCTTCTTGGTCTGACCATTGTCGTGTCCATCGTCCACAGCATCTTTGAGTTCCTGGCCTTCAAGAATGGTACTGACTGGAATTGGGATTTGGCTGTTCATTGGATGAATGGCTTTGTTACCATGTGCTTTGTGTCTTGGCCGTTCTGCCTTTTTACCTTATTTGTGATCATATTGCTTTTGCCAGGGGTGGTATCTCATTTGACAAGGATGTCATACAATAGATTGTGATACTAGATTACAGTCAGATTGTCTTATGTCTGACAGGGTGGGTTTTCTTTTGACTGGACATGTATAATGCTTTGAAGAATTGCCGATTATAGTCATAGTTTTTCATTCTTACCCTGTGGCTGTATCTCTCTTCTAGACATCCAGTTTTGGAACAGCAGACAGTCCCTTGAGGGTCTCTCTGTGCGTTCAATCTTTTTTGGGGTCTTCCAGTCTCTGGTGGTGTTGCTATACATCCTGGACAACGAGACCAACTTCGTGGTGCAAGTCAGCGTCTTCATCGGGCTACTTATTGACTTCTGGAAGATCACCAAGGTTGTGGACGTGAAGGTGAGATGTGGGACGGGCTTCTTGCATGGTAACTCCGCCGCTCAAGGTTTGCTCCTGTGAGTTCATCTTCCCTGGTTATAACAGACCTGGATGCTTTTTTTTCCCTCCAGCTGGACAGAGAGAACAGAATTGCTGGATTAATTCCACGCTTGACTTTTAAAGACAAGTCCACGTACGTCCAGTCCTCCACCAAAATCTACGACGACGTAAGAGCACAGTCCTCCGAATGCATATCGGCGTTAGGTTCTGTACTCTCCAAAGAATATCCTTAGCAAGACTACTTAGTCCTATATATAATATATAAAAAATGTATAAATTGTACAATGATTTCTAAACACCACTTTAAACATGGCTTGCTGAATTGTTCTTCACATTTGGTACTGCTAAAATATTTGCCCAGTAAACACAGCCTGATTTGAGTTGAGCATGGTGCTATCATGAATAAGTAAGCATATTCTGAGGATTTTCCTGCACCGTTTCAGTTTAAAGTCACAACTAATCGCAAGTGTGTGAAATGTACCTCTTGCCTCAACCCTGAGAACAGTTTAACAAATTGAAGCTTTTGCACTTTTTTAAAGCTCTCCCTTGAGTATCACCTTGCCCTGTCTTTGGCTGCAGTTCGTTACCAAAGTCATTGCCAGTTGCATTATTTCTCACCCTACCGGATTTGGAGTTGACGGGTCCAGATTTTTAGCCTGCTAGAAATCTGACAGGTGTCTGCAACACATCGGCGACTGTCCAGTCACGTCTTTGAACTAATTGAGCACTGATATGCCAGCACCAAGTCAACACTGAGTTGCCTGCATTACCAGACTAGGATGATGTCTTAAATGAGTCGGCATATTAGATGTGTTTCCTGAAAACTACACTGTTTGGTGTAACAGAACCAACAGACATTCTTAGTCTTAACTACTTTCTCTTTCTGGTGTTGGTGTAATTATTAGGAAGCCAAAATCTTCCCAAAGTGATGGGGGGGGGGGGGGTCTTTGAGCTCTAGCACTAGCTGTAACCAACTCAAAGCCCCCATCAGTGTAATAGTTCCCATGTTGAATATCTACTTGGTAATTTAGGTTTCACCTATGTCAAGAAACATATTAATTCGCTCCATTGCATGTTCCAAACTGAAAATGCCGTAACTGAAAGGGGTACGATGAGTGTCTACCGTCTTTCCTTTAAAATGTAGGCCTGAAATGCTGTTTAAAATCTGTTTCAAAATCGCAATACATATTGAATTGGCAAACACTGATTCTGGGCCAGTCACTGCCAATTCCCATCCCGAATTTACACATGTGTATAATATAAGTAGGTAAGGAGCATGCACTGATTAGAGTGATGCCACACCCACCACACGACAAACCCCCCCAGTTTTCCCCATCAGTTGGAGCATCTCCTTGCAGGGTTGGATATAGGTTCATACCCAGGATGAAACAATTGCGGCTTAAGGGTCTTGCTTATGGAGTAGAATCACTCACGGGATTCGAACCAGCGGCCTTCAGACTGCTGGCACAGATCCCTGGCCGCTAAGCTAGTACTCCGCCCTATATAATATGAGTGAAGCATAGTTTATGCACTACACCCGCCAGCCCCAATTGTATGTATATATTGTTTTGCTGTTTTTTTAAATAATTATTATAAAATTATTCATGACCACTGACACCCCCTCCTCTGGTTCTTCAGATGGCTTTTAGGTACCTGTCCTGGCTGCTGTATCCACTCTTTGGCTGCTATGCAGTCTATAGCTTGATATACATGGAGCACAAGGGCTGGTATTCCTGGGTGCTGGGGATGATGTATGGCTTCTTGTTAACCTTCGGTGAGTTACCTCCCTGAAATCCACACGTTTGGCGCCAGAACCCCGACGGCAAGCAAGTGGTTCTCTTTGTTTTTTGTTTTATATAACCCATGATTGTGCTCCCGCCCCCAGGCTTCATTACGATGACACCACAGCTCTTCATCAACTACAAGATGAAGTCTGTGGCCCACCTCCCATGGAGGATGCTTACCTACAAAGCCCTCAACACCTTCATTGACGACCTGTTTGCCTTTGTCATCAAGATGCCCATGATGTACAGAATAGGTTGCCTGAGAGATGGTGAGCTCGTCGTCATCCTGCACACATCACAAATTCTTTTAATCGATGAACATATTTTCTTTTTCAATGTCTTATCGCACATATTGGCAAATGCTATGAAGAGTCCCAGATGCATTTTTGAATATTTAAATTATTTCGGGACAGTCCTTATGAACCTCAGTCCATCCTTAGCAGTGTGATTTATTTACTTTTTTGCTACATTTGATGGCCCCTAGGTATTTACTCTTGTCCTCCACAAAATCTGTTTCTGGTTACTTGCCTCGCTAAGGAGTTTCCTGTTTTTGTTTTTTTCCCCCCTCTCCCGCAACAGATGTTGTATTCTTTATCTACCTGTACCAGCGCTGGATCTACAGAGTCGACCCCAACCGCGTTAATGAGTTTGGCACCAGCGGTGTAGACCACGTCAAGGACAGCACAGAGCAGGGGCCTGCGGGCAGTGAGGTCGCAGCCATCTCAGACAAGCCAGAGGGGGAGAAGAAGAACGATTAACTGCACAACACCACCCATTTTCTCCATCTTTACCTAGAAGCAGAAACCAGGCAGAATTTCTATTCCATAGGCCGCTGAAGTCAGACGGAGTCATTTTGTTCTGTAATGGACTCTACAACAAATTCAGTAAATTTTTCTTCCTCTGGTGCAATCTGCAGCTCCGATCATATTTAATGTAGACTTCCCATTTTTAAAGAAAAGAAATCCCTTTTTTGCAGTTTAAGTGAAGTAAATGTACTGTATTATGTGTTTTGGATGCGTAAAGTTGGTGTTTTGGAGAGCTGTGTGTGGTCAGTGGGAGGGGGTTGGGGCACTATTTGGTAGGCGGGGTGGGGGGCTCTAGTGCATATCACAGTGCTGTATTTTAAAATACAGCACAAGAAAGACCATGGGCAGTCTCTTATTTTCTCTCTCTCCCTCCAGTCTGGATATCTTGTGACCTTTTCATTCCATGTGTGAGTATTAAGGTCGGGGAAACCTGATTTAACATTGTAGACTGTGCTGTGGGCTGGTTTAGTGTGCTGCGCATAACAAAATGGGTGACTGTCCAAACAGTATCTAGAAAAACGAGAGCCCTGAATTGTTTTAATAAACAGTGGTTGATGTCCAAGACACAAGAACAAGAACAGCCTTGTAGGTATTAATATACATTTAGTAATATACTTTTTCCATTTTTTTTGTATGTTCTAAAACTGTACAGAATTTCAGCTTGTATTAATACTGATGTCAACAGTCTAGCAGTAGCTATTGTGCAACGAGTTTTTGCCCTGGACTGCTATCTTTTTTTATTTTATTTTTTTTAATTCTACAGTCTGCAGCTGCAAGACCCCACTGTTTGAAGGAGTGAATCCCAGTGACCAATGTTTGTTTGCAAGCAAAAATGTTCTCTTGCGATTTCCTTGTTTTTTTTTCCCCCCCCCCCAGAACTTTATCTATTGTGGAGCGGAAGTACAGTTTAAAGGTTTTATTCTTTGTGTACAAATGTCTGCAAATTTAATTTATCAAGAGAAAAAAAGGAAAATGAAACCACCACGTAACTAACTGTCCTGCTTCCTGACTATAAAGATCAATGTAATGTAATAGATTCTGGCAGCTTTTTTTTTTTTATTACAGTGGCTGTAATAGGGATTCCTCCTCCATCTGTGGTTGGCAAAAGCTATAAGCACTGGTGAGTGAAAACCCACAGCAATGTGGTAGCATGCTTTTAGAGGGAACTCCTGTGTCAGGGTTGTGCTTTTCTGATTTCGGTAAGAGAACTGAAGAGGGAGTTCCCACTTTGTTGATGATGTACTCCCAGAATGAACTAAATTGCACTATACCTGGTATAGTCGTTCCTAAAGAATTCTGGTTCTATATGGCGACAGGTTTTGATATACATTGTAATTGAACTAAAACATCTCTCCTTAACTAATAGTGAATTAATCTGACACGCCATACGCTAGAAGTGGTGTTTTTGCGGAGCAAGTCTTTCCCCATTCTTGTGCTGAAATGCATAGTTAGACCCCAAATGGCAGTTGTTGACTTTCACATTATGTAAAGTAAGCAAGGTCTGAAGTACCAACATCCTCACCATGCAGTGTGAGTAATGCATTAAATAACGTCTAAATGGCACCTTGAATGAAAATGCTACGCTCAGACATGCACGGCTTTGGTTTTATTGGGAAGATTCTTAGTGAGTCATTTTAGTAGCTTTACGGTCGGGGGCTTGGCCATAAATGAAGATGCACATCATTACCAGAAGACCCAACTTTACCAGCCTTTGAAGAGTGTGGACTGCTACTCTTACTGTGCAGTACCTAGTCTTGCCAGATTCTTGCATACTTTTTGCTTTTGTAGTATAAGCAGTTCCTTTAAGGCTTATGTAGTGTTATTTGAGCACTTTATGGAATAGATGTGCTGTACTTTAAATCCATAATTCTAGCTCTGAATAGAATTTTTGGTTCTCAGCCACTGGTATAATCCATATAGACATTCTGGCAAGAATGTACCATTGAGAGTAAAGATATAGGGGGTGGCCTGCTTTTCTTATGAAAATCATGTAAAGAACTAACAGTAGAAGTTGGTTCGCAACCCCACATACCCCAACAGGTAACTGTTCAGACCCAAGGAACAGGATGCAGATTATGGACTTATTTCCTAAAACTGGGGTAGGCAATCATCCAGCAGGGGCCCGAGCGTGTGTGTGTGCACCCACCCGGCCGCCCCTAATTAGATCAATAAGTAGAGTTCTCACACCTGGGTTTGGTCAGCTGACTCAAAGGTCATCCCGCAAACCTCCATACACTCTCCCATTAAGGATAAGATTGCCCACGCCTGCCCTAAAACATACATGCTCAGTTGGTGTATGAAGGTTGGCTTTCGCTTTTCCCCCGCAAGTCCAGGCCCGGTTGTTCGCTTGCAAAATAAGACGACAGCTTTAGCATAACGAATGCTGGCTGTCGGCTGACCATGTGCTCGGCTTTTACTTCTATATTGGTTTCTCTGCCTGCCTTGTCATATTCAGGGTAACATCCAGGTCTTTGTACCTAGGCTATAAGAAAAGGAAAATTGTAACAGAGGTGGTGTAAGGCCCCAGATGTCTGTAGAACCAGCTGTGTTTGTCACTTTATAGTAAAGCAAAATCAGAGTGTGAGTGTTTCATATGGTCAGGGTGTAACTTGGGTGCCCAAGACTTGGCTATTAAATTGTCAGCACAAATTTGCAGTTGTGTTGCATATCCTGAAATTTTCTGTTTCCTGTCATTATCCTTTTTCACCACATGATGGTGCTGGAAAAATTCTTATGCCTGGAAGTCCACGTTTCTCCACATCTGTTTTAAATCCAAGCTATGTATTTGCATGAGGCCCCCTGCTGGCCACTAGCAGTCACAACACGGTAGCTATTCATATATCAGGAACATGAGCTTCCAAAGGTCTCTACATGTCTCACAACATGCAGAACTGCGAAGGAACAGAGTCTACACAAAATAACAGCAAGTTCTCTCCCCACATGTTTTACACTGTCGTCATTTTGCATTTGTTGCAGAGGCTATCCTAATCCACAGGGTGGGTAGTTCAGAAGTTTCATTTTGGCTGTGGACTTTAGCTGTGCATTTAATACTGTTCTCTCAGATTTAATGTAGACAAAACAAGTATCTGATCCACTATGCATGTGGATCAACAGCTTTCTCACAAACAGAACACGACGCAGAACCACAGACCATCAGCATTGGAGCTCCACAGGGCTGCGTGCTTTCTCCTTTGCTCTTCTCTCTACACAGTAAACTGCATGTAAGGGGACCCCTCTGTAAAACTCACTAACTTTGCAGCTGACATAACCCTAATTGGACTGATTCAGGACGGCAGTGAGCCGGCATACAGGGAGGAGATCAAGCAGTTGATGGTGTTTAAACAACCTTGAACTCATTGCCCAAAAAACTGTTGAGATGGTGATGAACGTGTGTCCCACCACAAGCATACAAGGCTCACCTATCATCACTGTTGAATCTTTTAAATTCCTGGGCATCACAATTTCTCATGCCCAGAAATGGTAGCCATCTCAAAGAGAGTCCAGCAGACAATATACTTTATGAAACTGTTAAAAATGCACCATCCCTCCCAGTCTACAGTGGTTCAGTTTTACACTGCAATCATCAAGTCCATCCTCATCTCCTATATCAGTCTGGTCGCTGTGCTGGCTCTGCTCAGGTCTGGCACTGTATACATCTCTGGCTACTTCAATAAGCAGTTCACTGTCATGAGCACGAATGGACCCAGTATATCTACTCCTATGTCTTCCATTAAACACCAGTATGAAGGAGCTGAAGGGGCCCTGGAACGGTCATGGGGTGCCTTCTGAGGACCTGACTGGGGACGGTACCTTCCCAGTGGCGGTAGAGAAGGCCGTCACGCTTTACCAGGCTGGCCCGCTGGGAACAATAAGCCCTCATCATGGGATCGAGAGGCTGATTTCCTGCCATTTAGGCCTTCTGGTCTTTGTCACTATTGCTTGGCAGGATCTTTCAAGTTGTGTGAAGGGAAGGTTGTGTAGGTACTTGTGGTCGTCCAGTTGGGGGGGGGGGGGGGGGATGAAAAA
>JABFEB020000036.1:9693415-9730632 GCA_019775895.2 Stomatorhinus ivindoensis | reverse complement strand
CCCCCCCAGATGCAAATGAATATGACAGCTTGTGCCACAGTATTTAACTTTGCTACAGCAAATCTCTCAGACAGCTATATTCATGTCCAGTTGTCCATTTACTTCGTCCCAACTGTCCTTCAGGGTTACGGAAGCTCAGTAACCAGGCGAGGGACATGTGATCGGCCTGCAGCTCGAGCCGCCATCCACGAAGATACGGACAGAATTGTCGACAGGCCTGCACAGTCTCCAGGGTCACATAGTAATTCTGCTCCCTTGTTGCAGGCGTCGGTGCTGAGGACAAATGGCAGCGCAGGATCAGAGTGCATCAGCACAGGGGCTTCTCTAAGTGCAGTCCTCAGGTAGTTAAAGGTGGTGGTGAAATCTCCGGTCCACTCGAAGGACAGCCCCTTCTCTGTGAGCGGGTTGGCGACACTGGCAAAGTGCCACATGAACCACCGGTGGTACGAGGTGAGACCCAGGCAGCTGCAGAGCTCCACAACACTGCGTGGGATGGACCGGCAATCTTCCCTGGGTTCGCTGTCATGCCCTCACCGCTCACTACGTGACCCAGGAGGGAGGCGTAGGCGAGCCTTCCGGACTGCAGTGAAGACGGTGCGCAGGTTATTTAGCGCGCCGTCAAAATCGGTAGTGTGGGTGAGCAGATCATCAAGATAGGTGACACACTGGGTGAGGGGGACATGGGCCAGCACTCACCCCATCAACTTCTCAAAGTGGCTGGGGCATTGCAAAGCTCAAATGACACTGACCAGAAGTGCCGTAGACCGAGTCCGATGGTGAACGCGGTTGGGCATCTGGCGCCAGTTTGATCTGGCATTAGCCGCTAGGCTACAGTTTCAGATGGACTCGGCAAGGTTTTTTTTTAACATTGTACCATTATGCAAATCTAGCAGCAGCTCTTATACCGACAGCCGCATTCAGGAGAGAAACTGAAACTGAAGTATCGACCTCATTAAACTGGCACTGATCAATATCAATACCAACATTATTATCGATACATTATTACTACTACGCCCTTGACACAGTACAAATCTGAAAGTTGAGTGTCATACAATTTAGCAATGTAGTTAAACGTTTGTCATCATAAATATTTACACGGCTAAGTTACAGCCATTAATGAGTGACTAGCACTGCGTGCATGTAGTAGCCGCGTGCCATGTCTTTGTTTATCTATTGAAGAAGTAGCCTAATGACAAAGGAGGCTTGCGATGTATAAAATGCTGGAAAAAATATAGAACTTAAATTGAAATTGTAAGTCAGGTTCCCTTTTCAAGCGGCGTTTCCGTTTTTTTGTCCAGCTATGGCCTGTAAATACTGCCACTTAATCACGTGTCTTTTGGTAAGCGCTCATCGTCAGGATATTATCGACCAGTAGATGGCAGTGTTATTACGTGTTATTTCCACGTGTTGCACTTTAGATTAAGAATACATTTAATAAACGCATATTCTGTAATCGAGATATATGACCAATAAAATGTCTTTTTCGTTCAGTTATTATACACACGACGCCTACCATTAACCATTTACTTTAAATCTGACATTTTTATTTCAATATTGAGAATTTTATTCAATCTCCATTCTTTTTTATATTCTTTTCTTTACTATTTTATAATTACTACGACCAAATATAATTGAACTACGTTAAGAGTTAGTAGGTCCCAGTACCTTGACCAGGAATAGCGGATAGAAGATGGACTTAATGTACTGTAGACTGTACAGCCAATAGTGCCCTCCATGGATGTAATGTAGAATTGCACCTTAGGGTGATGCAACACATGGAAACTCGTGCTTGTCTTGTCTACCTTTGAACAAGAAGCGGTAAGATTTTCTTAATCTTAAAAATTGTGCCCATCCGCCACATGAAACACTAACGAATCCAGAAACTGGATTCCGGAAGGACAAATCGCTAAGCAGGCATAAAAAGGAGACATTTAGAATTAGAACCTAACTACTTTACAAACTCTATTGCACCATACAGCGCTACAGAATTAGGTGTTAGGTTACCTTATAATGTAAGTTATGTAATAAAACTTACATCCTGGTTTTACAACTCGCTTTTCCAGTTGTGAGCCATCTAGTGGCAGAGGTCCCTTAGGCACAAGAAATAAGCAAATGTAATGTAGCCAATTATTACTTACCAAACTTTGATTTTACTTTCCCACAAGACCAATATTTACTATATTAAGCGTATTAAGTATATGCTTCCCACAATGCGTAGTAAATTTGTATGCACGAAGTGTGTCGTATTTTGTTTAGGCTGGGTTGCTATGAAGACGGGGGGTTTCCCAAACACTGACGTAAGGGGATTTCCACATTTCTACACCAATATTCAGCGGAGATCTATAGCTTACAATGACAGTGGGAGTGCACTTTAAACAAATGAAAATCCGCAGTGCTAGAGGCGCACTTCACATTTACTTCAGTCTGAGCTCAACACTTGGCGGTGCGACATTGTCTGGGACCAGAAACGACAACTAGCTAGCTGCAAAAACCTACGCTGTGGAAGAATAGTGAAACAAGTTAATTCCAACAACGCCATTTGTTTTGGACTCATCTGTATAATGCAAATCCAGACATAAAGTGCGTTGCGACAGCATCTCAAACTACCAAGAATCGGTAAATATCTGTAAAGCAATAAAATGAAATTAAATATTTGAAAAGGGGCTTCTTAATATACGATGAGAAATGGGCTCCACGGACGCATCGCACGAATACCTAGGTACGTTTTCTTTTTTAGCCAAGATATCAACTTGAACTGTAAAGCAATTGATGTCGCATTATTAACAGTGCTATATAATGTTTTTTTCTTAAATTTATTAAATATGTCCATTTGTGGCTTGGAACTGAAAGCAGTGGCATCAATATTTGTTTGCACATGTGTACAGTATTTAGTTTAGCTTAAACTATAAAACGGGACACGGTCTACCTCGAGACGGGTTCAGACGAAGCCTTATCTACAAGTTGAAATGCATGCGCACTCCCTCCTCGCCTGGAGCGAGACGGAGCAATGCCGCAGTTAAAGGCAGAGGTGCCGCGTGGGGATGTGCCCTTAAGTGGCATGAGCTCGGTGCGTGAGCGGCTGTAGGTCAGAGTCCATCATTTTCCTGCTATTAAACTTAGGTTGTCAACAGCGTGCTCTGATATATTGCCGTCATTGTTTGGCTGTTCCCCTTGGCGACGGGCTGAGTTACTGTGCTGAAGCTGCTCGCGTTTGGTTGAGGAACAGGGTCAAAATACTGTGAAATTTGGCTAAATCCTCAGACACATGCCGCGTGATTTCTGAGATCTATTTCTTTGGTGTTATGTGATTGTATAATAGTGTCATATGCAGCCAGTTTATTTGCTGTTTTTGTTAGTCACATTTCCATTTTCCTGCATATAACCACGATCTGAGTGCTTCATTAATACACTAAATACGTGCTTTCAGCATTCCTTTTAAATGTTAAATTTAAGCAGTATGTAACACAGTCGAGGAAACTTGATGTACGATTGTCCAAAGTATTAAATGACCAGTCGATTTTAATTACTTCTAAAAAATACTTCTGCAGTGACGTACCTACACAATGAATTAATTCAGTTACAAGTCTCCTAGTACAGAAGTTACCTAGGCAACACATAAAACAACAATGCTACATATTCCGTTATAGAATGAAAATGTAAGCCATGTCTATGTTAAGAAACTCCAAAAGGTACTTTTATTTAGTGTGAATGGGAGAAATGTAATTCATGAGGTATTTGCAGGTTATTTTATTCTCTTACCTTACAAGGTATGTTTAATGTTACCTTGTATATTTAATAATACAAATAAGTGAAATGTGGCTTTATTCCTTTCAGATCTAATTGATGAATATTTGTTGGAAGAAAAAATGTCAGCCACCCCAGTGAGGCCTAGATTGCCTCAGGTTCCTCAGACCTCCAGGCTGAACTCAGCAGCTCCAACACAGGCACGACGTGCCCAGCCAGTATTGGTGCCCAGAGGAACGGGTCCCCAAGTGAGTACCCCCCCCCCCCCCCCCACCCCAAGCAGCAGACTGTGTCCCTGTTATGATATTTATGGTTTAATGGCTGTAGCTTTCAGTCTGGGCAGGAAGCAGTGGTCTGGATTCCGTTTGCCTGCTGATAGGTCGCACTAAGCGTTGGCTTAATCATTAATGAGAAGTCCGTTACAAATTGAAAAGATGGACAGTTAGTCTTGTCTTAGTTTCAGAGAATCTGCTTGTTTGAGGATGGTTATTACTGCATGGTGACAGTATTGGTGGCACCTTTTGCAAATGGAGTATGGATTTGATTTGAGAACTTTAGCATGGATTAGATCGGTATTGATCGTAGTATGGTGGACAACTACATGCATGATTCAGCCCTTCAAGTTTTTGGCAGTAGATTTAAAGTATGAGCAAAAGAGGCTAACTGGAAGTACTTTTAAGGGCAGTAGTTTCTGCTGGATGGGGGTTGGCCATAGAGGTGGTGTGACGGTTTGTAATTTGATTCCTACTTTCACTTTTTTCTTAACGGTATTCTATAACTGACTTCGGCCATCATGACAAAACATTCTGCATACTCAGGGTCACTCCCCCAGCTCCACAACAAGCCCCATGATTGGTTGGATATCTCGGAAGTGAGTCAACTTCCTTGTCTTAAGTCGTGCTCTTATTGGCTGCCTCAGCCTGCCTTTGTGTCGATGCCTTCCTCTTGCTCCCGGGCATGCTCGGACACAAACACCCACATTCGCATAAACGCAAACGCGCGCGCATGCACAAACACAGGCGTAAACCCCGCGGTGAAAAATCATGTATATCCTTCTGCCTCAACTCAAGTAGGACCGGAGCCTGTTTATCGTTTTCATGGCAACTTAATGGTAGAATATTTGGAAAAGCTGAAAGTATTCGGGAGTTCGGGAGGAAGAAGTAAAGAGAAACTTTTTTTGTTTTGTTAGATGTAGACTGCTACGTTTTTTTTTCCCTTCCCTCTTTGTTTTGAAAAAGGCATCTTCCGGTTGTTTGGGTTTTTGTAGCTGGCTGCTGTCGGGTTGGACATAATAAGGTATGTGATTAGCCCGAATCGAGTGGGAGGGTTATGTTTAGCTTGCTTTCAGTGCGAGAAAGCAACCTTTTAGCGCGGCCTGCTCCGTGACGGCGCCTTATCCAGAATTTCACAGCAGACAAAGGCAGAGATTAAACTGGCAGTGGACGGACGCATGGTGAGGTCCGTGTATGACTGCAGGAAGGAAGTCTGATACGCAGCATAGCGTGAGGGCAGGTCGAGGTGAGATACATTTGGGTCAAACGAGGACATGTGAATCTGTAGAGGTACGCAAGAAGAATACATGACCATTGCCTGTTTAAGGAAATACTCCGCGGTCTCCCCCGGTGTTTCTTAAAATCTGTAGAAATACGAATGTATGTTTTTTTTTGTTGTTTTTAAGTGAATGCTTCCAGTAAGCGGATGTTAACAAGGTGGCAGGTTTTGCTAACTTTAGAAATTACATTGCATTTAGCGTTTGTAGTTTTGTAGATGTAGAAACTGTTTCACAATATGGTTCCTGCTTTTAAGGTACTTGGTGTATTTTCGTGTGAGTTTGAGTTGACATATAAATGTAATTTGTAGAAATATTTCAAGTATATTACTTTCTGTTGGATATGTTAGCATATATATTCCTTACATAGTCCTTGGTTTTACTGAATGGAGGGAGATATGTGCAAAAATAAAAAAACGTATTAGTAAATGTATTGAATGCTTGTACACTGTTATTGATTATAGTGACTGTTTAGAATCTTGACCTAGTTCTCTTCACCCTTCACTGTTGGTTCACATATGTCACTGTAAGCATCATGCCACGCAGATTCCTTGTAAGTGTGAGCTGACATGGCTTGTAATGACCCCCACTCTGTAAATTGTTTACATCTGTTCCTCCGCAGCCGATGTTTCCAATTTGCCAGTCCAGTCCAGATGCCATGGCCTCTCCCATTTCCAAACATGGAAGCACGTCCTCTGCGGTCCATGCGTCGGTGCCCAACAGGATGGGCACTGTCCACGGAGGCACGGATCTTCTGGAGAAGTTCCTGGAGATACCGAAGTGTTTCATTGTGGAGCAGCCCAAAGAGCGGGGCATGAGGTTCCGCTACGAGTGTGAGGGGAGGTCTGCTGGCAGCATCCTGGGTGCGGGTAGCACAGAAGCTAACAAGTCCCTCCCAGCGATTGAGGTCAGAATGTAGAATAATTCATTGTTAATAGCATTTCATATCTAGAATGCTGCATCTTGCCTGCATAACACACATCTAAAATCGATCATGTTTTGCATCCTTCTATAGATGTTTAAAATGAGCTTTTTTTCCAGACCTTTTGCATTGTTTTGCAAATATTTTGTGCTATTACTCAATGCAATCGCACGGGTGGGAAGTACAGAGAATCAGGAGATTTAATTGAAGGATTTACAATGTTAGCGTCATTAGGCTGAACAGGAGGTTTCTGCGTAGAAGCTTGTTTGGAATTGGGGTTGCAGTGGTTTGGGGCAAATTGGAATGTACCATCAATCCCACTGCAAAGGGGGTTCCCCGTGTGGTTTGGGTTGACACTTGTGAAGCAGTGCCTTATTCATTCTATACAAGTGTGCATGGAAAATGTGTGTGCAACTGCTATAGAAAGTCCCTGAAGGACAGATCCTTGCCAGAAACTGGGGGTTACCCCCTGAGCGCAACTCCCGTATTAAAATATAGTGAAGCGTGCCGCAGAGCCTCTCACTGCCATTACCGTGTATGGAGCCCTCATTTAGTCATTGCTTACCAGTTTCTAGGAAACTTCAAAATGCCAAAACAGTGCGCTTATGAAGCTTGCACGCTATAGTACAATCAGTCACACCTTCTGTTGCACTCCCTCATGGCACCTGGAAGAAAGAGGTGACCAAGCGTCTCTGCTACTTTCCTTGCTGCTTTATTGTACCAGATCCGGGGCAACTTGAGGCAAATGAAGAAGGCGAAGGTCACCGTGTCCCTGGTGACTAAAGACATCCCTCACCGGCCACATCCCCATAGTCTCGTGGGCAAAGACTGCAACGATGGCATCTGCGTCGTCAACCTCAACCTCCGCACCCACCCAAAGCACAGGTGTGCCACCCTCCCTATGACTTTTATCTTCTCTAACATATTTTACCCTTTGGAAATGCACTACATAGCTCACCCCTACAGATATTCAGATATTTCCATGTCCTTTTTCTCTTTGGATCATGGATGATGCAGGACTGTTGATATTAATGTTGCATCTTATCCTTTGTATGACTCGTCCAGCTTCGCCAATTTGGGGATCCAGTGTGTGAGGCGGAAGGAACTGGATGCTGCCCTGGAGAGACGAAGGAAACAGAAGATCGACCCGTTTAATAGTCAGTGAACCATCATTTGTAAACGCATAAGACGTGTGATAATGAGCGGAGTGCAGGGGGAGGGCCTTGTATGTACTCATGGGAAAAAATATACATACAGATCAGTTACACGCAGCACTGGGGTGCAGCCCTTAAAGTGTCAGGGTTTTTCTGGTAATGTGTGTCCTGGTTTGGCTGTCAAGCTGGAGAGTAGGAACTGCTTTAAATTCTTCTTCCTCAATTTTATCATCAGCTTCAGTGTGAAATATGTCTGCAGAATATCAGCCAAGCTATTGAACTGAAAGCGATCTTTTATTTTTTTTCCAAACTTCGGCAGTGATAAGGAGAGTGTGTTCCATTCCTAACTGGTTATTTCTTAAAACCGAACTGAAGTGCTGAGTTAATCCGAGCAGATTTAAGTTCACGTTAGCGGTTGTATGTCCCCATGAAACAGATTCTCTATGTGACAGAAAACGGCTCTTAATTGCTTACTGGATTCAAGTGCTGCTAATTGGTCATACTGGTAGGGCAATAGTTAAGTAACCGAATAGTGGAAGTCCAACTGGGAAGTTGTGTTCAGCACCATATTCTGAAGATCTCTGCTGTGTTTTTGTTGGATTATAGCAGTATGAATATTGCATGGAAACTGGTTCATTTGTGTCCAGAACAGCTATCATGCCTGGTATAGTATTCAGCAACACTGTGTGATGGTAATTCCTACCTCAGATGCTATCACAAAAAATATTACAAATGTACAGTTTACAGTAGATGAACGGATAAATAACAACAAATTTATTTTTATATAGCGCATTATCATGACTTTACATCATGTCAAAGTGCTTTACAGCATCCCCACCCAAAGCCCCCAGTGAGTAAGCCATAGGCGACAGTGGCAAAGAAAAACTCCCGAGAAGGAAGAAACCTTGGGAGGGACCAGACGCAAAGGGGGAGCCCATCCTCCAGGGGCCGGCAGGGAGAGTCAAATACAATGAAATTTGAGAACATAAATAGGGAGCAGGGGGAGATGAGAAGCCGGTGCCAATGCTCCCTCCAATCGCCAGGCAACCAGAAGGCAGGTAGTGTGTAAATATAGACTAGACCAGGGGTGGACGATCTTATCCAGTAAGGCCTGGTGTGTATGCAGGTTTTCACTGCAACTCCTTAATGAAATTACTAATTAGAGGACTGATTGGCTGAGGAGTCCTCGCACTGGGGTTTGAACAGCTGAACTAAAGGTTACCCCAAAAACCTGCACACACATCAGCCCTGTGCAGATAGAATTGGCCACCTCTGATCTAGACGATGTAATTTGTACGTCTTCTTAGCACAGTCAATACACTGGAGTAAACGAAGGACGGTAACTATAACCTAATTCAGTTGCTTGGTGACTCCCTGGGGGCGTGTCTACAAAATGAAAGTGATCATACTTTTTGTGTACCTGGGCGCTAGTATTGATTACCGTGTTGCATGACTCTGTTCAAATGCTGATATGTGTCTTAGGTGATGATACATTAAGGCTGATTTGGCACATCAATCATTCTCAGATCTAGTAGCAGGGATTAGGCACTGCCTGAAAAACGGGTTCTAAGAAGATGATTGTATGGCTAAGGAGTCTGACACCCGCCTAATCAAAGCCACTCCCAAGTTGCTCTCTGCATTTCATCCTTTCCATCACGTATGTCCACACGGGCCATTTTCTGATATTAAACATAGTTTCATTTCTGCTAATTCAGTTGCTTGGTGACTCCCTGGGGGCGTGTCTACAAAATGAAAGTGATCATACTTTTTGTTTACCGGGGCGCTAGTATTGATTAGCGTGTTGCATGACTCTGTTCAAATGCTGATATGTGTCTTAGGTGACGATACATTAAGGCTGATTTGGCACATCAATCATTCTCAGATCTAGTAGCAGGGATTAGGCACTGCCTGAAAAACGGGTTCTAAGAAGATGATTGTATGGCTAAGGAGTCTGACACCCGCCTAATCAAAGCCACTCCCAAGTTGCTCTCTGCATTTCATCCTTTCCATCACGTATGTCCACACGGGCCATTTTCTGATATTAAACATAGTTTCATTTCTGCCCTAATTATGCTTACATTTCCTCTTTACAGAAGCAGTAATTTCAGGAGTCCGATTTAAAATTTTATTCTTACAGAAGCATAACAGTCAAGGATGCAACTAAAGTGTGACATTCAATAAAAACAGCTTTAGACAATACAGATATTACTGGATACTTTGAAGCTTTATTCTGATTGTTGGTTTTATTGTGAGTCAAACTTGAAACTATGAAAATAGACGGTAAGGACAAACCAGGTCGAAAAAGCAAACGTATATCATGACAGAACAGGCATTGGGAAGTGTTGGCGGGGACGTCAGACCTCCGTATTGTTCCTGTTATAAGTGCTAGTGAGGTTTCATACTCATGCGTTTTTGGTGTTTCTTCTCGACCCCAGCTGACCACTCAAAGAGCATAGAAGACATCGACATGAATGTGGTGAGGCTCTGCTTCCAGTGCGAGCTGGAAAAGGAGGATGGCGAGAAGATTCAGCTCGGTCCTGTGGTGTCCAACCCCATCTACGACAAGAGTAAGCGTCGAGGCTCCATTCGTGCGTGCACCTCTCCCCCCGAAGCCTCGTCTACTTGAAAGCATACCGCCAACAGTGGCGTGGAGTATGAGAATTGCTCAACAGCACTGCTATTGGAACACTGCTATCTTCTCTTCAGCAATGTGTAACTGAAGCCTCATCATAGTGCAAGTGTGAATATCTTTAATCTTGTAACTAGGTGCCAGCTCTAGCACAACTGAATGATGCGTTTGGCAATGGTTTTTTTCATTGACTTGTTTTCTTTTTCAAAGAAAAAATATACCACAAGAACCCAAACCCAAGCTTAGAACAAGCTGGGCTAAATGTAACTGCCCACTGTTCTCTTTTCATTCTGACAAATCTGAGTGTCATAAGAACTCGGTTATCAGTTTTCACAACAGCACATTCTTCCCGAATTCCTCCGCGTGGCTCATTTCAGGAAACAAACAGCATGTCGATGCTGTTGGCCGGAGAACAAGCTTCCTTGTTGGCCTCGAAGTAGGTGTCGGTGTTTATGCTGCGTGCTTTACTCTCAATCGCAGAAGCAACCACCACGTCGGAGCTGAAGATCAACCGTCTGAATGTGGTACAAGGGCCTTGCACCGGCAAGACGGAGATATACCTTTTGTGCGACAAGGTGCAGAAAGGTGAAGTTTCATGTACCTGCAAGTCTCTGTGGACATCTTTGTAGAAACATGTTAGAGCCTATTTGTTGATGTGGTAATTTGTTTAGATTTCACGTTATTATCAATTTACCAAAGCATTACAGCAGGTATTAACAAAGTGTCACCGAATATGGGCAAACTAGTCTGCTGATTCGGCGCTGCTGAGCTAACCTTGCTTGCACTTCACGCAGATGACATTGAGATCATCTTTAGTCGGGACAAATGGGAGGCCAAGGCAGAGTTTGCCCAGACGGACGTCCACCGGCAGATCGCCATAGTCTTCAAGTCTCCGCCCTATCAAGAACGTGACATCACAGAAGAGATGGAAGTAGATGTCTGCTTACGCCGGCTGTCTGACCACATGAGCAGTGAGCCTGTCAAGTTCACCTACCTTCCCCACAACCCAGGTGAGGTCATCCTGCCATCCTGCACATGCAACTCAGAAAGTAGTTCCTGTCATCCCCCAGGAAAAAGCTGAACAATCATGTCTTGAACTGATGTGGTTCCAGTTAACACGCATGCATAAATCAGTATTTTCTTTCATGGTTTTTTATTTATTACACACTATCAAATTATAAGAACTGTAGTGGTATATTTACCTAATTCGTAAGGCTTATTTTACACATCTACTAAACATACCCCATTAGATACATTACGTGGAATCTCATGTAATAAAATTGCCAAATGGTTTTTTGCATTTTCAGCTTTATTAGTGTCGAAAACATTGCTGGACAAACAAGGCTATGCTATATTCATATCAAAACCTTCAAAATTCCCTATGACTCATACGCATTGTTGTGAAACAGCCGACACCTCAAATGTTAACGGTCGTTCCTGAACTGAGGCATCTGTCTGTGAATCAGTGCGCCTTGGTGTTCGCACGGAGATGATTTAACCGAAAGCAAAAGTTTCATAAAGGAAATTGTTACTCTGGAGAAATAAGACCATCTTGCTTATTTTGGTGGTTTTAAAACTGTAACCAGCCATTAATACAGGGTGACCCAAGCGTGGATCAGCAATGAAGTCACTCATATTTTATGTTCAATGAAACTAACATCCTTCTGCCTTCCATCGCAGTAATGCTACTTCAGTGTGGCAACACTTTAGTTCCAAGGGACTGTGCTATGGTGAAATGTAGCTTTACGTTGTCTAAGTGTGTGGAACTCTCTGCAGACCCATATGAAGTGAACCGGAAGAGGAAAATAAAACCAGATATCAGCTTTAAGGAAGGCTGCCGTGTTGCAAGTAAGAATCGGGGTTTTTCTTGAAATGTTGGGTGTTAATTTACTGTCTTTTAGTATCTAGTTTTTGCTGTTTGAGTGCGTATTATGGGATTTCTGCTGCCTCTTTAAGTACTACTGTGTTCTTAAGCAGATGGTTAGAGCAGTGTTTCTCAAACCCGGTCTCAGTGATCCCCACACAGTCCACGTTTTTGCTTCCTGCCAGGTCTGTCTGCCAGGAGCTGGGAGGGAGCAAAAACATGTGACTGTCCGGGGGTCCCTGCGGACCGGCTTTGAGAAACACTGGATTAGGATGTTTCTCACCTGGGCAAAGAAACATATGGGCCAGCGCTTAATGTTTGGCTTTTGCTTGGGGGTGTACTCAAATTCGCGATACTAAAAGCATAGTATAGTTCAATGTACACTACTAGTCAAAAGTCTAGACATACCCACTGAAAATTCTTTGTTTTTCAACAAGATAACCTAAGTGTACTTAGGGTTGTTATGTAGTAATTATTATCAAGAAAGAGATGAACAAATGAACAAAGAAAGAGATGGAGCGCCATCACAGCTGACGTGGCCCCACAATCCTCACATGTAAACCCTATTGAACTGGTTTGGGATGAGTTGGATCAAAAGACTAATAGCGATGCAGCCAACTTGTGCCCAGAGCTTGTGGAGACTCCTTCAGGACTGTCGGAGAAGCTTTCCAGGTGGCTATATCTGGAAGCTGGTTGACAATGCCAAGAGTCTGCAGTACTGCAGTTCGCCGAAGCAAAAGGGGGCTGTTTTGAAGACTCTAAGCGTTGGAGAAAATTTTGAGACATTGTTGTGGTTGATGCAATATTTCACTGCCTCGAGGTCTTATGTTATTCACCTCATAGCAAATCTAAAATAGTGATGACATGCATTAAATTTAGGTGTCCAGACTTTTGACTAGCATTGTATATAATGGACTATTACTTATTGTATATAATGTGTAAATAATATTGATGCGGTTTTTTATTTCTAAATTACCCTAATATTGCCTTGTCTGTGCTCTACATTATCTGTCTCTAGCTCAACAGCAGGCAATACCTGAACCAACCAATCACCAGTTTGACTACTCTTTCCTTACCGCTGAGCCCAGCTACCCAGTAGCAGACCTTACGGGGGCATCTACCAGTCAGTCGTCGCAAGATTTGAAAGATGTCCATTACAGTCCCTCCCTGGACTTAAAACGGGAGGATATTAGTGCGGAAGATTTTCAGACTATCTTAAGGATGATCTCGAGTATGGATGATAGCGGAATCGTGATGCCCTCAGTGGCAGTGGCCCCCGACTGCGAGTCTCAGCAGCAGCAGCAGCGCATGTTCCCCGACATGGGCCACCACTCCGAGACCATGCCGCTGGATCTGGAGAACATGAACTTGCTGAACATGGACCAGACTTTCATGGAGAACCAGCTGGACCCAGATTACTACAATGACGTGTACGTGTACAATCAGGGCCGGAGCCAGCAGGCCTTCCTGCCGGACCTGGTTGGGTCCAGCTCGCAGGCCCTCTGCACATTTGACAATGATGGCCATAACCACGTAAAAGCGGAGACGCATACTGACCTGTGAAGGATATAAGGATGTGAAGCCGGCACCTTCAGACTGTGACATATTGTATAGGATTTCGACATTGCTTGCATCATTCCAGTAATTTTAATGCTTAAAATATTAGCAAGAGGGTTAAAACATAATAATACTGATAGGAAAATGGTTTAGTTCTACTGAGAACTCATGGAGGGAAGGAGGGGGTGTTGGCGAAGGAGCATTTCCACACGCGAATCATCCTGTCATCCCACCTCGTCCGCATCGAGCCATTCAGGTCCATTCCTTTTGCTTTGATGTGACTCTGTCAGAGATGTTTCCTGGTTCACTGAGGACGCGGTTAATGTCCAGGAGGAAACAAGGGAGTCAATCAACAGGACAAATATTGCCGCGCAAAGTGTCAGACTTTAAGTTACTTTACGCGTTTTCTTGTTGGGGACCCTGATGGATCATCAAAGATTTATTAATGTGAGCGTGCAAACCATTTGGTTACAGTGAGATACAGGTCACCTTATAATTATTAATGTGAAACCTCAAGATCCACCATGTGATGGATAGTAACCTTACATGCTTTGTGTACAACTTTAGCAATTACTAGTTTTGCATTGCACTTCCTGTATAGGTATTTGTAAAGGTTGTTAATATATGTATTAAGTGTGATCTGTGAGGTATTTTCGTGGTCCGCTGCCCAGCTGTTCCCCAGTGACAGTTGGCTATGTCTTGTTCATTTTCTGTAATTAAAATAAATGTCAATAACAATGTTGTCTTTCTTGTTGCGTGTTTATAGTTTGTGCCTGTTAACAGCAGTTATCGGTGATGTTCGATTTGCTACTTGGCTCTTTAGAGCAGGGCTGTGTAAAATAAATCATTTAGGCTTCTCCATCTTTTTTGTTGTTCAGATATTTTGCATCACATTATGGTTTGAAATCATTTATTATCAGAAGTATGTCACTCTACATTTGCAACTGAACTCTATATGCATCCACCATAGGTACAAAATAGAATATAGATGAATATGAAGTGATAGATTGGCAACCCATCCTGGCTTACTCTCTGCCAAACGCCCGTCATTTCCAGAGATAGGCTCCAGACTCTTACAACCCTGCATATAACAAGTGGGCCCAGAAAATGGATGGAAGAAGGACAAATTGAAGTGTAGTGAAATCGTATGACTGGGGTTGGCAACATTGTAACCATCTAACAATACAGGGTTATAAGGGGCAACCAACCACTTGATGTAATGATTGACGTGTTCTACAAGTTAACGTGGGTTTCTTTTCACAATCTAAAAACATGTGATTAGGTAAACTGGTTTATTTTATTTGAGGTCTGTCCCTGCCTGTATCTTTTGAGATAGTATCCAGAGTAACCAGCACCTAGAACCGGATAAGCAGTTATGTTTCATAGGTATATTGACAGGTGGACAGAGTTGCCCTTTGCTAGTGTCCTTCTCACAACTGCTGTAGCTCACATGTAATTGCAGTTTTCGTACGGACATTCTTGGCGTGCCAGATTGGATGACCATCCTCATCTTGAAATTAAAGACAGGGGTCTTAATAAAAACATTTGAAGCCACACCTCACCCAGCCAAACCGCAGCTGCAGCTCGAGTTTCTCTCTGATTTGTAGCAGGACGTGGAGTCGGCTTCCTGGAGAGGAGCTCGTCTAGGAGAAGCCCGCTGGTATGGTCTGCGGGGGAAGATAAACCTTCGCTTGGCTGACAGGAAATGGGGAGCAGGTCCAGAAGCAGGTCGTCCCAGCTTGCTATGCCATCAGGCCCCCCACTGTGCCCCCCCCCCCTCGTCTTGGTTCAACACACAGCTATACAGGAAGCAATAATTCTTCTACATGTCTGTTTTTTATCAGTTTTTTTAACAGTCAGAAGCACATTAACATGCTCAGCGCTTCCCCTGCGATTTTCTACGATGGTGTGGAGGTCTATCAAGGTGGGGCAGGAGGGATGGCGACAGCAAGAGTTGCACACCTCAGTGACAACAGTGAAAGTCATTAACAGGGGTAACGGGGGGAGGTTACATTTTTTCTAAACAAGGTTTAATAAAAACCCGAACCATAATCGTAACCCTGGCTATTGAAGCATCCCCGTATACTACATATTTATTTTAAATCACACATCATTACTAACTAACCCTAACCCTAACTATACGTCTCAGGTTGTGTGTAGTTTAAATACACTGTAAGGCACACTCACGTAGTAATAAGGTGTAACTAACAAAAACATCATCCTAGTAAATGGCTCTGCATGTACAGGATACGTATTTGCGGTCCGCTCATTTTGGGAAGCGAATGGTGGGGACCGTCGTGCGGAGAGAGAGCTCTGCTATCTGCTGCCTTTGTGCTTGGGCTGTGCTGCTTATAATCTTGTCTATTTTTAGCCCGCTGGGTTTGCCAGTCAGAAAGCCGTCCGCCCACACGAATTCCAGACCCCAAACGCGGAGCGAGTCAAAGCGAGGCTCTGTCTGTCTCCACCTCCCACACGCAGGATCAGAATACCGGCCTTTTCTTATGTGTTCAATGTGTATAGTGCCGCTATGAAAAATAATCGTCCACAATGTTGGCTACTTATCAAAGTAGTAAATCGTTTTTTTTCTCTTAGAAACTGGGAGGGAAAAATCTTGAATAAAGACAAATCTGTAGCTCCCTATTCTATGGCTGAGAGATCAATTCAAACAAGCTTCCCAAAGCTGTATTGGTTGAATGAGTGTGGGCAAACCTTGCTGAAGTTCCTCATTTCGCGTTCAGGGTAGTCAGATATGGCCAGTCACATGTTAAAGATTCACCACAATAAAGTTAATTAACTCTGGAGTTTTTGAACTCCGCAGCCTAAACAAAGGATCGATTCTTATGCTGTCAAGGTACCGTCTTCAGTGCCTTAACAGTCATCACGCGCGAGTTAATCATCATACAGGGATGATCTGCTAACATTGACCGATGATTGGATGGATTGTTGGATATTCTCTTCAATCACTGTGACTTTTCACGTTACTCACGTCTTCTCTCAATCCAAAAGAAAGTTGCTGTTAAAATGTACCAACTTCATAAAAATGATAATGTAACTTGTATTGAAATATTTTTGTGTTCAGTATTTTTGTATTCTCATGATACTGAAAATACTTTGTCCCAAACTGCATGTTATGAGCTAGGACATGCTTATCTTAAATGCATCAGATTATTTGATATTACATTTCTACTGTCACGTCTGTATCATGCTTCATCAAGTAGTAAAGTTCTATTGTTCACATACTTGTCCAGCAGAGAAAATGTGCTGGTGAAGGAACAGTTTAATGAGAACAAATATAACCTCAGTGATTAACCACTGACCCTGCAGATTTAATTTTAAATGTATGAAGCCTTTTAAAGTTCACACACAGCTGCTTTCTCAGTGACCTGCCATTCTGTGCCAATATGTATGTAAATAAGGTTGAGGACCTGAGCTCAATGGCAGGACGATTTTTCTATGCGCTACTCTTTTTCTATTTGGACGTCTGTTCGCTGGTAAATAAACGTCAGGAAAGTGTACGGGGCTCTGTACCCCGCCGAATACTTGCTCCATTCTTAGCCAATACTGGAAAACCAGTTGCAGGGAAAATCCGCAATAGGACCTCAGCCACTGGATAGCTCCCAAAAATAGCTAGCCGATGCCTGGGCACGCACGGGCGTGACATCAACACGAGCGCAGGCGTGAGACCCAAGAAACTGGAGACCGGGAGGCGAGGGCCGGCGAGCCGCGGAAAAGCAAATGGCAGCCGACGTCATCGTTTTGTGGAAGTCATAAGAACGTGAATTCATCAAAAAAATAAAGTGACTTTTTTTTTTCTTAACCCGGCACGTTTGGTTGTCAGATTCATCTGTTCTTGGAACTGTGAGAATTGATGTGTGGGAAGGAGCCCAGTCCACATCACCTCCACTGGAATAGGGAAGTAGGCCTACTATCAAACGAATTATGCTTCTCATAAAATGTCATCAGATGCGTCAGACAACCATTTGGAATTTGTGCCACAAATAAACAAAAGGCCTCTGAAAAGATAGTGCCAGTCAGGTATTGTTGAAAGGAAGCCCGCATTCTATAACTGTGACTTCCTCACGCTGCCGACGGCGTTCAGAGCTGCCCGACTGGCCCGGTCAGTTTTGGTGAGATGGACTGACGTTGGTGATGTGCCAGCATAAGGAAAAAGCAGATCAAAAGAAAACATGAAAGATTTGACATATATTATTTTGGTTTCGGGGTAAGGCATTCATTCAAATGACACAAGAATCTCCCCATGCACTCGAATCAGTTACTCCATCTAATGGATATTATGTTGTCAACGTTAAGGGTGAATGCCACTTTTGCAGATATAAATTGCTCAATTACCCAATGTTTAATTTAATTAGTCATGATGATTGATAGTTAATACTGAGACTGCCTACTTTTCAATAAATCAGTTTAGTCATATGCTGTCACTACAATGTAACTTCTTGTCAGTTAACTATTTATTTGTTTTTTTGCCTTTTACGCTTTTTTTCGTGTTTTAAATGCGATTTTAAAATATTTTGTTTTAATGTATCCTACAGAACACCCAGAGCACTCTGAATCGCTTTGTGCCTGAATTGTCATACGTCTCCTTACTTCGAGAAGCTTCCACTTGTCTTGTGTAATACAGCGTTAATTCAGTATTCATCTAACCTGACGCCGGGTTGTAGCGAGTTTGGACCTTATTGCCAGAAACACGGGGTTCCCCTGGACAGGATGCCAGTTCATCACAAGATGGAAAGAACCAGACAGCTGGGTGTATAATAATGACATAATGCTGCCTACTGACCTGCCAACATTATACCCAGGTGTCTGTCATCTGTCCATCCATCCATCCTCCAACCATTTATCCATCCATCCATCCATCCATCCATCCTTCCAACCTCTATATCACAGGGTATGAGCCATGGGACACCCTGGATATTACCAGTCCATTGCAAGGCACCTACACACTATGAGTAATTTACAACGCAGTTCCCCCAGCTTGATTTCATCCTCACAGAAGCCATAAAATTCTTACTATATAAGAGGAAGAGCAATATGAGGTTGCCCACATTCCCTATAGACTTAAAGAGCACTGGCTAAGGTCACTTCACAATACCTGCTGCCCGATCCCACCCAGCGTGTAACATACCTTCCCCAAAAGCCACAGAATCCTTGCATTCTCATCATTCATGAATCACCAGTGAGCAATGAGATGCGTGGAAATCTAAATGTCAGGCCCCAGCTTAGTGGATTAAAAAAACCACGTATACTTCAGAATTACAGACTCTAATTCCAAAAAATCATGTATTTTCATCATTTAATTGTGACAACAATCTTCTGTACAGTTATTGATACATGGTATAAGGTGTTAAGTTACGAAAATGTGATATTAGTTTTCAGTGTTATACATGGATAAATTTCTTTCGTACTGCAAAAGGTCTCATTTTAACTAAAATCTTCAAAAGAGAAACGCATTTTGTAAGCTGTCACAAGTCAGTCAAAACTGGCTGATTTTCGTTTGTCATGTAGAGAACTTCCATGAAACCATAACGTAGCCTGACCAAAGTTTGATTACCTATGAAACAGGAAAAACCACTTCACAGCCCTTCTGTATAAGACCAGAATACCAGTATGTGACTTTGACAACAGAGACAAATTGGGGAAAAACACTTCCAAATTTTAAATTTTATTCAGTCGTAAAACTAACGCCATGTTAAATGGTTTGAAGTGATCCAGGAAACTCTTTATAATATTTGCACCATTTCCATTCCGATGAAGTTATCTCCAACTGTGATCTTTTATTTAGTTTTTATTTAGTGGTTGCCATCTTACTTCATAATCGAGTTTCTCTGTTCTTCCTGTTCCCCGCTTGGCCTGGAGCAAAGCTGTGGAATTGCTCCCTGTTGGCAAAGACAATGGAGTTGTCCAATTTGCATTTCATACAATGGCAGCGTAATTATATTAATGCCGTTTCTTACTAAATCAACACATTAAACAAATATTTGGCACAATCAAAAGGCTGAGGCCTAGGATGATAAAGCAGTTTCAATCTGAGAGTGAGCCTCTCGAGTGCCATCTAGTGGCCACTTCGGAATACACAAGGAATCCAGGCCGCATTTCCGAATTTGCATCAGTTTCGAAAGCCGTACTGCAATATTAGAGGACTGAAGTGAGGAACTGCCTGAAGACACAAATAACAGGCTAACAGTGATTAGCTTATCGGCTAAGTGGAACTGTAATTATAATTTGCCTTGGGGTCAAAATGTCTCAAAACACTCTCTGCACTAGGTGTCAGATACACTTGTACCTGAGTGTTCATTGTTCATGTTTGGGACGTGCTATTTGCCTCACTTGTATGTCGCTTTGGTCAAGGTATTATTTATACCTGAAGAGGTTTGTGGCGTAAAATTATCACAATGAGTGAATGAGAATAGACTAGTGAAAAATGGCCTTTAAGTGTAGTGGATTTCATGATGGCTTGAGTTCTTATAAGTTTTTAGGACAATAAAATGGCAACTGATCATATATTTCTCAACCACTTGTGCAGTACAGGGTGAGGTGTCCTCTAGCCAATACCCAGACAGCATACAGGGGTGTGAACCAGGCAAGTAAACCATAATTAAATCCACATTGTGTACAGGAATTTGCTTTGGTGGTAGAGGGGTAAATTCCAACTGCATGACATAAGATATAGTCAAGGCCAATAAGGGAAGTTAATTGCTGAGTTATGTTGCAGAGTGAAATGAGTTCACAGGGTATGAAAGAGTGAATGGAACCGTTTCCTTCTTTTTCATTGAAAAATATAGAAATATATGGGCCAGATTCAAGTCCCACTGGATACATCAGCAACATTTAAAGATTTTTTTTAACCTTTCATGATATAGAAGTCTTATAGGTCACACCACAACTTTGAGTAGAATATCAGTATTTCTGAAAGCTTATAAAACATTTAGAAATTACAGTAAAACATAAATTGAATGCAAAAATATGCATTATTCTTCATATTTTCATGCATACAATAATTTTGTTATTTTCTACATTCTGTAATTATGCACATTATTTTCTACATTTGCCGAATGAAAAACATATTCGCTGGCTGACTCATAGTTACTAAGGACCTTGACGTACAATGACATGTTATTAAGTGCAAACTGGGAAGTATGGATTTACCCTCAGTCTACCCTCTGCAGATAAACAGTAGAATGACTTCATGTAACAAAAACGGCTTACTGCTCCACTCTGATGACCAATCAAAGGATTTAAAAAATGCTGGGAAGGACAACCGGGCATGAGGGCTGACCAGTGCACCTGGTAGCATCCTTTCCTGGAAATCAGATGGTTTCTGTTTCATGAACGTTGCTTTGAACAGATCTGAGGTGAGTTCTAAGAAACAGGGCACGTGCTCCAATTTGTGGTATATAAAAAAAACAACCAAAGAAATAAAACAAGCTAAGGGTTCTGCTAAGGGAATGGAACTGTGTGCATACTGCAGATACATAATGTGTGGTTTCGTATCATAGATCATCTTTACTGCATGTAAATAAACATATTTACCAAACATCACACTACTTATTGTAGGGACTTTCTGTCTGAAAATACACTTCCATGTTCAATAAGTTGTTCTCGCATCTATTATTTTATACAAGATCCTGAGATCACTTGCATTTACCGTAAAACTCTCTTATTATAAAAACTTTCATGAAAATGCCATATTCTTTAAGTTGAGCTGCAATACTATTGCATCCATTACAGACACGATGGTGCATCGTACCCTGAACACCATTAGTTTGAACTATGGCCATCGGGGGGCGCTACTAGAGACTTTGAGCCCCACGAAAGTATATTATATTAGACCCCAACCCAGGCCAATCTAATTATGTTCCAAATTTTTTATGGTCTGTGTCACTCATTGGCCCTTGGAATCATTCACCCCCCCTGCCCTTTACAGCACCCCTAGCTGCCAAGAGGCAGGAAGGTCAGAGGGTTCAGGACAGTTGGAGACCACACTACCAGACTCTAGAAGAATTTTTACCCCAATACCATAATCAGGCTGATCTGGGCACTGAAGGACCCTCGCAAATAACCTCTATGCTCCAAAAAAAGTACCAGTCAAAAATCTGGACACACCCACTATTAATGCATTTGATTGTATTTTAGTTGTTATTCATCATATATTAAATGGTCATGAAGTAATGAAGTAACACATATGAAATATTGTAACGACCAAGAGAAGCGTTAAACATCTCAAAACTGTCTCTCTAGTTTCAGACTCTTAGAAATAGCCCTATTTGCGTTTTTGGCAGCATTGCGGACCCTTGGCATTCTTTCAACCCGCTCCCAGATGTAGCCACCTGGAATGCTTCTCCCGCAGTCTTGGAGGAGTCCCCACAAGTTCTGTCTCATTGCCATGTGCAATGACAACAATAAAAAAAGCTGAACTGAAGAATTAGCTCTGGGGGGGGGGGGGGGGGTGAAGGGATTGCCCAAAAAAGTCCTACAGCTGCCTGCTCTGATATTTAGAATTAGAAATCCTTGAATTTTGTGCTTTAATAAGGATATTAATAAGAAGAAGTTTATTGTCCGCCTGAGACAGCTTCAGAAACCAGAATCTCAGCTACAGCTAACAACCGGACAGGAACTATCAATATTTATTTGCAGCTTCACCTGTGTTCCATAAATATAACCCCCACGCCGGGCAGGACTGAGTGCTCCTATCGGCCATGAATGAAATACATAATATAGAAGTGAAAAGAATTCAGCAGCATCTCTAACGTGCTTCTCTTATTGACAAATGGAAACTTATCTTGAGGGCAGCCTTCAAACTGCATTTCCTCTACAGAGATACAACTGAAGCTGGCTATACTGAGGCTGACAATGGGAGAGACAGCTTTGATTATGGTGCACGTTCCCCAATGCATTGTTTCCACTTCCTTATGCAACATCTCAGCATTTTTTTTTTTACATCCAGATTTGCATCAATTTCTCGTCGGGATCTTGCATTGATGATAGGAGAGCTGAACCACTCCATAAAGTCTTCTCCAGCATATCTCAAAGACTTACTTAAGGGTTAAGGTCAAAACTCCGTGGTGGCCAATTTGAGCTCAGTGAATCTTGGCATTATCATCCATGGAATGGAACATACCCATGACATTAGGAAAGAAAAAAGTCCACTGATCGGATAACCTGCCCATTCACTAGATTCAGGAACTCAGCTGACTTCACTTTAGTGCTGCAAAATTCTGCTAAGCTGTAATAATGATCCAGTCATTAACTCCTAAATACTTGCTGATTTAAATTCAAACGATGACTTCAGCTATTACTTAATAAAAATGTGAAAGTCTTCTTTAGGTAATACGTCCTAACATTACTGATAACGTCTGAATCAAAATAATATGATGTTTATCTGTGAAAAAACCTGACCACAAAAGCTCACAAACAAAGATGAATATCTCTGAGCATGACTTGAAATTAGATGGTTTCCAGGAAGCTTTATGAAATCTTATGTCTCTTCTTTATGACAGTTGAACATGTTTCATGCACCGTGACAATGACAATAATTATTAGGGTAATTCCAAGAGTTGCACAGGGTCCTGGGCCACTCACTCATGCCCTTGGCTGGTATTCCCCTGCAGTTTGAGAGCCAATCAGGTGCTTTGTATCTTCAATATACCTAAGGGAGTTCCCAGCTTGGCAGAGGTGACCACAACCCACAGAACAAAGGCCAAAGAGAGAAAGCAAAACACACTCCCACAGGTCCAGATAAAAAGCAAACATTTGCATACCTGCTATTTCTAGGTTTCTTTTTTTCTTCCTTTCTTTTTCTCCGCCTTGATAAGGATGCTATTAAAGATGGGCATGATACAATAACTCCATTTGCTGTTCCCATAAAACTGATATTGAAAATTGGGTTTTTGATGGAAAGGCTCATTTAAAAAAATAACGTACCACTTAATGAGGTTAACTTCCTCCTAGCATGAATTTTGAGACGGACACTTATGAGCAGCAACATATGAATGACCCACAATCTTCCTTTGTAGTATGAGACAATGAACTGCTTGTAGGCAGTTAGCTTACACGCTATGGATTCCCTATTTTAATGCCGATTGTTTTTGTAGATGTCTTTACTACCACACCAAAAATAAAGCCCCTTTCTACTTCCTGCCCTCCCACCTGGAGTCATAATTACCATGAACTATAACCCCAATATGTGGCACATTTCATCGTGCCTCTCATCACTGTAGTGTCAGCCCAGCCTCCTGTTTTCAGACTTGTGCAAAGTGCCACAATCAAACATCAAAACACATCTGCCTAAATTAAATGGTCCTTGCTTGCTACACGCAAGGCTCCTGGCTTCATTTGGATGACTTTCAAATAAGAAAAACACCGACTGTGAAATTATATTCATGTAGAGGTCATGGCTGAAGATGAGTCACAGTCAATTTTACAGATAATTAGTGGATAGTCCACTAGATTGATCAATCTGGTATACATTTGACAGACCTTGTGCCAGGTCCAATTGCGTTGGGCAGTCCTGAGTTTGAAATTCTTTAATTAGCAAATCCTGAGTACCCACTTGAAACCGATGAAAGTTAATGGAGAAACAGGTGAAAAACCTCTCAAATTTACTTTCTTTCTGCAGTAAGGATTAAAATTACATAAAAATATACACTGTACAACTATACTTTTTAATTTAGAATTATTTGAACAATTTCATTGTAACGATATACTTCATGGATCGGATTAGGGTTAAACTTTTGAATGAACTGGTTTAAACCAAACCCAGACTGAATTTACCGGTGATGATGCACAGAACATCGACATCAAAACGGCACAAAAAAACAGACACAGCAGTCAGCACTCATAACCTTCGCACATGGTGTTCATTTAATTAAATAAAAAAATACAATTTTAAAAGTGGTCAGTGTGCCAACAGGCTTGACAATTATGAATCACCAAGATGGCTTCAGCATCACAAAGCATTAGCCATTGACAGAACGAGAAGCAGTTTATTTATTTTATATAAATAAAAGATCCACTGAAGAAATGTTCAAAGGCAGGTGCCAGTAAATTCAGCTGTAAATGTTGGACCAAAATAAGAAATAAAGATACATTGCTGGACGATGACCTAGTCACATGACCTAGTCACGCTGTTCCAGGCCTTTATTACTTCTCAACTACCTTAGGTTCAGAGAGCTTCTGAACAGCAAATTCATGCACAAGTTCATCCACACACTTGAGGAACAGCGGCGTTGGTTCCTGTGAGGAGATACGGAAACATACGATGCAGTCATTTCGTCACAGAGTGCAGCTGGAGGCAGCACTTAAAACAGAACCTGTCCTGGCTGCTTCATTTCTCTATCAATTACCTTGTGCTCCAGAAGCCTCTGTTTCTCCACGGCCTCCTCCAAACTCAGACCCACCCACTCAGACTCCTCCTCAGGAATCACGAACTGCTACTTGTGTTGAGGGCGAGATATCAGAAATTTCATAGGCTTGAATGGAAATTTTGCCAGTGCAACAGTATGAACACCACACCCATTCAGTAAGTTTCATGGGATTCCAAATAAACAGTGTAAACTGTTCCATCCCTAACACCCTTGAAAGCAATGCTCTTCAGTGGTAAAACACTTTGAATGCTATTTTTGTTCTGGTTGGGGGTCTTAATTCTGCTTGTTTGAGCTGTTAATTTTTCATTTTTAAGAAAGTTTATACTGGCATGATTTTCCCTGCATTTCGCCTGAAGGATGAATATAAAATTTACTATTCGTTTCATTTTGGTAAATATAAAATCTATCATATTGCCAAATAAAGGGAAAATGTTATGTGTAATTCAAAAAAAGACACTAGTAAGTATGATCTAATCAATAACCTGCCCGTATGCAATGTTCACCAATTATAAAAAAAAAAACTTAACATTAACGTGCGACCAACACTTTGAATGAGACCAACAAGTCCCCTAACTAAACGGAAATACTACACACTCGTCTTAAAGCTACAGTAACAGCAGCCCACCTTGTACTTGTTATAGATCCTCTCTCTGCGAACAGGGTCTTCAGGGCAGAGTTCTGTGTCTCTGCGGGCCAAGCGGAGTAGCATTGCCCTTTTAAGGTCCATGCCGAGCTTGGAGTTCAGATCAACTTTTGGGGTCTGCGCACAAAACATCAGGGAGAGGAGTAAACCACTGGATGTTCTATACCAGTGTTTCACAACCCCGTCCACTGGAAACCCCAGTGAGTCCATGTTTTTGCTCCCTCCCGACTCACAGTAATGTGGAACAAAAACCAGGACCCCGAGGACCAGTGTGGGAAACACCATTCTATACTAATACAAAGTCAACAGATGAAGAAGACCAAGGCCAGTACAGTATATTACTGCAAGAAACACTAGATAAAATACATATAACAATGTGCATAGAAATGAAACTCGTGCACCATCCTATTAAATACAACCCATATCATGCAATGAGTTACATTTCTGGGAAACCGCCACCTTGAGAATATAGAAGTCAAAGCCATAGGCTGCGTCAATAAGGTCCAGGGTACGCATAGTAACTGTGATTCGAAACTTGTGGTCCAAGATTTCACTGTATAGATTTCTGTCAAACAACTGAGGTCTCCAGCATTTCTTCAGTCGAGTGGAGAGCTGTAAAAGAAACACAATATACCATCGGATAAACATATGGCACCTTTAAACAATACCACTCTGCTCATATTATCTATGTGTGGAGAACAGATCGCCAGATGGAGCAGACCCACCTTATCGTTGTTGGCATACTTGTACCCCGACACCCATCCTTCTCCTCCCCACAGACCATTCTGTGACTCGGGGGGGTAGTAGACCTCTACTGGTACGTCTTGAACACGTTCTCGGAGACCAGTTTTGGGATTTAATCTGTATTTAACCCCTAGGGGTTTCCAGTGAACTGGCGTAGGAGGCCGTGTCTCCTGCAGTGAGCGCAGGTAGTGTTCGGGTAAGCGTGCATATATCCCCTTCTTGAGTTTTAACGTTTCCCATAGCCGAGGTGCGTACTTGTGTAGGGGCATCCTTGGAAAGGTAACGAGGTTCACTCTGGAAAATAAAACCATAGACCGAAGCAGGGTATAGCATTATTTTGTGTTTGCATAGCCTGACGCGTCAACATAGCTGACCGAACCCCGTTAGAACGTTCTGCAAACTAGCTACATAGCGTTAAAATTTCAACTCATCGTTTTGAACTAAATATAAAAAAAAAACTTACCAGCGGCACATGGGCAAGTCGTTGAAATAAAACGACACAAAACAACTTCCGGTGACGTCGCCTCTCAGCCAAGGGCACGCGGTCATACTTCCGCGACGGGAGAATCGCTCACGTGATCAGCCAATACGCCATTGTTTCCGCGGTGAGCGCTGCTATTGGTTACTCACGCTGTCAATCATGAATTTTTAATATTATTGTGCAGCACTATATTATGCAAATACTGTGAAGGTTTGATGAGTTTAGCAGTGTATACCTATCATAAAAATACGCAGAGATACCCGGATTGTTTCAGTTTCAGCATAGACATAAATAATGTAACGAACACGAAACCGCCCGAAAGGTGGAATTGAACCACTCTGCCGCTAGGCAGCTACAGGTTTGAAGCCTGCACCCCGGACCACCGAGGATCATCCGGGCATTAGTCGAAGGTAACCCCAAGCAAATATATAGCTCTATATGTAACAACGTTTTCCTCTCACGGTTGATGACCTTGCTGATTAAAACACATAGTCGTAACATTACAATAATACATCGATAATGATATCGGCCTTGCTATCATTGTCCGTAAATTTTTTGACTATTTCCACATTTAGGTAAAAAAAATGTTTCTGGATGTAATGCTTTGCGAAAGAATGCAAAGCACACAGGCTGCTATTGGCTATTTCTGCCTTCCACGGGGTGGAACCTACGGAGCAATTAACATAACATGGGGACTCGGCATACCGTGCTGATCGCGCCTAAAAGGACAGACAGGCCAATTAGAATTTAGCGCATGTAGGCTAAAGAAACCGAGATCTCCAGCTAGGTGCAGACAGCGTATTTCCATTTAAATGTACATTTAAAGCTTGAAGCATGCATAATACAAAATAAAAGAGCATAAACAATACATTAAACACGTTAGAGAATTGCTATTCTTTCACTATATGATCATTATGTCACGGTAAACAATCCTGTAAGGTTACAAATTAAAGTACAATAACTGAAATACTATTATTTTTGCTTTTATATATTATAATTTAAAAACCGCTATGAATGCGAGCCGTTTGTTGTCACAATCAATAATTGGAATTCTAAGAAAAATATTAATGATAAGATTGGTCTTCAATAACTGGGGTAATGTGTGACTTTGCAGTTTAGAATTCTGCCAGCGATGGGCAGCGGTTCTTGTGGCAAGGCCCTTAACTCCAGTTGCTCCAGGGACTGGGTACCCTGCTTTGTAAATCAGACACCATTTTGGATGTACAATTTGGAGGCTGCTAAATGACACTAATTACCTGACAGTTAGGATTTACACAGTCTGTCAGAGAAATAGGTGATAGTCACTTGATCTGCCGTTGCCTCAAATATTAAAATAGAGGATAAAGACGTGTTTGCTAGCTTCTCCAATGAAAACAGTCTGTTTAACTGGTTTGGACCGACGTCTTTCTTGCATTTTGGTTGGGATCACAGTGGCATGAGTTTTCTGATGAATATGAAAATACCTCTGATGACCCAACCACGTTTTGCTGTTAATTTACATTCCAGGACGCTAGGTGGCAGTAAACACATTTCCTCTGTCTTTACACCAAAAACCGCAAAACCGAACAGAAGCGTGGGAATAGATGAGTTTGTAAAGCATGAAATGGAACTCGAAAGAGGTAAAATCGGATAGGCGTTTGCCTCTTATTTGCTTACATACGTCATTTGACTTTAACTGAAACGATATTCTTCGCAGGGCTTTTGATTTCAGCTTGCTAGGTGTTAAGGTGAATGGGTATTTCACTAGGGAGATCTCAAGCGATTGTTGATTCTGGTGTGAAATTCACACGTTTACAACTGTTTCTTTCGCTCAGTTACAGGTGTGCATAACTGATTTCATCACTCCCCGTATGCAAGCATGAAAACGCCAGTGTCTGTTTTGCGTTTGCCGCGGGGGCCGGATTCCAACAGTCGCGGCTTCGATCCGAACTCTGCTCGGTTCCTGGCCCTGTGTCCCACCACCGTGTCGGCCTCTGCGGCGGACGCGCACGGTGTCGCGCTGCGGGACGAGCAGCGAGCCCGGTCGTTCCTGAGGGAGCGGTTCCTGCGGAGCCTCCTGGCCATGTGCGGCAGGCCGGCGCGCTTCAGCATGTACGAGAAGGTTAAGGTAGAAGCCACATTCGGTGCCTCGGATATCGACGTGCTCAACTTCCAAGTTTCGGATTTGCAGACTCCGATCGGAGTACAAAAAGAAGCATTGCTACGTTGCCCAGATATCATTACGTACAGCTTTGAACTCTGAGTTAGTGTTGGTGAACTAACCTCTTGTTGATTAACGGATTGTGAATGTTAGCGGTTTTTTGAAACAAACTTAAAATATTCTCATTATATAAATAAAATGTAATATTTAGTGACACATTGTCTCTTTAATGAGAAGCATCAGTTCTGAATCGTTGAGTGAAATTGCTACCTGAAGATCTTTAAAATCTGGTACTGTGCGCCAATTTTCCAATTTGTCTGATTGCCACCAGAGGGCGATGTTGCGAGTGTCTCGCAGATTAAAGTGTATGGGAGAAGATTTAACAGACCAGAACGCTTCAATCTCCAGCGATTCTTCTGGAAATAGAGGAAATGACTACAGGTGGATTTCATATATAATTGTCTGGAAAACTTTTTTTTTTTTATTCTGCTACTATAAGTAAATTACCATTCCATTTTCATTTCCAATTCTGTCACTTAGGCTCTTCAGTATGTTCTGATATCTGGGGGATTGAGGTGCTATGAGAATATGCATTAACATTGTAAACATATTAGCATATGATTTATGGACTTGTTCAAATATGTAGTGTATTTATTTTCAAATAAATCCTTGGTAATGTGAGCCCATAGACTGGTATCTGCCGTGTTATTGTGATTGATGGTAAATGGCCTTTACTTAAGATTTTGTACACGGTTTCCTTTGAAATCTGCCATGTTTATCATGGTGAATATCCTATTGCAATAATGATTACTGTCATTTCGTCTAACATATTTTCAGGTTCTACCAATAAAAGTTTTTTTGGCTTATATTAAGCCTATTGAAACTCAGCTCTTCCAGAATTATGAGTTTGTAATTTTATACAGAATTCTCCAAAGACAGAAATTGTCCATGTTGTAAAATAGGATCTCCTTTTGAAGCAGACCTTGTAAGTCAATTTCCTGGGGGCTCATGGTATGTTTAACTTCTTAAGCGCGATGGTGGTGTTGATGGAAATGTGCTGCAGAAGGTTTGCGAGTCGTTTGGGATCTTTCTCAGTATAAAGGCTCATTTATAGGTCTATCCAAAGATGGACATTGTAAAGCATTTTGATTGATGATTACCTTATTCAAAACTCCTGGACAATAAAATAAAATATATTTAACTTCAATACTAGCATTGATGTACTAGTGGGTAGCAATAGATGAAGTGAAATCATAAGTGTAGTTCCCCCCGTGCAAATGATTAAAGGATCCACTGTTTTGATATGACTTTTAAATCACTCATTTCTAATGGCTCACTCATGCATAATGACATGTTTGATTGTAACAAGGGCACCAATGATGTGGATTCCACTGTATTTTAAGCCCGATGAGTGAAATCAGCACCCATGCAAAATATGTGACACATCTAAGCTGCAGTAATGGATCAGCTGGTTAGGGAACGCGTCAACATGGGGAACTTCTGTGGAAGGATTCCTGTATCTTCCCTTCAGTGTTTGTTTTCCCTTAATTTCTTTTGAAAGTGCACATGTATGTGGCTGGAATTGGGGCTCTTTCGCCACCCTGGTACAGGAGATCTGGCCTGTGCACTATCAGCTGAAAGGAAGCACATTCCTCCCCTTCCTGTTTGTGGACCTCTTGCTTCCTGTCAAGTGCTGGGAAAAATGTCTGCGATGGCCTGCAAATATAATATATATATATATACACACACACACAGGTCTATCTCAGTGTGCATTTTTTGTGAAGGTGTTCCTACATGGACGTACTCTTAGTTGTGCTTAAATGTTTAATAAAGCATTTTTTTTTTCTTTTATTGAGCTAAATAATTTTTCTGTGATATATAGAAATAAACTGAATGCGAAAGAGTGTTGCAGTTTCTGGCCTTGGATGCCTGTTCAAAGTGTATCGCGTGCCGCTGAATGAAAGTTTTGTCGCTCAAAGGTTAAAGCTCACAGCTAATCAGCGTATCCATCACCAATGTCCATTGCTGACCGCTCTGCTGGTTGGAGGTGCGAGGGACCAGCCGCAAACAAACTTCTCGACGGTGAGCCATACCTTATAGAGAAACTCCTGTGTTCCTCTGCCATATTGCTTTTTAATCTTTCAATGCTGGCACCTCCTGGGAGCCCAAGTCGCCATCTTTCCACACATCCTCACCTTCAGCTCATGATGATGGTGCTTCTTGGTGAAATGCTTGCCGTCATGTGACCAGGTACGAATTTCGCTGCGCTGTCAGCAAACCCGTATTACTGAAAACTGCTCATTGCTGACTCTTCAGATGGAATCAGATGGATGTCTGGCTTAGTTGTCATTAACTCCTGTACTCTACTCTTGCAATTCTAGCTCATACCAAGTTAGAAGTTCTCCAGGTGTTTGGCTACCATGGCCACACTTTGCTATTTTCTCTGTACAGCATGCTTTCAGAGGGAAAGTGATTATAGAGTGAAAAACCAGGTTTATCATCAAGCGTCTCTAATTAAATCGGGGAAATTAAGGGTGGTTAATGCATCGTGGGTGTGTCCAAGTCTAATTATGTTGAAGGAAAATCAAATAGTTAACAAACTTGTTTAGCTCAGTTACCCTGACACATGTGGAACAGAGAGGATGTGGAATGCTGCCCTCTGATCTAATAGACATTTCTGCGTATTTTGAAATGCAACTAAAACAAACAGCCCTAAAATCCTTCCTTTACTTAGGCACAATGACAGACTGCAGCATAGACAAGATTGATGTGCTCTGTGGGGAGAGAATCTCATGCTTTTCACTTGAATCTTCTTTCATCTGTCCTCTTTCATCTGTAATCGTCTCTCTGTACCTGAACGTAGGTTGTAATCACGTTGCTGCGTAAGGAATTCGGCACCTCTGAATGAAGCACCCAGCATATGCCCTAAACATATTGTCTGCTCCACGTCAATTCGCATGTTGGATAATGGTCATTGTCACTTTGGTTTAAGAACCACTGCGGCTCAAATTTCGTTGTTCCCAGAATGAGGTCTAGCCACTAATATATCTTTCTGGGGACACACCTTAACGGGAGGCCGAATTTTGGGAATATAAGTCATGAATTTCATTTGCGACAGACGAATCAACACTAAGGAATTATTCATTTTCATGGGACCCCAGCATAAGTTACAAAGCGTTCGTTCTTGCCCACAGATCTCCAAATTGTCACTAGCGTGAGGCATTTAGAATTAAAGAATCCATGTTTATTTTCTTTACATATAGACCCATTAGTGTTGGGCTCTCTTGGACCTGGTCTGGACACTTGGTTCCCTGCCCGACCCGCGGCTCTGTTTTGTTTTTTCACGGGGGAATGGGGGGTCCCGGCTGAGGAGTGTTTACTGGACGGTGCCCATTATGGTGTCGGCAGAAGGGGGACTGAGTCACTGGGCCACTTCCATATTTGTTTTGTCCACTGGGGAATGTTGGAGTCACTCCAGGGATTGTAATGGTGCATAAGTGTTTGTGGCCCATTGTGGAATGGAGCAATACCGTGTATTTCTTCTTGCTGAGTGTCGCTGATGATAAGTAAGGAACCTGTTCCTATGCTATAGATAACGGACCCATTTGGTTCTGTAAGGAAAAATGCTTGCCTAGGAACCTGGCAGGACAAAAATGAGATAAAAGGCAGATTGTTCTAGTGTCCAACATCCCTCTTCCTGTTTAAATCGGGACGTCGAGACAACGGCTTGGAAACACTCCTGAGCCAACCTGTCACACTTCCCTCTTTTATAAGCCTTGTATCTGTTGGATGATTTTCTATTTGTTTTCCCCAGAATGTGCTGTCCTATCAGATGGCAGAGTTCATTCTGTGTCGCTCCGGAATTATGGGAAAATATTCAGGAGCAAGTTTGAGGTAGTTGGTGCAGGTGGTTGGAAAGGCTAGAGCTACCCATAGGTCCATGTGCTTTGGCATGAAGTCATTACGAATGGGTGATCCAATATTTTAGAGAAAGTAGGCCTGCATTTGGGAATGATGACACTGAAGGGATACCTATGAAAAATATGGACTGTTATTTACCGTTTAACTCTGCAGATTTCATAACTTATATCCGGGAATGTAAGATGCCACCTTCTTTCAGCAGACCATTAGAATATAGTTTATAACTTTCCTTGTTTTTCATTTTTATTGCCAATGAATGCAACTTCTAATGGGAAAAATTGTTAATTCTGTTTATCATCTAATTATGTATTTAATTTATGTTTTTAGTGTAATATTTTAAAATTAAAATTTTGTGTCTTTGGAAGGAAGAAAGAACATTCTGAAGATGTAACTAGCTGGCAGAAAACAGGAGGATTTCATTACTGGTCCTTCTCGACTTGCGATGGGGTTAAGTCGAATATGAATATGATATGAATAAGTAAACAAATAACTACTGTTGCTTAACTCCTAAGTAAACATATAATTACTATAGCTAACTAAATACTGGTAACTGAAAAGTAAATAAATGCATGTTTGGGAAGAAACACTGTACGATATGTTGTAAAACATTGTATGAAATCTTTACGCTCATGATCGCTACATATTCTTTTTTTATCTCATTGCAGGTAGATTGACATGTATGTAATAAAATTAAATCTGAGTATTACATATCGTCAGATGCTCAAAGTCCTGTCTGGTGAACGACTGTACAATTAAAATGTGTGATGTTGTTCCCTTATGTGTGGAACAAGGATGGCTTCCACACTGGGAGGCTTCTTCGCACTTATTGGAATGATACCCAGTAGCTGAATGTGTCAACGAGCATGGCTTACAGGGACGAATAAGGAAATGACAATGGGAGTCTGGGGACACCACGAAGAGTCGGGCATCCTTCGTAAGGTGGTTGGGTGTGTGGCACTGGTTTAGTCTAGACAGGAAGCAGTGATATATGGGCTCTAATTACTGAGCGATGTATCAGGGTGCTTTCATCTACATGAAAGCCCAGGGGCCCTCCCCAGACTAAACACAGGGGGGGATCTAACTAATGAGAGTCGGAGATACCGCCCTCAAGCAGAAGTCCTCGTGGTCCGAACCTCGCCCGTGACACGGGGGAAAACTGCGAGCCCAGAGTTGTCTAGAACATTCCTGTAATCAACCAACCTTGAATCTCGAAAGCTCAGCCCAATACTCGCACACTGTCTTCTGTCATCCTCTTGGTGGTAAAGGCTACATATGTTTCAGTGGAGACTCTACTCTCACCCTTTCACATCAGTGCTTTCTGGAGATGAAGTACAGGTTTGCTGCCTTTCCATGGCATTAATACTGACCCTGTACTTTGTACTCGATCATGGTTCCCCGGTTCCTGGAGGGGCCAGAATCCAACACAGTTTGTACATTTACTTGTTCGAATGCACCTACTAAACCTGGTAAGTAAATGATTAAGATGTGTTTAGACAGCTATGCTGGGTTGTGGATCTCCAGGACTGGATCTGGGGAACCATGTACCAGACCAGCACCTTTGCTTAAGAATCTCCTTTAGCTATGTAAGGTACAACTTGGCCCCAAATCACTTCTGTTGTGGCAGCTGACAATTTAATTCCAAGGAACTTCTTAATCACAGTCCTGGTGGTCATAATGTGTGTAGCTGTCTGGTTGTCATTAACCTACTGATTACCAGTATGACTTCTCACAAAGTCCCGCATAGACTGAGCAGGGCTTGGGTTAAGAACTACCACCCTATGGCCAAAAGTTTATTTTCATGAGCTGTTTCCGTATGTGGACCTAAAATTGCATGGCGAGATTTGGACCGGAACATTTGTGATGTTCTCCATGGAAAAAATAACCCCTGTTCATCCATCCATCCATTTTCTAACCACTCATCCAGTACAGAGTCATAATGAGCCTGGACCCCATCCCAGGTATGACAGAGCACAAGGCAGGGACACCTTGGATGGGACACACACACACACACACACACACACATACACACACACGTTTACATTTATATCTTTGTGGAGTCTGTCCATTCATTTCTGTAGGAAAAATTCTAATCACAATCACGACCCCCACCCAACCGTAATCTTAACCATAAGTAACCAGACAAAACAGAAGATTTTTCACTGTTTTAGGTTTTGGATTGCATTCACAGATTTTTATAAAATTGAGGCCTCCCTTGCGGGGACAGAAAAAATGTCTCCACCAGGTAAAACAATATATGCATGTCTCTCTCTCTCTCTCTCTCTCTCACACACACACACACACACGGAGGAGGAATGTGGCAAGGGCAAGACGAGCGATTGGCTAAGGTGGCATCTTCTAAGGGGGTATTGACTTGGCAAGGGGGTATTGGTTTCTTTCTGTCACCCATCACAGAAGCTAGGTTGACATATATGGAGGATGGCGAATAGGTCGAGAGGATGGGAATCAGGTGTGGAGGGTGAGATGGGCTTAACAAAATGGTGAGGAAGTAATGAAAATGACGAACAGGAGAGCACTGGCATCCGGGCTCATGAAGGGCTTTAGCGGGATATGGGCACCAGAGTACAGGAGTTTCTTCTGGCCTATGAGGAGAGGCAGATAGTTCGGGTCCATAAAGTAAAAATCCAGACCAAGGTTTTGTTTCAACCAACCAGTTGAATACTCTGTGACTGTGACCCTTTATGGTCAACTGGTAGGTTGAAACAAAATATTGTTTTTTAGAATTTTTACGTTAAGGTCCTGAACTATCCACCTCTAGCTGAGAGAAACTATTTGAAGATGTTGATGAAGACAATCGACCAGCTACACCGGGCAACATTTTGAACAATCTTGCCAGGCAATTGGCACCAGGCAAGACACAGGGCATCGCATCTGGATATGAATGGTTGCAGAATGTTTTCCACTGTTGATAGCAGTTTTTCATATAGAATTTTGTTGCCAAGCGACAGTGGGAAAGTGCCCAAATAACATTTGGATGATTTCTCCACCCGCATTTGGATGATTTCTCCACCCGCATATTCCTGATTTCTTCACCCGCAATTGGATGATTTCTCCACCCACAATTGGATGATTTCTCAACCCACATTTGGATGATTTCTCCACCCGCATTTTCCTGATTTCTCCGCCCGCATTTGGATGATTTCTCCACCCGCGTTTGGAAGCATCCCTCCAGGTCACTCTCCCATTTTAAATTTTATTTTGCTGGTGTTTTCTTTATTGGCAAACATTTCATGTTCCATATATTTTGTATTAATGGGTGAGGTGTACCCCAGTGATGGACTTGCACCCCATCCAGGATGTACCCCAGCCTTGCACCTGGTGTTGCCTGGGTCCAGGCCCCCTGTGATTCTGACCAGAATGGTGGTAAAGAATGGATAGAATGATGGATGCATGGATGGGTGAGGTGTAAAAAGAGGGATGTGAAGCAGAATGAGACAAAGTAAAATGTATCAGAAGTGATGTATTGTAAGCATTCAGATGAAACATGCATCCCAGTCCTTCCGTCTCTCTCTTCCTCCTTTTGAAAGGGGCCTCTGAGGGAATTGTGATTTATGAGCACTGGCTAGGCATGAACCAACAACAAAAGCAGTTAGGTAAGACTTTGCTGTAATAATAATTTCATAATGATGAAAAAAGACTGAATGATGGGAAAGAAAGCGGTGTCTAATATGTGGCTTCCTGCTGGAGCACAGTCTGTTTGTTTCCTGGGGCCAAAACACCATCAAACTCTGCCAAGTACTAAGTTTGGACTTTCTTGGACTGAAAAAGTTATATTCCCACCATTCAGTGACAGGACTTGGGAGAGCTGGCTTCCTGTTAGCCATTAAGGCTGCCTGTTCCTCATTTTCCCTGTCTATTGCTACATGCGGTCTCCCAAACTAGAGTTAGCGCCTGAGAGCTGCCTTCTGAAGTGCGAAGACTCAACAGGTTCTTCAAATTCTTTGGCCTGGGAAGCAGGAAGTGAAGCAACACTTCATGGGTGACTCCAGTACATGTATTCTGTACAATACTAGTAATGGTACGAATAACTGTGCTTTTATAGAATTGTGAAGCTTGCGGCACTGCCTTGGATTGTGTGTATGTGTGGTAAATTGGCCTTCAGTGGTTACCATCTCTATAATGGGATACTGGAGACACTGACAAAGACTGCTGCAGAATTACTTCAGCTTGAAAGGGAAGATATTTGAAGGATTCTCTCTCATCATTAACTTTCCCTCTGTGACTTATGTAGGGCAATGATTTTAAAATGTGTTCTGCATAAGCTGGAGGAGAAGTGGTTCCCAGCACTAACCCCCCCCCCTTCACCACCAGCACCACCCTCCTGCCCCCACAGTCACAGTGACACTCAATTTTTTCACTCCTCTCCTTCCTGCATTTATCTTGTTTCTCTTCTTCTACATCGTCGAGAGAATGTTCCCAGGGTGGCCTTTCGGGGTGTGACAGGGGACAAAGTAATTGTGGGTAATTAAA
>JABFEB020000036.1:9647732-9684176 GCA_019775895.2 Stomatorhinus ivindoensis | reverse complement strand
CCCCCCCCCCCCCCCCCCCCCCCCCCCCCCCCCCCCCCCCCCCCCCCCCCCCCCCCCCCCCCCCCCCCCCCCGTCAAGCAATAATCAGATTACATTCAGATTAGTTTCAACTTTATTGTTGTTAAATAAAGTTCAGATACGCAGTCAATGAATGCAGTTTGGCATCTACTTTGGGATAAAACAAATGCAAGATACATTGTGCCATACATGCGCGGAGTGAAACTGAAATAATGTATGTATTGTACATCTATATAATAAAAGAATAATCAGAGGTCAATACAGTGTGTGTGTGTGTGTATATATATATATGCAGTACTGTGCAAAAGTCTTAGGCAGTCAAATGAAATGTTTAAGGCTATTTATCTGGGTAGTATGTATATATGTACTCAGAACAAAAAACAAAATTTAACTTTAGAAGATGTGCAAATTAAAAGTAACACAATAAAAACTAACGAGAATTTCCTTCATTCTCCAAAAAGTTACAGACACCTCAGCCATTCCATGTGTTTGCTACATTTCACATTCAGCTCACTTAATTAATTATTTTAATGAATTTAAAAAGTTGCCCTGGCCATATGAGATGTGCCAGTGGTCGAGTCAAAAAATACGTGGGTGTATTGGATTATTGTTGCAAATACTGGAGTAACTTTGAGAGAGGTTTTGAAATTACCAAATTGACATGCTTTGACAGACATAATATCATACTTTACACCAACAGGAAGATCATTTAAATATAATTTTCTTGGACTGCCTAAGACTTTTGCAAAGTATGACACACATTGACAACTTTGTAAATGCATTTTTGCAGATGGAAAAACATCTCCCTGCCTTAAGGTGCCATCAGATATACTTTACTCCTCATATATATATATATATACCTTTATTTTGCCATCTGATTTTTGTCATAGCACCTGTTTCAAGACAGCTCAAAAATGACCAAGAGCGAGAGGAACCATGACAGGGTTGGACGTCCCCTCAGGCCTGCCCCGGCCCGGCCTTATCTCGAGAAGCATGTGTGTGAGTGTGCGTGTGTGTGTGCGCGCGTGCGTGTGAGTGCATGGGTTTGCCACAGTGACATCACTATCAGGCAGGATCCTAACAGGCAGGAAAGTCAATTAGAGTTAAGCTGAGTTTCCCAGCTGGGTCTCCAGCTCATCATAAGAGAGAGAGAGAGAGAGAAGGAGGGAGGCAGAGTGAGAAAGAGAGTGAGAGAGAGAGAGGAAAAAGGGGGAGGAGGAAGAGAGAGAGAGGCAAGAAGTAAGGAAGAAAGAGAGAGGGAGTGATAGAAGTATTCAGCTGCAAGTTTTGCTTGCTTAAAGAAGCTTGTTTTAGCTTTGCTCTCACTTATCCTTTCTTTGTTCAGCAGTTTGGCAGGCAGGAGTGTGGGCGGCGGAGGGGCGGCGGAGGTCAGCAAAGGGAAGCTGCTTTTTATGGGCTGTGGTAACAGGATGAGAGGTTCAGCTGGGTGGCCTGGAGCTGGGACACTGTGACAGGGATGAGAGGAAGGGTGTCTTCATCCTCACTGGGCTTTCAGCAGGACGGCGAGAAGTAGGAACAGAGCAAGAGAGGGTGGGAAGGAGCGACTGAGCGGGAGAGAGTGTGGCTTTTTTCTGCAGCACCTACAAGGGGCAGGAGAGAGAGGAGGGTGTCTGTAGGAGCGTGGTCTGTAACGCTGGAGTGCAAGGACAAGCCATGGACTCTACGAGCTTCCTACTGTTCCTGGATGTGAGTACTGGACACATGCTCTCTCTCTCTCTCGCTCTCACACACACACACACACACACACACACACACGGCATTTATCCCAAGTGCTGTAGTTGTGCCATGCAAACTATTAGCTGCCCACAGTAAGCCATCACACACACAATCACATTTACCTATTGCACTGAAGACAATCAGCTCCATTTGTGTACAAGTGGCAGGGTGAAAAGGTGCTGGAATGTGGGAACCATGCAGACGTGCATTGATGTACATTGCGTTCTTTGCAATGAGATTTTTTTCATCAGCGTTGTGCTTGGTGTACATTTTCTCCCTATTCAGTAGGAGTCAGGTGTGCTTTGGAGTCACCTGACACATTTCACAATATTTTCTGAAGTCCTGTGACTTCCCTCTTGTTACAGCTCATAAAAGCTGTAGTACATAAAATTAACTGCGTCAACAGCCCGTGCGTGCATAGATAGTGCAGTTTATAGGAATGGGAAATGTTTAAGGTTAAACCAGTGAATTTATATGCTGTAGTAATGAGCAATAGCCACCACATCCAGTCCTGTTAGTAACATGTTTAATCTGAGTTATTTGATAAATGTGAGAGGGCGCGCACAGTTACCCAGAGCCCCATGGGCAGCCGCTTATCCCTGGTTTCCATTCTGGGATGACAATCATCGTCAGGCATAGGTGTGGGGGGGGGCGGTGGCCTGTGGTCTTAGCTTCACTGCTTTTAGCATTAGCATCTTAATCGCCAAGGCTGAACAAGTACAGCACAGTGCTAATATGCAGAGTTCAGTCTACGTCGGCTAGTTCAGGCTACCTTGCCATGATTTCATCCATCTCATGCTGCAAGAAGTGACTTTCCATCCATCCATTCATCCATCCATCCACCCATCCATTCATCCAGCCATCTATCTATCTATCTATCTATCTATCTATCTATCTATCTATCTATCTATCTATCTATCTAATCCAGTTTTCATGCTCTCTTCCATTCATTAACATGCACAGGACAGAGGTGTGCTTAATATTCTTCATACTCCTGGGGCCAGCATGCAGGTCTCCTGCTCCCATTCATAAATACGCCTGCCAACACAAAGAGGGCTGGCGTTTTATATGCGTATCGCATTATAGCACCGGTAAGGCAAAAGGCAGTCCAGGTAATCGCACTGTCGGGAAAGTGAGACGGGCGAGAGAGAGACGGGGGAGGAGGGCGGCTTCAGCCGGCCGGCAGACGGGCCCACGCAGGCGGACAGACGTGTATGAGGTACAGAAGGAGTTCCGGGTCACCGTCGGGGGAGAGCCAGCTCGAGAGGGAGAGGGAGAATAAGGCCAAAGGAAGGCGAGGGACGCAACAGGAAAGGAACGTGTGCCACGAAAGGAGCGGCGGAGGGTAAATCAGCCCGACTGGCGTGACCCTCCGACTGCCTCTCCGCCACGTGCCCTGTGGTGGTCTTCCGCAAAAACACCATCCATTTCAGGTCTGAAAAACACACATGAAATGCCTTTGAACCCCAGGAGAAGTGAGTTCCAGACAGAAGAAAAAACACAGGCCTGGCGAATGAGATAAGAGCCCACGGGCAGTGATGATGGGCCCATGGTCCCCATCACTGCCCAACAGGTTGCATATGGCCTTGGGGCGCGGGGGGGAGGTTGTTGTGTTGGTGTCATAGTTCTGGAAGAGTCAACCAAGGTGCATTAACGAGTGGCTGGGTGGCACCCGGTGGAGGTGACGGCAGTCTTGTGCACTCTTGATTAGTGCACCTCCTGGGGCAGAGCGAGGACTTGGAGGAAAAGCAATCACAGGGATGACGCAGAGAAAGACGAATGGCTCACAGGATGTGGGGGGGGCGAGGGGTTGGGGGGGTGTTGGAATTCTCTGCCTGAAGATGCCAAATTAACTTTAGAGTGTTTTTTTCCCTCCTGGATTGTTAAGGTAGGCGGTGGTAAGAGTGCGGGGGTGGAGATCTGAACCTAAAATGGGTGGAGGTGTCCTCTCTTTATCCCCTTGTAGACTCCACCTAAAGTCAGGGGTGCTTTATTCGGTTCGCTCCTCGTACTTTGAGGGATAGCTGGTCAGTCCCGTCCGCTTTATCCTTCTCTTGGTAGCACACTCGAAGTTGAGATACGTCATACATACAATTCTTTCTGGTTCTCTGGAGATCTTTCCCTCCAGCATCTGGATGCAGTGAAATTGCTGGTTTTTTTTTTCTATTAATAATGCTGTCGCAACAGTATTATAACGAAACAAACACAACCTTTTTTTGTGAGAACATACATATGCGTGGTTTATTTTTGGGTTCCACAATCCCTTTTAGGTATTAAAAGTTGTCCGAACTCACAACCGACTTCCTAGCGGAGGTAGTCTGACAAGGTGTCGTTGAAGATTTCTTTCGCAGTAATAATAGTGTTACTAATTCGGATGACTTATTGGGATCCAGGTTATGGACTGAAAGAGGGGAAATATTTACTTTAAAATCTCAGATCTGAATCGTAATTTTCATCTTAGCTTCCTTGACAGAATATTGAGGACATGGCCAGGCTGTAGTCTTCAAGTGTTTTTTTCAAACAAACAGAAAACCACAGACCAGGAATAGTTCTTGCCCCTTGTGGAGGATTACATGTGAAATAATGTAGGCTTGACAGAAATTTTATTCCTGTTTCTAAGGAGGGACTTTGAGAATTAACGGAATTATCTCAGGATCAAAGCTGTGTGACAGTCTTTGTGCAAAATGACATGCGACCGAGTAGACTGCTTTAAGTTTTATTTACCAATGACAATAAATGCTTGGACTTAATAATTTAGCTATTTTGTGTCACATTATTTTGGCATATGGTTCGTGTAGCTAGTTTTAGTAGTGACCACATCTTTATATCATTATAGGAGCGTGCACTGAATATGATAAAGTCCTGAAGATTATCAAAAAGCGTGCATCTGTGGTTTCAGAACCTCAAAGCCTGACCGTAACCTTTGTCTGTTTTCCCGCCTTGTTTCACCAGATCCACAATGTCCCCTGCTAATCTCGTGGTACTGATGGTCCTGCTGCTACCTCAGGTCCTGTCGGGTCATCAGGAAGGCGCCATCAGCACTGGCGGCGACCCACTGCCTCCGCGAGAGGCCAGTCTGGCCCAATCCATTCAGAACCTCTTGCTGACTCGACTGGGGCTGCGGTCCCGCCCGACTCCCCGACCTGGTGCACCCGTTCCCCGGTACCTGCTGGATCTATACCGCTTCCACAAGCAGCAGTACCACTTGGTGGAGGACCCTTACTTTAGCTTCCCTGTGCAGCACGTGCAGGGGGCTAACACAGTGCGAAGCTTCCACCACATGGGTGAGATCACTTGGGACATAGTCACACCGTTACTTCCCATAATGCACCTCACCAGACACATCCAATTGCTGGGCGCCATAGAAATTCTTAGCCAGCCCAGATTTTTCAACTGGGTACTGCATGCTTTTTTTTATTATTATTAATCTGGCTTCCAAGGCAATGACCACGCAGAAGATAGGAGCGGGAAGGCCACACAATCAGAGTGGCTGTTGATTAAGCGTCAATGTGTATATGCATTTATATACTGTTTTGGCTCCATGAAGTCTCAGAGATAATATGAGTGTTATGAAAGAAGGCTTATGCTTTTCATAAACTCAAATCTAAAAGAATAAAACTGAATGACAGATATTTTGCCAGGAGTTTGATAATAGCCGTGGAATGTTCTTAGTGCTGAATCTTCAATTACATTTTTATTATGGTATAGCTGACATTCTGGTGATCAACAATGGGTTTTGTCATTTTCTTGTCTGTTAGAGTCCAGCGATGCCTCGCCTCTCATTCTGAATGCGAGACAGGCGTCAGACGTCGTCCGGATAAGCTTCAACATCTCCTCAATCCCGATGGATGAGCGTGTCACCTCTGCGGAACTCCGACTTTTGCACGGGGTGGGTAAGAGGAGTGCTGGTGACCACAGGGTCAGCCTGTTCCTCTCGGGGGGCCACTCAGATCTGGGAACCACGCTGCTGGAATCACGGTGCCTCACCCAGACCAGCAACAGCGGGAGCAGTTCCTGGGAGAGCTTCGGCCTCAACTCGGGCCTGATTGAGAGCGCCTCTGACCAGATGGGACTGCTGGAGTTCGTCATAGAGGTGACACCCTTAAACGGGTCTCTAACATCCGGACAAGAGCTCAGGCACGAGCGACTTAGGGTGCGTAGGGCGGCTGGACAGAACGAGCCCAGCTGGGCACAGGAGAGACCCCTGTTGGTGACCTACAGTCATGACGGGCGCAGCCAGACCCTGGCTCGCTCTGCGGGCCGCCAGGAGGGGGGAAAGAGGCTAAAGAGGAGGCACAGGAAGGGACGGGATGGGAATGGGGACTGGGGGAGAGGCAGGCGACAGGGCCGGAGGGAGCAGAGGGTGAAGCGAAACGGCGGGAAGCGGGTGAAGCTGCAGCAGCTGTCCCGGGACCTCTGCCGGCGTTACCCACTCTACGTAGACTTCAGTGACGTGGGCTGGAACAAATGGATCGTGGCGCCCAGTGGCTACCACGCCTACTTCTGCCTGGGCGAGTGTCGCTTCCCCCTGGCCGACCACATGAACTCGTCCAGCCACGCCATGGTGCAGACGTTGGTGAACTCGGTGAACAGGGACGTGCCGCGGCCCTGCTGCGTGCCCACGTCCCTCAGCCCCATCGCCATGCTCTACCTGGACCAGCAGGACCATGTGGTGCTCAAGAACTACGAAGAGATGGTGGTGGAAGGCTGCGGCTGCCGGTAGCGTTGACGAGGGTGGAGGGGAATCGTGGGAGAATTCCAGGATGATTGTGGGAGGCGTGGCAGGGGGGAGACAGCCCTCCGCATCTCTGAGTCACAGTTAGGGAAGTCAGCGTTCATATATGTGATTACAACTCACAGGGGCGTAGCTAAAAATTCTGGGACCCCTGACAAAATGACACCTTGGGCTTCCCCCATTATATATTTCTAGAATTTTACACATTCAAGGGCCCTTGTGAAGTGCTAGACCCTCTGAATCACCCAGGGTATCCATGCCCCTACTGCACCCCTCATGCTAACTTTATTACTGTTCTTATCAGACTATTTATTCTATTGAAAACAGACATTTTGGTAAAAAGCTATCCTCAATGTTACACATTGCTCAAGAAAAAAAAACTGGTGAAATAATATACCGAATGGACCTTATCTCCCAACAGAGTACAGTGCTATGTAAAAATGGAAAGCGATTTTTCATTGTCTGCTCCCCAAACTAACAGATAGTACCCATTCACTTGTTTGTATGTGTCTGTCTGTTTTACAGTTATTGTACTTTGGTGTTTTCTTTTGATGTAGAATGCTGTCACGTGGAATTTCCTTACTCTAATCTGATTGTGACCCAGGAATCCCCACTGTTAATGGATGTTTCCAGCACCCTGTTAGCGCAGTGAGAATCTTTGGGTGTGTCTGAAATCACATACTTACACAGTACATATTGAGTTTCATTAGAAGCCTACTCCTCAACGGTAGTGTGCATTGTGTGTATGCATAAGAACAGTATGCATGCACTCTGACACACTGCAGTCATCATCTTGCGTATTACCTGACCAATGAGGTAGCTGTATTCCCATGAAAGTTAAAAACTCTCAACAAAAAATACATGTTTGAATCAGCTTATATAACTGCGTGTTTTTCTACTTAAATTTGTACAGAGGCTGCACTTCCTCCACCACCTTGACACAAATTTCTGAGGCAGTGACATCCTTCGTCCCTGGTTGCGTCTCCAGTGGCCTTGCGTAGCATCCATCAGTTGCACCTTGAGAATTTTGCAGGCTTATATATCATTTGGGTACCGTTTGCATGCTGTCTCTTCCATACTGCTCACTTTGCATACTATATTTAAACAAGTAAACAAGTATGTGATTTTGATTACACCCTCTTGTGTTGCACAAGCTGAAACCACTCGTTTGCTCATTTTTATGCCACTGCCATTACTATGAACTGTGATGGAGACCAAGCACATTCACAGATGAAAAATGAACCTCACAGACTGTATATAGTTCACAGGATATTTAAAACAGTAATAATACTAAGTATCATATTGTTTGAATGTCTTATTATTTAAAGAGAAATTTATATTCTTTTCTTAAAACTGAAAATTCCTTAATAATACTCCTTTTAACTTAAAATAACACATTTATGTATTTACATAGCAGTCACTTATGGAATATTTAAAACTGAAGCATATTGTATATTTCTCCTCTTCATATAGCTCAAAAACCAAAATGACGAACCATTTGCTGATGGTGGCTTTAGTCTGCGTTTTGTATAGTTGGGTGTGTGCGTGTGTGTGTCTGTAATGTGTAATTTTATATGTACAGATAGTGCAGGTGAAGTCACTATGAACAGCACACATCTCAGGAATTTCCGTGTCCATTCTCTCATGTCGTCTTGCAGCTCCTGTGACAGATACGTTTGTAAATGTCGAGACATGGTTTTTGCAGGACTGCCCAGAGTATTGTCTTACTTGCAAAGAAAAAGCCACTCAGTGTCTCTGCGACATGATATTTGCAAGATATTCCCAGAGAAATTTGTTAGCTTTCAGTTAACTGTTCTTTGGACATGCCATGTCTAACAAAACAGCGTCTATTAACAGTAGTACAATGTGTGAGATTGCCAGACGATGGCCTGATGTATGTATTAAAAAGGAAATATCTAATCATTTATGAAATACAATCGTTTTCCCTTTTTGTACGTCTCATATCTGAAATACTTTGTGCCGCTCAATGCAAGGCCATCGATGAGGAAGAGAGAACACATATTCTTCTCTTACCAGGATGTTTGTCCATTACAATGCAGTTTACACACACTGATACCACCCATATCTAAATAAGGAAAGACGTTCCAACCCCCAGGCCTCAGGTAGGAAAATATACCAGCAGTCAATATGGAGTTAATCTGCGGTGCAATTTTGCAACTGTTACTTAAATGGACCGCCCCTACTTGAGGCGCTTTCACAATCTGCAGTCTGGTTTGGAAATTCTTCCTCACTGCCGTCTGCCTGGGGGGATTCTTGTGGGTGAGCTGAGAGGTTAAGAGGCTGAGATGAGAGGTGGGGAGGGACGAAATGCCTCACCACCCCTTCACCTCATCCTTGGACCACCCAACTCCATCCCCTCAAGCCCCTTCTGGAGGTCGACGGCCAAGCCTACTGCTTTTGGGGAGACTCTGGCCACGGCTCGATCCACTACAGCTGTTACGGGCCCAAGGCCCCGGACTGAAGGCCCCGGGCCGTTCTACGTGTAGGCACGCGTGTGGGCCTATGTTTTTCCTGTGAAGTGCACTGCAGGCCCGAGAGGAACAAATAAGCTGGTGAAATGCATTCTGCATGAGTCACGCACCAGCCGGAAAATGACCTTTGCCTCTCTGTCTTTCGGCCACTGTGCAGATGCAGGATTATGACAGCATGTTGCACTGTTACGGTCAGCTGGGCGGATTGGGAGTTTAGATAGCATAGCCATCTTGCCAGGTAAATAGAGTAAAGTGTGTCTTTGATACAAGCGACCTTGATCTTGGAACAAAAGCAAGAATAACCAAGTACCCTGCCGTATGCAGGCATAGCACCGTTAACTGCATAGGTGATCAAAATTGAGTTTTGACCAAAATCGGGCTTCTTAGGTTCTGTTTCAAAATATCATTGTTCAACTATAGTTGGTTTTGAATAAAACACTTTCACTGACTGACACACTAAACATATGGATGAACAGTAAAAAAAAGCCGTTTTTTTGTGTCAGTTACTGTAGAATACTGTAGAATCACCATTTCATGCATATTGAGGTGGTACTCAGCAATTTCCATACAGATATAGGTTACATTTGGACAGAGGGATGTTTCAGAGTACGCAGTATAACATGCTTAAGGCAGTAAATAATGGGTCTTCCTGTGGACCAGTGATATTATGTACGCCTGGTAAATCCCAGGCTGCATAGACAAAATGATCTGTCTTTAACCCTCATCATGCCAAAATGTATGTGTGCAAATTTTCACAACTCAGTCCACAAGATACATGTTTGGGAAAATTGCTGTGGGCTTTGTGAGTTTAGGAAATTTGATGAAAAGTTCTTCATTGGAGTATATAGGTGAGTTTCGGTTCTCATTATTGTGACATACGATGAAGTAGTCTGACATTAGGTCACTGGTCACTGTCTCAACTCGAAAGCAACAAAAAATGGACATAGTAGGTTTTGGAAATATGCTCTTCAGTTATTATCTCAATCAGCTGTGGGACCTACTCAATAACTTTATTTAGCTGTCTGACAGGCCGAAAACAGGACAAATCCCACCTATCCACATCCTCCCTCGTCGGTCATTGTGCCCTTTCTGCCGTTTTCCAAAATCGTCAGTATGAAAAAAAAGTGAAGGGAAAAAGAAAAAAAACGTCGTGTCAGTTGTATCCCAAGGGAGCTCTTGAAAAAGCGCGTCTCCTTTGACTGGAACTTGGGTCAAAACCTTAGATATAATCGCCCTTATCTCAGGAGACAGTGCATAATTGTTGACTAATGAGTCCCTATTAAGATAATTGAACTAGCTGGACTTTTAGCAAATACATTCATGCAATGTGTTTGGGAGCCTTACAGAGGAACTTTATCAGAATGATATGCCATTAAACAACTGAGCTAAGATGTGTACACATTGAGAAGATTGATAGTGCAGTATATCAAGAACTTATGGGGAAAAGGCACCGTCCCACAAAGAGAGACTCAATGAAAATTGAGGTGTAACTATTCTAAAAGCAGTTTGTATATCTGATCCAGTCATAAATCAAGAAGTCATAAATGTAGGGCTTACACTGATGATTGTGACAGCAAGTTTGTTTAACAAACACGAGCCAATTTCAGCAAAGATAGTCACGCGGAAAACGCGGACCTTTGTACTGTAAATGTGGCAATTGACAATGATCGTTGAAAATATTTTCTCTGGATGGGGGAATTATGGCAGAGATTGTGTTTGGGTTTTAGATAGCTGTTGCTTGCTGTACCTTTTGCTTCCTGGGCGTGCCTTGGGTAACGTGTGGATAAAGACTGGATAAAGACTTAACGCTCCCGGCACAAACCTCTCGCGTCTAGCCGCCAGTCTGCACAGTCCCAAGATGAAAAATGATGTTTTTTCAGGTGTATCCCATGACGGGGGCGCAGTCGTTGCCTGGCTGGTAATCACATTCTCATTTTTTTTCTTCCCTGGGATACTTATTTCCTCATTTTTCATCTTATTTACAAAATCACTTGCTGATTTGGACAATTAAAAGATTTCAATGAGGCAATGATGCCTTCAGTGTGCGCAATTGAGGTATGGGATAGATTGAGATGACAGGGAGGTGGACAGTGTGAAAATATTCCCGCCCTGATGTGCAGACCCCAATGCAGCCCCGTGGAATGATTATTTTTGATGAGGAGTCACCAGTTACACCTTAAAAACCCAGATGTTCTTCATTTCCAATACCAGGTAGTTATGTCATATCTGTTGGACCATTGGACCAGGTAGGAAGTAGCAGGAGGCATATGTGGAAATGCAGTGCCTCGTGGACAAAATGTCACCTTGGGGTCTGCCGCCCAAAAGTTCTGTGACGTTCTGGGCCCCCTGAATCTGCCAGGAAATCCATGCTTCTCCGCTACCACTGGAAAGTAGAAAACAAACACGTGACAGAACAAAACTAGACTGAGAAGGCGGCGAAGCCTTGAAGTTGCGTGGAGCTGAATGACTGTCTTCTCTTCCAGATGTCCAGATGGCTTAGAAGCCAGAGAACGACAGCAGAGGGCACAGGCCACCAGGATGGAATGGATGTGCGGTGTTTTATGAGCCTTCTGTTAAACGTGGGGCGGGGACGGGGAGTGAGTCCCAATTCCAGGAAAGTGCTTAACTTCAGTAAACAATCCAAAGGTAGAATAAACCCAACGTCATGCTGGTGTCAAGTATCTTTATAATCTTTTGTTTGTGTCAGGCATGTGCCTTGATAATCGGCTAAGCGTTCTAGCAAAGTTCATTTTACTTATCATTGTTGAAGCACAAGTGGTTATAGGCTATATCATAACCTAGTTATAACCTAGTTACCAATATCATAACCTAGTTACCAATCACAATGAGGTCCAGGGACTCTGGGTTTAAAAGAGCTTGTAGTCCTAATTTTCATTCACCATTTTTTAATGTTTTGGGCAAAGGTGTAGATTTGGGAGGTAGGGACACATCCATATCAATACTGTAGCAGCACTGTTTGTCTTTAGGTGGGGTGCGGGGGGGGGGGGGGAAGAGTTTCGGTGCTGATTTGGTCCCTTCCCATGTTGAAACCAAACCTATTCCCTTGGTTTTGGCTAAATATAGCAACGGGTTAAATTTTTTGTATTTTTGTGTTTTTGTATTTCTTGTAGGTGCAGGTAATTACTCTTGCACATAAATATGCGAATGAAGGGGCTGTCACAATATTTCAGAGTGTCTACTCTATTACAGAGACCACCCTCCCTTTCTGTGTGCGTGTCAAAGATAGACAGTTTTCTGTCAAACTCAGACTGAATTATGCTTTTAAAATATACTGGCTTTTTTTAGCCCCAAAAGTAGGAAACTCGACCCCCCCTTGTTCTTTTAATGTGATTGTCTGAGAAAGGATACAAGAGAAATATCCAAGACCACAATAAATAAAATTACTTCATGAAAAAATTAGTTCATTGATCGTGATGAATGGTCACCAGGGGAGACATTAAAAAAATGCCCCACCGCTCCTGATTTTTGTCTCTCTCTCTTTTCTCCACCCTGTTCCTCCTGCAGAAAGAAATCATTACATTTGCACGTGTCCGTCCTCGAAAACACGGCCGATAACAGGACCGTGAGTAACGACTGGCCATTGCTGTGCAGACCACACCGTGCTCCAGAGAAACATTAAAACATGTTTCAACCCCTCCAACACAGGAAAAAAGGGGTAAAAAAAAACCCTGTAGTTGAAATTAGATTAGCGTTTAAAACATATGTGAATTTATCCAGCCCAAGTGGCAACTTCTCAGCAGATGCTTGACCTATCTCCAACTCCTCCGAGCCCTGCTCCTTTGGTTTCTCTCTCTCCTCGTCCCTCCGAATCACAGAACCAGAGGAGAGACTGTGCAAAATATACTGCGACGTCTGGGTGTTCCAATGTCAACACTAGCTTCTACTAAAGTAAAGATGTTACGGAGTGTGAAGGTACGTTAAAATGCTTTACCGTGGTTGAAGCCCTTTTGCTGGGTTAAGGAGGTGTGAAAATGATGCTCGTTCCTACAGAGGAGCCCAGTGGAACTGATTTGTGGTAAGCCACGTACATAATTACACCCAAACCAGCGGATCCCGCGAGCTTTGGCTCGACATGGAAACCAGGTGGAAACGGCGTGAAGACAAAATGGTGGAGAGGCTGATAAATCCATCTCCTGAGGTGGGCTGCTTCGCTTAATCACTAATGCAGAAGCTGAAGTGTTGAGCTGTGGGAATTTTGCTGGGGGTGAGGTAGAGGGAACAAACCCAAGGCTTCAGCTGGATGACTGAGAAATTGGCATGCAACTGCAGGCATATCTCCATATCTTGTGAGTGAGGATCCGCTACACATAGCCTGAAAACTGATACAGGCAGTGCAAATACAACCTTTCGTACAATCAAGTCTGAGATCACATCACAGGAAGCACCAGGCATGTGAGGCAGATCATGGGTGGAACGTGATGTATGCCAAGTGCTGTTTGACCATGGGGAAAGCCATGGGAACATATGGAGAACATGCAAAGAGCACAATGGCCAAACACTCAAAAGTGAGGTAAAAGTGCCCCCTATCACCACCGAAATAAAAGTTTATGCACCAAGTTTAAAGGAAAGTTATTTTAAAGCCAAATTGCCAAAACATGCAGATGCATGAATAATTATTCCTACAGGGGTGATTGTGCCCTGCCACAGGTTGGCATCCCCTCCTGGGTTCTTCCCTACCTTCTGCCCATTCCCTACCTTCTGCCCATTCATTTTGGGATAGGGTCCTCACCACCACAACCTCGTAAAAGACAAGAGGTACAGAAAATGAATGAATGAATGTTTTAATATTGCAGACTCTTGGCATTCTTTCAACCAGCTTCCAGATGTAGCCACCTGGAAAGCTTCTCCGACAGTCCGTCAGGAGTCTCCACAAGCTCTGGGCACAAGTTGGCTGCATTGCTAGATAATACTTGCCACATAATCTCGAGGTGTTTTAGGGTTGTTTTCTTGTTGAAAAATAAATGATTTTCAATACTGTATGCCAGTACCTAGGAAAACCCTTGAAAAAGATTTCTCATGATTGATTTTCTATGGAACAGTGACTCAGTTGGTAACGTCACAGACTTACACCCTTGGGGCTGTAAGCTTAATTCCTGGCTCTGCCTCCATGTTTTTGATGCTTACATGTTCTCCACATTCGCACAATATTCCTCCACCTAGTCAAGCCTTATCCTGGAGCTCAAAGACCTCTGGTTTAGGTGAACTGCTGCTTCTACATTGACTGGCATCCCATCCAGGGAGTCACCCTGCCCTGTGCTTGTTGGGATTGCTTCCATGCTGGCTAGATAAGTGGCCATTGAACATGGGTGCACAAGACTAGATTGTCTACTGTGTGAAACTGCAGCACAGGTGTACCCTATGAACCTAGAACTTGGGCTGCAGTTGTAGACAGAATTATACAGCTCCCTGAGGCTCAACAAGATGTAAAAGCACAATGTGCTGAAGAAACGTACACCCTAATCTTTCCTCACAGCATAGATCTATCCATCTTCCATCTAGGACAGACTTAGGCATGTCTTTCAGTAGGAAGTTGGAAGATATCTGAGGTAATGAAAATCTAGATTATTTCTAGATAATTTTTCCCCAAGCAAATAAGGATGCATCCATGCAGAAGAAAATCAAGTCTGAAATAATGTTCTAGGTACAAACACACTCTGCAAATTTTGGAATCTGTGTTTTGCTGCATTTTTTAGCATTAAAGAATGATGGCCCTAGTAATCTCATCCAGGGTTTCCACCTGCCCAGACTATCCTGGGATGGACTCCAGGCTTCTCCTGACCCTGTACTGGCTAAGTGCTTATGGAAGACAGATGGATGGATCATGTGGAGATAGCGTGTGCTGGACTTCCATCAATGAAGGTGTTGGATGGAGGCATCTGGCAAAGAAACCTGAGATAAAACAATCAAGAAATAAAAAAGTGAATAGAACAGTTACCCAAGATAAATGAAGTGTATTCGTTTGACTATCCTTACCCAGATAAATGCAAACAAAAGATTGTTTTCTAAAGCCATTTTGATGAAAGATTACTTGGATTATCTTAAATCTTCCAGCGATGTTCTAGGCACAAAAGAATGTCCTGACAATGTTAGGATAACATAATGAAAATTACTATGGTATTATACTGGGGATCCGACTGAAGCATTTCCCAGTGTTTTCTGGGAACTTTCTCTGTGAGCTGGGCAGCCGTATAGGTGCCTGTTCCAGCTGTGAAACTGGATAACAACTGGATCCAGTGAATATCACCCAATGAGCCACCGGAATATGGTCTGGAAGCAGTGCAGGGTGGGGGCCGGTGGGGTTCAGCTACATCTGGGCCTCACTGCGCTCAGGCACGGTCTAGACGCCAGCACGGTAGCAGGCCTCCCGAAGACCCAGAGGTTCTCCGGGAAGTGAGCGAGCCGACAACAGGAAGCCCTTTAAATCACATCGCAGACGGATATAAATACTTGAAGGAGGGCGCCAAGAGGTGGGGCAGCTGCAGGGCAGGGGCAGACCTACTTAATGCTGCTGCTACCATTTGTGTCAGGGGAGAGGTGACAGGAAGTGGTTGATGGAGAAGGAGGAAGTGAGAAAGACAGGGGTGACAGTGATGGAGAGAGTAAGAAGGAGAGAAACGGATTTGGGGGAGGGGGGGGGCAGAACACAGGTGGGGAAATGCAGAAGAATACAAAATGACGTGGTTGAGAAATAAAATTGTTATCCCATACCACATCAATCCCAGAACACAGGTGTTCAGTGACAGATCAAATCCTTCTCCTATTTTATACCTCCCCTGCTTCCCTCTGTGTTTTTTTTCCTAATAATGATATAAAAAACAATTTAATGTGAAAACCATGAGCACATATGGTAGAGATCAAACCTGGTTAAAGCTTCGTCGGCTGTGGTGTCAGTCTTCTCCCCTCTGGCTTTAAACCAGCCCGGGCTCTCATGAGAGAGTGAATCGTCAGAATAGTCCTGGTTTGTTTTAACCCCTGATCACATCTTGTTTAACTTGATGTAGCTCTCAAAGGCCTTGACTAGAAAAATAAAAAATTAAATATAGATTTATGCCTTCTGTACTACTGTGCATATGTATGTGATTTTTTTGTGAATGTAATGGTTTCTGTGCCTGCATTAGTTAATAAAGTCAAACTTTATTGTCATTTCAAAAGTGGCAGGCATCCATCCATCCATCCATCTTCTATACACACTTGTCCTGTACAAGATCATGGGTGCCTGGAGCTGATCCTAGAAGCTATGGGTGCATGGCAGGGAATTACTCAGGATCAGGCGCCAACCTATTGCAGTGCAATTATACAATGAAATGAAATAACGTTTGTCTGAGACTTTAAACACGGCTTTGCATGTACGACAAAAAAAAAACGACAATAATGAATGAATAAATAAATAAAAAAATATTTGTGGTTGTAAATAGTTGTAAAAGTAGTGCAACTTTCAACGATGGCTGTAAAGTGGGTTTGACTGTGTGCAGTTCCATGCATGAATATTCTTTCAATGCCGACATAGCCGTGACACCCCAAAACAACACTGATCTGTGACATTTGTACATAGTATTAGTATGAAAGGCAACCCTCTCTTCCATGTGCAGCTCCGCGGGCTAGGCCTCTGTTCATGTGGTTCAGAGGTAGGCCCTTAAGGGGTGGAAAAATGGCTGACCTGTCGCTAAAATTTAATATATATATGCATCATAGAAGGAAAAATTAAGAAAAGCATTCTCATATACTTGTGTAAATGGCAACTAGAGCATCGTTAGTAAATTAGCATCGTACAGTCTTCCTCATGGATATTCTTTAATCTTAATTCGTTAATGTTGGGCAGCCTTGGACCCCAGAAATTTTTGTCTCCTTACTTGAGAATCTTTGGTTCCGCTCCTCCGTCGTCATCTGGCTTGCTTTTTCTAATTTCCTTGTCTTCCCTTTTCCCTGTTTTTGTATTATTCTGTCTTAATGATGTTGTAATGTATCACAATACAGCCATGTGAAGCTCCTTGGGGCAACTCTGTTGTGAAAGGCGCTATATGAAAAGAATTTGAATTGAAATGTTTGAATTTGAATGTATAACCACCCAACCACCTTCTAACCACATATATATCACAGGGTTGTGGGGTTTTCATGTACTGATTAGTTTAAATATCCATTTTGAATCATGGACTGCTCATGGATAACGTGTATATCATAAGGATGCAATTTGGATACCTGATAACAGAATTAAAAAATGAGAAAAAGATGTTTTAGCATTTTTAAAGTTATGCATTACAGGTGACTTTTTAAAGTCTTGTAGTTGGAGGCAAAATAATATGCTAAGATATCTGTTTTAATGAGCCATTTATCCTGGATAGAAACAAAATGACTACAACACCAAAAGAAATCTTGCGTTTCTGACACATTTCTGAAACATTTCATGCATGGACTCACGAAAATTCAATATAAGGGTCAGTCGAATCTAAAAAAATAGATCTCAGCTGGACCTTGTATGAGACTCATTCTATTTTCACTCCATGCGTCTCAGGACATCTTAAAAAGTTCAGCTGCTTCTCGCTCTTGGTGATTGTGAATCCCGGTTGGGTGTGTGGGAGCAGGTATGAGCTGCTCAGTACTGGAGTTCAGGAACAGCATTCAGTGACAGACAGGATCGCGCCACAGATAATAACCAGGCATTCAGATGATCAAGACGGAAGAAATCACTTGCTGTCATTTGTAACACAGAAATTACAAAGACTTTGTTCATAAAAACGTTATGTCTATTTCAGGGTGTCTTCCTGTGCCTCCTTTGATAAACTCCAGGATCATCAAGACCCTGTACTGGATAACGGATAGTGGAGATAGATACAAACATAATTCTTATGAGCTTCTATATTGTACCAGTCAAAAGTCAACACATCTGCTTTTAATGCATTTGGCTCTATTCCAGTGTTAGAGCTAAATGTCTCGATGTAATGAAATAATACATATAAAATATGCAACGACCAAGAGAAGTGTTCATTTAAAATTGCCCCCTGTTGCTTCGGAGACAGCTTTGCAGACTCTTGGCAGCATCTCTCAATCAGATTCCATATGTAGCCACTTGGAACGCTTCTCCAACTGTCCTGAAGGAGTTTCCACAAGTTCTGGGCACAAGTTGGCTACTGGGCTCTTGATCCAACGCATAGTGGGCGCCAGGTCATCTGTCACAGCACTCCTTCTTTTTCCTTGTTCACAAGATAATACTCACTACATAACCTCAAGGTGTACTTAGGGTCAATATCTTGTTGAAAATCAAGCTGTTTTCAGTAGGTGTGTCCAGATTTTCATTAGTACTGTATTCGATTGTCTCATTAATACATGAAAACAGCATGAGAGAAAATGAAGTACACAAAGACAACTTGGAATTGCTGTTCAGCAGAGTTCCCAGTATGCTAATGCAAATGCTTAAACTGAACACCTTCAATACACTCTTGGGTACATAAATTACTACTTGTATATAGATATACAAGCATATTTGCTAAGCCAAGTAAATAATGGCATATTCTGATGTTTAATCATAAATCCTATTATGGGACGTGTGTAAAGATGAAAACGGCATGCCTTTATTCCAAGAAATGATTGGTGTGTTTGCCCAGCGTTTCTCCTCCAGTGCTTTTGTCTGACAGCTTATTTGTTCCATTCTACACTCTACAATGTTAATACAGGCAGTCACTGGGTGAAGAATGTCCAACTTTATGGACAACTCGTACTTAAAGGCTGCCATAAAGCTTATCATGTTAAACATTTGGATTAAATATAATGGTCCATAATAATGAAAACTCACACTATTTTATGGTGCTCATGCAAATATTGCAAGACTTCAGTGGTTCATCAAATCAGGGTTCAGTGCGGTACCATATAAAGTTACTTTTACTATTTCTGTATAATTATTATCATTATTATGTAGTGTATTATTATTTTCCCAACTAGTCTACAAATTCGACTTGAAGTCCTTGAAATTCCCTCAAATTTTATTACTAGCAGGTCTTCCTGTGACTTTGAGTAGGATGCTGTACAGCCAAACTATACCACTAGTGTGGATTCTAGCCTTCTGGGAAAATGCTTTGACAGCCTGATGGAAAATGAGAAATCAGAGGAAACGATCCACTGATGGAAATTATCTTTATTTAGTCTATGTGGTATAGTTCAGGCAGCCGAGCCTTTCCTACAAGAATATATGAATTCACACTCTTCCCATTTCCCAAAACTGTTTACAGAGACGAGTTCCAGACTGCTGAACGGAAAAGTAATGACGGTTAAATTTGGAGAGGGAAAGAGCGGGAGGAAAGGTCCCTTTCCGCTCGCAGCATTTCCTTTTGTGTGTGAAACGAATCAGGGATTGAGTCTTGGATGTTGTTTATTTAAGATATGATTTCCTTACCTTGTGCAATTTCCTTCCAGTCCATGCCTTACATTACCTTAAAGCAAAAAAGTAAATTAACATTGAAGAACGGTACTCAGTGTCTGTTCATCCATGGATTAGTGATTGAAGGGATTGGGGACGTCCTTCAAGGCTGGCTGGGTGAGATTTGTATTAGTCTAACTTGGCCCAACACGTTAGTCAACAGGCATGAGGGATTGAGTTTAGTCAGGAGGCATGGGTATTGTTTAATGGATCTTGACGTCAAAGTTACAATGCAAGCTCCATCTGTTGTCTGAAATAGGTACAGTGGGCTTGGAAACTCCACAACATTATATATCACCTCCCCACCACTGTCAGTTAGCGTGAGAGTATCACCTCCTCTCGTGCTAACTGACAGTGGTGGGGAGGTGATATATAATGTTGTTTTGGGTTATTACTTCAACTGAATCAAAACAAAATAGCCAGAAAATAGCCATGAAAAACAGGTGCAGGTTGCGTCTCATGGTTGGCTCAAATCAAGCATTGGCTTCTACCGTCACATCCAGTGCCATGTACGGTCATTGTGACACTTGGTGCAAGAGATTGATGATTGGACCAGCTACAAAGGAGATGTTTTTGCTTTGGATTTCATTCATCTCCACCATTTCTGTTAAACCCATCTCCCATACTCAAATAAAGTTCCTATTCCCTTCTTGCACTCCCGTGTCATGTGATTCCTTTGGTCTTCCCAGCCAAAGCAAGTTGTACAGAAGCCGACTGCCAACTTGCTCTGTCATTTGGTGGTCTTCATCACCTTCAAAAATTAAATTCAGGAACAGTTTCCTAAACTTGTCATTTTTATTTATTAATGTGAAAGGTCACATTGGATATTCAAATTGCTACTGTGGATTTAGACACACATAAGCATAATTTGTAAATTGCATGTTTATATAATAATTGGCATGTAGAAGGCGGAAAGATGCATGATTTAGAGTGAGCAAGGGTTTTAAAAATCCAGCAACTTAAGACATTTTCCCAACATGGACTTTGGTTTGTTCTTGTTTATATGCATTATTTTGCTTTTGGCTAACCTTAGTCACTGACTGACATTTTAAATCCTGTTTTCTTTCCAAGGCATATTTATGTTTTAAAAATGTCTGCATTTTCTTCCTGCTGGGGCTCACATTTTGTACTGTGTTAGTACCAGCTGCCATGGTTGACAAATGCAGGCAAAATTGTAGTCTATAAAATGAGATTCTTACAATTTGACTTAATATATTACAGAAACAAGCAAAAACACTTTACATAACAGCATCACATGTTTTTATAGGTCAGCATTTTTTAACTCTTTGCTTTGACCATTCTTTCTAACTTGATTTCATTCATTTACCTTTCTTGTAGGAGAGAAATCAATAACTGCATTAAAGTGAAGGCAATGGGTCTCCAACGTCCCACAGAGAAAAATGCAAAGATTCTTATTTGAAATTCCTGAATAATTTTCACTTCTCACGCTATTATCCTATAAATTCAAAGAAACAATATACAATAAAACGCTTTCACTTTTAACATTTTGCTAGCTCTAACGGATTATTTTTGTGCGTGAATCATCATCAGTATATAGAATTTCCATTCTGTACATTCACTTCGACCTGTACTTGCCAAAGCACCATCTAGAGTCTCTGACTCGCAACATGACTCAGACTCAAGTCACAAATTTGATGACTTGTGACTCGACTCAGCAAAATTGATTGAAAGACTTGGACTTGACCTGGACTTGAGGGCAAATGACTTGAGACATGCCTTGGACTGGCAATGTTTTTATTCTTAAGACTTTACTCGGACTCGCCTAAGAGTGACTTGTTCCCATCCCTGCCAAAGGCTCATGGGAAATTGAGTAGCATAAACCAGATGAGGTTTTGAATGTGGTGATTATAAAGCAAGGATTATTCTTATAGAATAGTGACTGACAGATAAAAGAAATGTTTTATTAGTGCTAGTACTTTGTGTATATATTTCACTTTCCATATAGTTCTGAAACAGAAATCCTTTCTTTTAACAGATCCCCCCCCCCCAGAAAACTAAATATAATCCTCTTTTGGATATATGAGTCTATGAACAACATATACTTGTAATTACATAATTACATAGAATCTGGCTTTAAGGGGAATTCACTGTAATTCAGAAATAACTACAATGTATGCAGGTACTTCAATTATGGCAGCATATAAAGCATGGATGAAGTGTCTGCAAATTAAATAAATGTAAATATAACATGAAAAGAAACCTTATCTTTAAGAATAAACTCTATAGTTTTGTAGGAAATTAGATCCAATGTTAACTGCTCTCAATCACACACCGTGTCATGTTTTTGAGTGATATGAGTGTTTTAATGTTTAATATACATGGTATTTTTGGTTTCGTTTAATTTGTGTAGGCTAATTGTCAATGAAGATGGCATTCCCAAAAGGGGAAAAAAATTCTAGACGAGCTAATTGTTCAAGGCATTATTTTGTTAGTTAACAGAAAAGGGTTGTTATTTCTGTATTGGTATTTGTTGTCAAAGCAACGAAATGGAGCAGATGGTAATGCGTTTAAATATATAATTCATTGAGGGGACATTTTAAGGTTGAAATGAATTACTTTGTGCGTGAACAATTTGAAGAGCAACTAAATAAGGAACGGTATCTTGGGAGGAATGAAAACGTCAATCTGGCAGTCAGGTGTTGAGGGTTTGAAAACATTGCCCTCTGCTGGAAATTGTAGTTTTTGCATTTTTTTTTTTTACATTTTCCTAGTAAATTGACGAGGACATTCCTTTTGACTTCAGATATTCTGTCTTTTTTTTTTATCTAAAACGAATAACATTAAATATTGTCAAAAGTTGGCATTCTTTATATATATGCATATGCTTTATAAAAAAAATCGGTTTAGATCACAATTAACCATTTTTTGGTAAATGTTTAAACTGATGCCAGATGAGATACTTTGAGGACGTGAGATTTTTATATAAATTATTCTTAAGAGTGTATTGCTTAACTTATTTAGTTGGTAATTTATTCGCTGTTTGCATTATTTTCAAATATTTAGGCATATACAACCACTAGTAATTACAAACTTGGTAGCCTATATTTCTGGAATATAAAAATGACGGTATCACACTAAGTATGAGCGTTTCAATCCAATTAAAGAAAAACAAGGGTGTCACCGCACTAACATTTCATGGCCTACATATATCGTTTACACACACACTCATACTGCCATTATTTTGTCAAATTTCAACTAAATAAACATACATACTGACTGGACGTATACGTCCGTCTAAAGTGATCTTCGTTGCACCGCATTTGTATTGTTCTGTTGTTATTCTGCGTTTGTGTGTACAAATTCTGTATTTTGTAACACTTAATATAATAAAACTCGTATATTGCACGCGCAGTTTAACTAAAACACCAATAAACAGATGTTAAAAAATGTCACGGTTTATTATACGAAACCTGATACCGTACGAGGGATGGGCCGACATCCAACTTCAGAAGTACGCTACGTGCCGCACCATGAACATCCGCACTAGGAGAAGCATGCGCGCAACGCCGATGTGATTAATAGTGAAATTCCACTGTATTAAATTACCATTTATTTTAAACGAGCGACTCAAACGACTCGTGACACGCTTAAATGAAGCTCCTCGTGCGCGCGCGCGACGAAAGTGCTGCACCCAAACCGGCGAGATTTTCCCGCTACGGCTCTGATGACGTGCGCTCGTGGGGACAACAAACAGTAGTTTGAGTAAAGGCAGCGAAAGGGAGAGAATTTCAGGTTTTGTACGCCTTACAGGTATCCTTCGCGGCGCCGACTGTACTATGCGACGAATTTCGTTTATATCCAGTTACGTTTATAAATAAATCTGTTTTAACTTGGGGGGGAGCCATTTACGCCTGAGTGTTTAAAGCCATTTGTAAGGAATACTCTTGTCAGCGTCTAGCTTTTAGCAGGATAGGAAACGATGCCGTGATGCCAGTGACGCCTGCGTTTTTCCCTTCCCTAGCCGAAAGATGCGATGCGACGCGTTTTAACTGATTGGCGGAGAAGGGGGGGAACGTATAGCTTTTGAATCGCCTCTTGCTCTGTAGACAGAATGTGGGTACCGACCAAAAGAGCCCGTTTAGCCCGCAAAACGAGGATGAATGGCCTAACTGGGTAGGTGTCATGTAAGCGGCGGTTCGTGGGACCCGAGGCATATCACACATTTTCTGGAGAAGGACACGTATTAGAAAGAAACGGATTTCTCTCATACAAGTTAAAATAAAGGGAAGATGAGGGGAAGCAGAGTATGAATAGCCGGGCACTGACTTTTTCAGGCGGACCCTCGGGGAAAGCGAATTACCTGCCGGGCGACAAACTGCCTCGCTAATAGCTTCAAGAGAGAAAGCACATACAAAAAATAAATAAATAAAAACATGATACCTGCATGAGGCCGTCCCTCTGCACATCGACTGTGATTGTTCAGTATAGTTTTATTTTAACCGATTGGTCACGCAGGTAAATCAAATCCGTTTATTAACGTTAACAAAAATTACTTGGCCGGTCCAGGTTGAACGTTTGCTCGGACAGCCTCGCCTTTCGCCGACTTTCGCGATTTGACAGGAAATTTCCCCTGGTGTTTCGGTCTCTCTCTCTCATGTATATTGGGATTTATACGCTTTAACATATTTTGCAAGCCATGGTTGGCGTAGTAACGACCGCCAGTGAGGTCTGTCTGTCTTCGGTTATAGAGTCATATAAATGTGAAACTGGCCTGGCGATTGCTATGTAAATTTGCAACGGTAACCCCTGAAGGCCAGTGTTTACAAAAAGTTTCGAGGCGTTGATATCAGCATACCAGCAAAGCACCCAAATAGCTTTAAATGCCTCCGCGTGTAAACGGGGTTATTATAATTGGATTGGCAGCCACATTTATCGGGACTTCCATTGAAAGAAAGGGTAAAACCACGTCCACTTTCACCCAGATATTGACAGTTGGATTCATTAGTTTGAATAGGAATATATAGTAACTACCGAAGTGGAAGACAAGGCAAGAACACCCTTGTCTGCTCTTTTTGAGCTAGAAATGATGAACAGCCAAGAAGTCCTAGATTTTTGCAGTGCCAAATCAAACGAAATAGAAGACATTATAACCTGGAAGGACATTCAAGTCATGGAAGAAGTGTCAAACCAAGGAATTGGGACTGCGGCTGTGGACAGCGCTGGGACATGTGGGTTGAATGACGGTCACCTTGGCTGTGAGAAAGACCAAAGGACAGAAGAGGTAAACGGGAATGGGAAAAGTACCATTCCCAGTGTGTCTTACGTCTCCTACTTGGATATCTCCTCTGATTTATGCCAAGAAGCAAGCAGATGTGATTCTGTAGTAGCTGATCTAAATGCTGATTTTGGAGATATGGACATTGGTGTGGATTTAACTCTTAATGAAAGTGGCGTGCTGGAGCCAGAGTCTCCTTCCCAGGAAGGTGAGCTGGTGGTTCAGGAAGGTATCCAGGATGTGTCTGTTCTAGCTGCTAAGCCCGTGGATATGTGCACTGCTGCAAAAGAACCCAGGAGGGCCCTCGAGAAAGAGGGAGGCCGTTTGCCTTCTGAACCCCTTGCAGTAGAGACAACCCCTGCACTCTCAACGGCAGAAGACAATGAGAGGCACAAGCATGGGGGTAAAAGGGTGACTTTCCCTTCAGATGAAGACATCGTTTCTGGAGCTGTGGAGCCAAAAGACCCTTGGAGACATGGTAAGGATTCCACTAATCCCAGTCTTTTATTACAGGGTCTATTTGGGTTGGACTGATGCTTGTTACAGTAGGTTTTCTAGATGAGGAGTACATAACTCCACTATTGTAGGCCTGTGGTCCAGCAGATTCTGCCTTCCCTGATTTCACTCACACCTAATTAAAAAAAAAAAGTATCTTATTTGCGTTTCCTTGTCTTGTGAAATTGACATTACAAAACAAAGTTAATACCTGTGGTATTTTCTCACATACGGGTGGTGAAAGGAAATGCGTGCTGGTGAAAGTAAAATCTGCTGACTGCAGACTGTTAAAGGACAAGGGTAATATGTATATAAAGAAGAAAAACCTACTCAGATTGCTCATTATGCTGACACTGGTCGTCCATACAATGTTTATATGTACCAGCCACCAAACCAGCAGCTCAAGGTCTTCCTGGAAAATGGATCTGTCTTCCTGGAACAACTTTAACCTGTCAGTTTCTACCTACCTCATTCTTGACTGTTTAGGCTATATTTTTGGTGCTTATCACGCTTGTGGTAGCGGTCATATAAAAATAAATACAGCTAAACTTCTGGAATGATGGTGATTTTTTTTTTATCATCATCATATTTATGTTCTGTAATGTATGCAGTAGTTATTTTTGCACAGTTTTCACAGCTCAGATGCTTCTTACATTTTAGAGTGCAAAGTATGTAACAGCTTTGAGATTTTGCTCGGATTTACTCAGGAACGCTGTGACCCTGGTTAGTTAAGTGAATATTGAAACTCAATTAATACATAACATCCTGACAGTTGCCAAGAATATTAAGCTTTTATTTAACGTGTTATTGAGGGAAGATGGGAAATTGAAAAGGATTAATGGAACAGGCTGCAATGTGTCAAATTGAATTATGTTATTAATAGTGTAATATACAGAAACTGCACCAAATATCATTCACCTGGGCTCTCACAATTAATGTAGATTTGTCTCTATTTTGATTGTGCTTTTAAGATCCAACTAGAAATATCTGATGTCTGTCTGTCTTCCAACAAGTTGTCCTTTACAAGACCATGGAGAGGCCTGGATCTCCTGCAACATAGACAGCAGCGTAATGGTACACCCTAGATAGGGTGTGAGTCCATAGTGCACACACTATGGGCAATCTAGAGATACCAGTTAGTCTGCTTGCAGGTCTTTTCACTTTCCTCTTGCAGTCCAATTTTTGGTGAATACCCACATTTTTTTAGGAGAAGATGTAAACTCCACATGCACACACTTATAGCATGAAGGCACGACTGGAACTTCCAAGCCTGGAGGTGTGAGGCAACAGTACTTCCCAACAGAATTGCCATTGACTGCATTATCAAGTTTGACCCAGGGAGTTGTTTGCAAGAACATGCTCGCTTATTTTTCCAGTTTGATCTTATCATTGTAGTGCTTTAAATACCATGGGTGACGGACTTTCACTGGATTAGCACAATACCAAAGGTAAGGTGTACAGTTCATATATTTCTAAAAATATAGTCAATATTATGGATAAGTTTACAGTAATAGTATGTAAATTCCCTGGAATGGCTGCCAGGGCATTAAAACCCATTAAAAATTGTAACTTGCTAGGACTTCAGCTTCCGAGAGGACAGGTGCAACTGTTGCAGACAAAACTGAAAATGTAGTGTAGTGCAAGAGGTCATGCCTATTCCTTTTAGGCCATTAAGGTGTTTATTTATAGTAATATCTATTATTAACTTAGTTGTCATGGCCTGCCCATTTATTAGTTCAGCTTATCTCTTCTACCTTTAGTCAGCAGGCTTCTGTGTCTTATGGTTTTGTCAGCTCTTTGCCCTATTTAGATGGATGGTGTTTGGATGATATGAAGTTCTGAGAATATCAAGAGTATTCTCATGCAGGAACTGCCCATGAGCCAAAGTTTTATGTGAACCAACCATGTGATGTGTAGCTTTTAACAGGTATGGCTGCATGTAACACACAGATGAATGCATGAGATTCCACCAAATAGGTCCAGTTTTTTGAGTGCCATTCTCTGTTACTGTTTACATTTGTCTAGTTTGTGCCTAAAAGCCCTTTTTCTGTCAGCCAGCTCCCTCACCTTCCTTTCTGCTTGCTTACGTTGGTCACATGACCTCATACAGGCAAGCACTCTCTGTGGGCATGGTCAGTGTGCTGGTGAAGGAATGGGAGTGTCCGGTTCACCAGCCACAGTTTTCCAGGGCTGCGTTGCTGCCATGGCTTGGTCTGCTGTATGGCATTCACAGTGGCTTTTGGGGGCTGGGGACAGATATTAGTCATGCTGCTTTGTGTCGTTGATGCTTTTGCTCTGGCAGACCTTATGGAGAGTTTTCTATTTTTGAATTTGTCCAGGCTGTTTTTAGTGATAATGAAGTCCTAAGCGTGTTTTCCTCTGGGGCTGCCAAAATTCAGAGTACGCTCCTTAGTGTGATGGTATATTTTTCCTCCCCCTCCATAAGGTATTATATGCGATGTAAGTGCAAGGTTAGTCTCTCATTTAAAGTGCTCTGCTTCACTCTCCCCCTTCCCATTTAACATCAAAATCTTTTTTTCTTTGTGGTGGGTAACAGCAATTCCCCATGGAGGGCTCTGGTCCTTGCTTCTGAATCAGGCCACATCTTGCCAGGAAAGCAGCTCTGAGCCGACGCATGAGTTTGTGAGGAGTTGGTGAAGGGGTCTTTCTCACACTAGACTGCTTTTGCACTGCATGCAGTCTTCCTGATTTGTCTTTTATTGGCATTATTTCCTGAGTGACTTGGTGTCCTAGACCCCCTTGGTCGTTTACCCTTTTCTGCAATTAGGAGGATGATATGCTGACAAAGTACCCGTACGCCATGCTGGATGTCAAAAGGGTGGGTCTAGCATGGCTGAGCGCAACTACCTTTTTGCCATTGCTGGCCTGCCCTGTTGTGAGCATTGGGCTGTTGTGTTTGCGTATCTCACTCCCTTTTCGGGAGTGTCTCCCCCCGGGGGCAGTCCTGGCTCGTGCTTCTTGTAGCATTCTTGCACTTTTAATTGTGCTGGCTTTATTGCGGGTGCCAGTCCAGTCATGTTCTCCCAAACGTCGCTGACATGGCACGATTCCCTTCGTCATGGACTGACGCAAGCATGTCTAGGGTAATCCCCGTCATACTTTGTAAAACAGCCCCTGTTAATATAGAGGTTTAACGTTTGTGAGCTGATGTAGGTGGGGTTGGGAGATGTTTTAATCTGAGATCATGTTCAGTGACCTTTTCCAATCCTTTGGCCATATATTCTAAAAATACTTCACTTTTGCGGCATGTGCCGATGGTTTTTAAATGTTTTAAATATTTTTGTGATTGAGTATATCTCATTTTTACATGTGCTTTATGACAAATGATTACGAATATTCATTTTTGTTTGAAGGCACTCAGCTTTTATAAAGCATTAGATTTGTATAGTTTGTGAGATTCTTGTCCCTCCGAAGGCACAATGTAATGCTTCCTCTGACAAGTACCGCCTGTCATAATCTAAGGTTGGGAAACTGTGTAAAAACTGCTCTCTTACTGATATTTTGGAATTTGTTGAAGTTCTGGATCCTATTAATCGTATAAGGTGGCTCAACCAGAAACCTTCATGGCAAGACCTGCATGTAAAAATTGCTTTGGTTTCTTGACTGCACAACCTGGATGAACTTGTATAATCCTGTGTAAATCTGACACCTGCACAGTCTAGTAAGAAAATGTCTTTTTGATATTAAACTAATTAAATTAAATATTGTTGAATTTTCCCTACCCTAATTAAGATTAAATTAATCTTAAACCTAAAGTGCGGGGACATGTTTTGGCTCAAAGGTTTTGTGATATTTCCAGACGATAGTCTACATGGTCTGTGTGTCATTAAGTTTGGTAATACAATAAAGTACCATTATACAGGCAACTGTAAGCTGTTAGAAATGTCAGTCAAAATTAAATTTACAAAATCATTTGGAATTTTTTTTAATGAAATATGGGTAATTTAACAGCTTATTACCCATAACAAGTCTGATCATCTATCTATTATTTAGAGGTCCTTTTCATTTAAATAAATTATATATATTGATGCTATTCAATGTACCATGTACTCCTACAGCATTACTAAGACTTTTGTTTAAATAAAACTTACTACAGGCTTATGTCCCTAGGGGTTATTTAATGGGTGGTGGTTTGTGTTATTATTTTACCATCTGAGTTCACAGGTTAAGGTCTATAGACAGTACTTCCACGAACAATAATATTTTCTGCTTTCTTAGAAATGGCTTTTCTCTTGCTAAGGCGCTTCGGTTTCTTTGGCTGTGAAGCATGGACTACAGATGCATTAAAAATTAAGCCTTAATAAATAATATAATTATAAGGCTGTGTATAATTGTGATAGTAGACATTCATCACAGTGATTCTCCAGCTGCCCTCTTAGTTGTCAAGCCTCCTACAGGCATGGACATGCAGTGTTTCAAGTTGCAGTATTTTTAGCTTTTATTTATAACTTTTTATTGCTAGGTTAACTGTCTGTTATAAAAACATTTTCAGTAGGGTAATTATATCAAGCTTCACAGATTGGTAGTTGTAGATTTATTTGCTTAATATATATATGCACTGTGATATTTAAGTCGCTAACTACTGCTGTTCGATAGATTGATAGAAAAACTAAGGCTTTGGTGGAGCTACCTGTTTTCTCTTTGGTACTCTTTTGCTATTTACCAGTATTTAAACAAAAAAACGTGAAGTATCTGACAAGTCTTACTACTTGTAATGTGGATATTTCTGATTATCAGACTTGGTAATCCAAAGTACATTGTGTAAGCTTCTACAGTGTCTGATAGCTACAACTTAAACAAGTAGTGCAGCACGTAGTCTCTGAACATGCTGAAGGCCCACAAGCAAAGCTGTGTAAATTTCTCTTGACATCTGGCAACTGATTAAATGATTTGGCTTGTTCTTTTTTACATTTAAGTAGCCTATGGTTTGCCTTTTCCTTTATACAAGTACTGTTTAACCTTGAAGTGCACCCTAAAGATACCAAGTCATCAGTTCACTAATAATTTACTGTTTTGCTTAGTGTGTCTTGTAATATACACTTTATTAAATGAACTGTCTATATATGAATGGTAGGTTACTGGTTATAATTTAATACGTTTCAGGCTGCTACCATTAGGAATTAGGTTATTTTCTTTCTTTCATTGGAGCTATATTAATTAGTGCATTTTCTCCCCCCGCCCCCTTCATTTGTGATTAAAATGTTCCTAAGATTAGTGAGTGTGGGGGCTTATCCTGTATAAGCCCTTGTCTCTACATGATCATTAAATCCCTGGAAGTGCTTTTTCTGTAACCGGTTCATGTTTCAGGTAGTGGGCTGGTTCTGTGATCAGTAGGCAATTAGAGCAACAACCTCCAGGAGTCTTTTTCCTGCACACAGAGTTAAACATTGACCAGAGAGCTGGTCATAGATTAATCTAAAGGGTTTATAAGCGCACTCAGCAGTGTTGAGGACAGTGTTACAATGATAGGCCTGCTGGTGAACCAGAGAGCAGGCATGCATTTTATGGAAATGGACCTACTGTGTGCAACAACAGATCTATGGATTTTTTTTCTGTTGACCCTAGGCTGTAAGGTTGTGGGCTTTTTCTGTCATCGTTACTCCTACAGGTTCTGTATATAAAAATAACCTGCCGCCCATTTCTGTGCCAGTAATTTCCATCTGTCTGGTGAGGTCAAGTGATGTCACAAATGCAAGAGTGGGTATGGGATATGCATGCACAAATTGTTCAGTTTAACACGCCTGACTTATTCAATGCTTCCAGACTTTGTCTCCGGATCAAAAAGCCAACCTTCTCACAAAGTAGAGAAATACTTTGTAGTGTATGCATTTGCCTGCATGGGTGCCAACTAATGTTAAGAACACCTGTCAACGTGGGTGCATCCTTTGTGGAGTTTTTGGACTGTGTTGTGTCCTTGTTCCAGACCAAGAACATCCAAGTTGTATGTCATGTTGTGTTAATCCCCTACCGCTGGCGACGTGCCGATTCCAGGCGCCCCCAGGCATTTTGGACAGTGCTGCCTCCTGTAGTGTTGCTGTGTGAAAGCAGTCAGGCTATTTCAGACCCTGTGGCTCCGTTGCTAATTATCAGGCCACCTTCCTGGGATCAAGTGCAGACCCTGCAGCTTGCAGATCCCATTTGACCTCTTTTTTATGGGTCTACTTGTCCCCCCCCAGTAGAATGGTTAGCTTAGAGTCTTTTGACTCTGGATGCTTATACATACGTCACATAAGGTTACCAAAATGTTATGTGTTATCCAGGATGATGCAAAGTGCCATGGTGGCGTGTCAGCCTAGCAGGACTCTGACACCAAAGTGTGACTTGAATTGGATGGGGTAGGTGCAGATTTGGGCAGCTATAGCAGAAAAGGGCAAAGCTGTAAGCACTGTGCAGTTTGATTCTGTGTCTTGTGTGGTGCACAAATGACTATGTGGGGTAATCCTTTGGAGATTTTGCACTTACCTGTGTAAAAATACAGACATTCACTCATCCTGGGAAGTGTATCTGAGTAGTTTATTCAAACTTCCTTTGCACCCTGCTTACAGCTGGTGCATAGCTAAAGGGATAATAGAGATTCAACGTAAAATACTGACAGTGCTCTATATGCTTTGGTTTATTTATTGGTATGCTAGGACTCTTGAAGATCTGAGTTGTGTGGTAATTAATGGTAACCTTGGAGATAAACCTCAGATGAGTAGTTGGAATAATTAAATTGGGGAATTAGGAGTGGCAGGTTGGATTTTGTATGCCAGCCCAGAAGGGTAATTGATTGTCAGATTGACACTGATAGGTGATTTGGTTAATGCAGTTTATTTTAGGTCGATTTCCTCCTCTTTGCGTAAACGGTGTGTCGGTCCAGGTTGTAACTGACATGTTTTGTAATGGATGTATTACTTTCACATCAAAAGGAGATGTGACCCTTTGGGGGGACTGCTGCTTGCTGGTACACACTGCTTCTCTCCTGACAATGCCATTCTCTCTCCAATCATTTGTTCTGGTGTGTCTCATTCCTGGTATCTCAAGCATCTCCCCAAGGCCAGCTGCAGGGCCCTCTGTCTGGATGTGTTCCTCCCCCTGTCAGGCTTCCCTTGCACCCCCCACCCTCCCAGATCTCCTTCTAGCAGAACATAGCTGCCCCCGCAAACTGCTTTCCTTCCGGGTGTTCCTGCACCCTGTGCTCCAGGGAGATTAGCCCTGCCGCCACATTTGTTTATCCAAGCTCACGCTCCATCAGAGCCGCGTCTTTATTGATGTAGACGTGCATACTTGCGCGCGCCAAAGATGTCCTGTTTTTTTTTTTCTTTTTGGCCAACCTCATTTAAAAAATTAGATGGTTTCCAAAACATAACATCATGCTGCCAAAGCTGTCACTGACTCAGAGAATCGAGGTAAAATTATTGCGTCTTAAACTCTTCCTGGCGTTGCATACCCCTTGGGTCCTTTTTGTCATGGGTCACTCAGAATGTGAAAGCAGCTTGTTCAAATAAATAATTTAAAGTAATTTGTGGGGGGCAGGAAAGAAGAGCAACAGTGGTCCTGGATTTGTTTTGAGCTGATAGCAGTGGGTGGTCTTAGGTGTGGCTGGAGAAGACGCATCGTTTTCCGGCTGGCCCTATATCCCCCCACACACACAGCAATGGGATGCTTCTTGTCAGTTTCCGCCAGTGTCAGTATGTCCTATTGCAACACCATCATTTATTAACAATTAAGTTTTGACTGGTTTAGTACGGAAACTCACTCCCCGTTTTGGAGGTGCAAGGTGCAGATTTGCCAACCCCTATTTTGTTAGCAGTGCTTCAAATGTACTCCTGTCAGTCTGTGAGTGGCACGCTGCGCACAGACAGCTGTATTGGATGTTCTACTATGAATGACTGCTCCGGGTAAAGCATTCGTTAGTATGTATTTGTCCAAGAGACCCACTGGGCACTGTAGGGGATGAATAATCCCTGTGCAAATATAGGCCAGTGCATCAGTCTGTGGGGTTGACTTGCTGTTAGCTCTGGCTCTCCTGGGATTACTGTTGTTTCTCTGAGTGTCCGAAACCTGAACTGTCATTTGTTTTTTTTTTTCCCCCCTGGTTTTCAATCTGAATTTCCCATGAGTCCTTCGTGCTGTGAAAGGATAAAGAACAGCCTGTCTAGTGGAGTAATGCTCACCATGGGAGCTTCTGTACAGACGCCTGGATGAAAATGTCCAGTAACAGCTGGAGATATTTGCCATGGTTAATGTTACATCATGATAAATGGTCAGATCGGCTTGATTTCCTCCATTTGTTAACAGGCTTGTCTCCAAAAAGTAATTCTTAAATTTGTTGTGTACTTAAGGTTGTGGATGTTTGGTACAGCCATGTCTAAGGTTATTTTGTCGTATTATGTTTTTTTTTTTTTTTTTTGCACAGCTTTTGCCTCATCTGTGTTTGCACAGCTTTGACTTACAGGGACAGCAGTCTGTTCACCCAGCCCAGTCATCATGTGCTATTAATGGATCCCCACAAAAGCCAGCGATGTGGCTTTTCCATCCAGCCCTGTATGTTTGCTCTGGGCTTGCTTCCTCACTTATGTCAGCTTTAGGACTGGCTGTGGTGGCACTCTGTCTCAAGTACTGCATGTAGATACAAGGGGTACTGGGCCTTGTCCTGCTGCACAGAGGTTTTATTGGTATTGGAATCCCTTTGGAGGGGTGGACGGTGAGTCACTAGGGAGGTGAAATGAGTAAGTTTGTGGCAGAAATAGCAGGGAAGTGAAAATTATTTCCATGCAGGGATATGACATGAAAGGAGGAACTAATGGATATTGATCAGCTGTTTGACTTGCAGGCTTTTTAAACCTCACTACTCGCTTTGCCGATGCCTGTGAAAAGTGAATCACATTTGTACTCATTGGATACTGTAGTGGGGCATTAAAGTACTTCTCCCCTCCCCCACAATCTACCCAAACGTCTCTTAACTCCTTTCTCAGCTGACTCGCTCACTCGTTTTTTCGACCCTGTCCTCATTTGGCTGCCTCGCTGTGGTCACCTGACTGAAAAAAGTTTTAAGAAGGATAAAACGTGTATGCCTCTCGTCAGCCCAGAGTCTCGGGTTTAAAAGCATCACCCATCACTTCTCAGACAGTGCTCTCTGTCAGGGCTTTTTAGGAAAACCTGTCGCGTCTTGTTTAACAGTTGTTATTTAAACTGTCATGCTTGTTTAGCCTGTATGTTTTTCTCTTACATGGAATTGTATGTCTGACTTGTGTTTTGCTCAGTCATCTATGCGGTCTGACAATCAGCAAACGAGAATGTCCGTTCAGTTCACATATCGGTCGCTGTCCCATCTGCTTCCGCTGTTTACACTGTGTTGTATTTTTACATTTGAAAATGGGGGACCAAAATGCGGCTTGCCATAATATTAACATGGGAGTTTAAATGGAGTCCAAACTCCCAGTTGAGCACCTCTGGCCTCTTATTGCACTTTGCCTCACCGTGAGGGCGGAGCTCTGGCCTCCTTGCCCCACAAATGCATATATGTTTATTGTTCCCGAGCAGCGGACTTAAACGAGATCGGCCACAACACGCTGTCACGTGGCATAAATGTGGAGCCACCCCTGCATACCCTCTCAAGCTGGGCCGCTCCCCTCTGGTGAACCGCGTTTCCTTCTTCCAGTGTTTACGAATGGTGTGGCACTACAGCAGCTGCAGGTGCTGTGCTGCCTTTCCCCCTTTTTTCAAGGACCTTTCATTCACAGGGTAGAATAAACGGGAGGCAGAGGAAACGGGTGCTGGCTGAGGTTTGGCAAGACTTAGAGCGCTCAGGCATGTTCGTAGAATTCCTGTTTATCACGCCTCACTAATCACTAGAATTGTTAAACTTTCTAGACCGCCGTCGTTAATAAAAAAACTCTAAGATTAATGAATTTCAACATTAATGGGTATAATGGTCTGCATAAGCTGGATCATTCTCAGCTGGTATCACAGCCTGACATGTGGTGCTGGGTTGCCAGTTATCGGTTATAAAAATCTGCCCCCCCCAACCCTTATTTTTTTATTTGCTTAGCAGGAGTGGGCTGTGAGTATGCATGTGGCCGTTTTGTAACAGGCCAAATCTCTCCTAAGTAAATAAAGCCAGAGTCCAGAGCACAGGGGACCGTTTGGTAAATTGAGGTGACAGACTGAGGGTTATGTCACTGATGGGGTTCATTGTCTTTGTTTATGAGGTGGGTCACACTGCAGAAGATGATCTTGTTCAGTGGTCTTTGGCAAAGGCCCGTTTAAAAGATAAGATATTCGTTATTCAACCCATGGAAGAAAACATACAGCATTTGGAAGAACCCATGGAAGAAAACATACGTTTGCATACAGCAGTGACGCTCTTAAAGTGCTCAGATCAGGGGCGTAGATTTAGGGTGGACGGTGGGGATGTGTCCCCACCAATATTCTCCGACCATTGAAATGTCCCCACCAACAATTTAATCCACTTAAAAAAAAAAAAAACAATCGTGCTGTCAACATTAAACTAGACACGCAGAAAGGGATAAATCGCGTTCTCTCCTTGAGTCCTCCCGCCCCCAAAACACATATGAACATGTTGATTGGTTGTGCATTTCCCTGCTATCATGTGAGAGGCTGTGGCTGCGTTCAAATACAAGCAGCGCCAAATGCAGTGGATTTTTTTCCCCGTGCGAGAAGGTGTGTTGGGTATGGTGACACGTGAGGATGGCGGCAGCAAAAAAAAAGAAGCTGGACATAAGGAGCTTTTTTTCAAAGAAAAGTGTAAGTCACTTCAAATTCGCTAGTGAATCCATCAAAGTCCATCAAAGTAACGACAACAGATAACGTTAATGCTAGTGGGGGGGTTTTTTTCTTTTTTTTTTTTTACCGCTTTGACGCACATTCATTATAGCAGGGCAGGCTATAGTCTGTGAATACGGACTTAAAACTAACAGCAGATTAAACAGCTAAATGTAAAAGATCCCTGTCAGTTCTCCTAATCTAATGGCGACTATTTGTCAGAAATCAGTCTTGTGAAAGAAATTGATATGCTACATACTAATATTGCCATGGCTAGAATTGTATTGACCGTTCACCAATAGACAATACACTTCGCACAAATAGTTTTTAAAATGCATTCACTGACTTGGCAAACATTAATGATTTGATTCGAGATTTGCACTCTAAGATTCAGAAAAAGTGAAATAAAATGATTGCTGTTTAAATGGCATGTGTTGATCCTGTTTTGTCAGGTGACAGAACCTAAACAACTGTGCTGTGTATCAGACAGTGATGGAGAGAAGGGGTCACAGGT